>OZ024748.1:31267811-31342811 GCA_964016885.1 Eledone cirrhosa | reverse complement strand
TTTATTAATTGAGTTAAGGTTATTATCTCCTAATATATTAGGAGATATTTTATTCCTGCAAATCCGTTAGTAACACCTATTCATATTAAACCGGAGTGATATTTTTTATTTGCATATGCAATTCTTCGTTCTATTCCTAATAAAATAGGGGGTGTTATTAGTTTAATAATATCAATTTTAATTTTGTTTTTTTGTCCTCTTTTTCATATTAGAGGGTGTACTGGGTTAAGATATAATTTTTTGTCTCAATTTTTTTTTGATATTTAATTTGGGTATTTTTTATTTTGACATGAATTGGGGGATGTCCAGTAGAATATCCTTATGAGTTATTTGGACAAATTTTTAGGATTATATATTTTGCTTGTTTTTTAATTCGACCTATTTTAGATTATTTATGAATATATATATTAGAATATTAAGTTATATTGGATGAGAAGAGATTTTGAAAATCTTTTATAAGTGTTCGATTCACTTGTAACTTTAATTATAAAAATATGATATTTAATTTTGGTTTACAAGACCATTGTTTTATATTTTAAACTATTATAACGTTTATGATTATAAATAATGGATTGTTATTAGGAGGATATATATATATATATGTGGGTTAATTATTTTAATATTTCAATGGAAACATGTTTTAAATATATTATTAGGATTTGAGGTGTTGACATTGAGGGTGGTATTTATATTAATAATTTCTTGAGGTTAAGAATATATATAGTTATTTTATTAATTGTTTTGGGGGTTTGTGAAGCTTCTTTAGGTTTATCTTTATTAGTTAGATTTATTCGTCTTCATGGAAATGATTACGTTGGTAATATAAGTGTAATAAAATTATAGGTGTAGTATTTAGATTTGTTGTATATTGGAGTTGAGAATTACGTTTTTGGTTTATATTAGTTTTTAGATTTTTAATATTTAAATATTTAATAGTGGATAATTGAGGAATATATATATATTATTTTTATGTAGATAGATTATCAGGTGTATTGGTACTATTAAGATTATGGACAAGAAGATTAATGTTATTATCTAGGTATAATTCTATTAAAATTGATAATAATAAAGTTTATATTTTTTCTTTATGTGTTTTATTTTTATGTTTAGTGGTTATATTATTTTTTTTAATAGATAATATACTGATATTTTATTTGTTTTTTTAATTATCTTTAATTCCAACGTTGTTTTTAATTTTGGGGAGAGGATATCAACCGGAGCGTTTGCAAGCTGGTATATATATAATAATATTTATAATTAATTATATAGTCAATTATTAAATGTATTTATATTTACAATTTCGAGGGTAATTGGTATAAAAGAATGATTTGCTCCGCAGATTTCTGAGCATTGACCATAAAAGATTCCAGGACGACTTGAATATAAATTTACTTGATTAAGTCGTCCTGGAATTGCATCTACTTTTAAACCTAGAGATGGAATAGTTCATGAGATGATTATTCGTGCATTTGTTTTTATAGGTATAATAAGGTGATGGTCGGTTTCTAGAAGTCGAAATGTTCCTATATTAAGTTCTTCAGAGGGTGTTATATATGAGTCAAATTCAATGTTTATAAAATCTGAATATTCATATCTTCAATATCATTGGTGTCCTAATACTTTAATTGTTAATAAAGGGTTGATTGATTCATCTAATAAATATAATAGAAGGGAATATGTTCATCTGGATTATTTTGTTTAGGGAATTTAATTTATGAGAAAGTAAATAGTCGAAGTTTATTTTTATATGGGGGAATAATTAACTATAATCCTATAATAAGTTTATTTATATTTTTATTATGTATTTGTAATATAGGAGCTCCCCCTTTTGTGGGATTAGTATCTGAGGTTATATTATATATATCTTTATAGATTTTTTTTTATATTATTTATTATTATTATGGTATTTTTAGGTGGATTATATAATTTACCAATATATGTAATGGTTCAACATGGGGAAATAATAAGTTTTATAAAAGTAATAAAAATTAATAAGAATAATGAAAATTTGCTTTTATTGTTACATATTATTCCTTTATTAGGGTTTATTTTAAATGTTGGTTATATTAGAAAAATATTTTTTTAAATGAAATTAGTTTATTTAAAATACTAGGTTGTGGGCTTAGAGAAAAATATTATTTTATGAAGAAATTTTCTATTGAGTATTTTTTTAGAATAATATTGATATTATTTTCTTTTTTTTGGATAAGAATGTTTATATATTTAGTGGTTAATAATTGTTGTTATATTATTTCTTGGGAAATTTTTAGGGTAATAAGATTATTTGTAGAGTTAGATATTTTATTTGATTGAGTGAGATGTAGATTTAGGAGATTAGTTTGTTTAATTTCAAGTTCGGTTTGTATTTTTAGATTAAGATATATATGTGGTGATAGAAAACGATTTATAATTGTTTTAATATTATTTGTATTATCTATAATTTTTTTAATTTTTATTCCTAGATTTATTCCTAGATTTATTAGATGAATATTCAGATTTTATAAACATTGAATTTGACTCATATATAACACCCTCTATCAAAATAATAAATCATTAAGGGCAGGAATATTAACTGTATTGATAAATCGAGTTGGAGATTGTTTTATTTTAGGAGGAATTAGAATAATGGTTTTATTGGGACATTGAAATTATTTATGTATTTGGTATTTTTTTTTTTTATATTTGTATAATTTTTATTGTAATTGCTGGTATAACTCAAATTCCTTTTAGAAGATGATTACCTGCTGCTATAGCGGCACCTACTCCAGTATCTGCATTAGTTCATTCTTCTACTTTAGTAACGGCTGGGTTTTTTTATTAATTCGATTTTATAATCATTTATTAAATATTAGTGGGTTTTGTGAATTTATTATATTTATTTCTATTATAACTACGCTTATATCTGGTATTTGTGCTATTTTCGAGTATGATATAAAAAAACATTATTGCTTTATCTACATTAAGACAATTGGGAGTAATAATAATATCTTTAGGTTTAAAGATACCTATATTTCATTTGTATAAACATGCGATGTTTAAAGCATTATTATTTATATGTGGTGGAAATATTATTCATTGTTATATAGGTATACAAGATATTCGTGATATTAAAGGTGTTTATTATAATTTACCATTTACTAGTTTAATTATAAATATTTCTAATATGGCTTTATGTGGGTTGCCTTTTTTAGCTGGATTTTATTCTAAAGATTTAATTATTGAGAGATTGTTAAGAAGAAATATAAATATAGTGTTGGGTATATTAGGATTGACAATATTATATTGACAATATTATATTCTATACGTTTATCTATATTTATATTATGGAGAGATGTAGTTAGAATTAATTATGAAAATATAAATGATGATGATAATAATATTATTATATCTATATTAATTTTATCTTTAGGAGCTATATTTGGTGGATTATATTATCAAAATATAACTATTTATTTTAATGAAATTATTATTTTACCTTTTATATATAAAAGGTTAGTTTTATTATTATTATTTTTTTCGTTAAGAATGAATAAAATTTATAAAAAGTTGAATTAAACATGGTTTATTGATTTAATAGAAAAATATCATTTTTATCTTTTTTAAGGGGATATCCTTTTTTGTATTTTATAATAAACATTAGTAATATAAATTTAAAATCTGTTGATATAGGATGGTTTGAATTGGTAAGGGGTCAAGGGATTTTTTTAATATTAAAAAATTTTATAATTATTATGGAACGATGAATAATAGTTTTTTTTAATATTTATTTAATAATGAAGGTGTTAAGGTGATAATTTTATCTTTAAATAAAATATAAATTTATTTATTTATATTTTTTATCTATTGATGGTTATAAAGTAATTAAAAGAGAAAAAATATAACCTTGAATAATGGCAATACCAATTTCGAAGATAAAATATCCTGTTTGAATTAATATAGTAATTATGACAATAGATGATGAAAATATAGTAATATTAAGAATAGATGATGCTAAAAGGTCTCCGATTAAAGTTAAAATAATGTGACCTGCTCTAATATTAGCAGCAATTCGGATAGCTAAAGTTACAGGTTGAACTATAATTCTTAAGAATTCGATAAGAGGGAGAAAAGGAATTAAAAATGATGGAGTACCAGAAGGTAAAAGTGAGGCTAGAGATGAATATGGATTATTTTTATAAGATGATAGTATTAACCTTAATCATAAAGGGAGTGATAGAGAAAATGATATAACTAAATGTCTTGTTGTTCTAAATACATAAGGGATTAATCCCAACAGATTAAAGTTAATGATTAATAAAAATAGTGATGACACGATTAAGGAGAATCCTTCTATTTTTATTCTAAAATATCGTGTAATTTGGATATTAATAATTTGATTGGGAATTATAATTAATGAATATCTTTTTGAAGGATAAATTCAGAGAGATGAGTTAATAAAAAAAAGGGATCAAATTGATAAAATTCCAGTTAGGGAATGGAGATATATGGTTGTTGAGTTATGATCATCAAATGAAAAAATATCTACTATCATTATATTATCAGCTATATTTATTTATTTATTTGTTATTTGAGGAATAAATGTTATTATTATTTCATCATATAATAGATGAATTTAAAAATATAATTATTCAGAATATAGAAAATAAAAAGATTCAATTTAATGGTGATAATTGAGGCATGAAAAAAGTACTAGGATTAATAGTAAGTAATTTAAATTTGACAAATTTAACTAACTTTTTAATTGATTAATTAATTATATTATATAGTCAATTATTAAATGTATTTATATTTACAATTTCGAGGGTAATTGGTATAAAAGAATGAATGGCTCCGCAGATTTCTGAGCATTAACCATAAAAGATTCCAGGACGACTTGAATATAAATTTACTTGATCTTAAATCTATAAATCTTCTTAATAATGGTGTAATTGAAATTAATAAATGATAGTATAAATAAAGGTGCTAATTTTTGTCATGATAAAATAAAAAATATTATTCATCTTATTTGTTTACATATTCTTGGAAGTCAAAAAGTGGAAAGGTGCACTTCCTAGTTTAATAAGAAGTGATACAATTATAATGGAAGAAAATAGAGAATTATTAAATATAGAGTACATAGATAAAGAGTATAAATATATAAAAATTATGGATATTATAAAAATTGATGAGCTAAATCTTTGAATAATAAAATATTTTAAAAGAATAATTTCGATATCAAAAATTAAGAAGATAACTGCTAATAAAAAAAATCGTATAGAAATCCATATTCAAAAGGTAAATTTTTTCTCGATCCTTAGTAGTTTTAATTATAGTGATATTACTGATAAAAAATAATATTATATTTAATAAAGATAAAAATATTAAAAATAATAAGGTGGATATCATAAGCATAGAAGATAATTTTTCTTATTTTTTATAACATCAATATAATCCGTTCATTCCGGCGCTATACTTTCAACAAAGAAAATATTTTCAGTTTTTTAATTAATAGTTAAATGTTGAAACAAGGGTAATAAAATACCTAATTATGGGTCGAAACCATATATGAAAGTTCATTTCTTGAGTAGGGTGGTATTAAATAGATATTTTCTATTTGTTTTTAAGTGCAAATTAAATTTTCTTTGTAAAATATAATACCATTAGATTAAAAGTCTAGTGCTTAATTTTTCGGCCACTTAATAATATTATATTATGATCCTCATCAATAAATAAAAGTATATAGAAATAATCAAACAACATCGACGAAATGTCAATATTATGCAGCTGCTTCAAATCCAAAATGGTGGGATGATGAGAAGTGATTTATAATAATTCGGATTAAACATATTAATAAAAAGGTTGAACCAATAATATCATGAAGTCCGTGAAATCCTGTAGCTTCAAAAAAGGTTGTGCCGTAAATACTATCTATTGCTTGTAGGACGGTGAAATAAAATCCTAAAAAGATGGTAATAATTATAGCTTGAATGGCTGGTTTAAGGTTATTTGTTATAAGAGAATGATGTGCTCAAGTTACGGAAACTCCGGATGATAGGAGAATTGCAGTATTAAGAAGAGGAATTTGGAAGGGGTCTTAAATATTAATAGGAGGTCAACATGCTAATCTTCTATGGAAATAAGCTCAGAAAAAGCAAAAGAAAAACAGATTTCTGAGACAATAAATAAAATTATTCCTCATCGTATTCCGTTATATACTTTTGAAGTATGAAATCCTTGGAATGTGCTTTCACAGATCATTGAATTATTTCTCGTCATCATTGAATTATTGTTAAAATAATAAGAGAAAATGCAAGTATTAATAGTAAAGTTCCGTAATTATGAAATCATGAAGATAATCCAGTAGTTAAAAATAATGCTCTTATAGATCCAGTTAAAGGTCATGGTCTAAATTCAACTAGATGGAATGGATTTCGGGTCATAAATAGATATATAAGTATTATTTATTATTTTGTTAAAGTATTAAATTGATTTATATATATTTACAGATTTATATGTGATTTTATGATGTGATTTTATATGTGATTTTAAGAAGACCATAGAGGGAGTTATTTTATTTTAAAAAAATGATTATTATATATTATATAACTATCGTATATTCTTAGTAAAAATATATTTAAAATAAATGAAGAAAATTCTTTTCTATTATCATTAAATCTAAATTAATATTATTTTTAAATTAAATTTTATTTTATTTAAATTATATATGATTATTTTAATTTATATTGTATCCCTGCTTTTAAATAAAATTGTTTTAAATAACAAGATATTAATAAGATATTAATAAATTCATTATTATCTTATTAATATCTTGTTATTTAAAACGATTTTATTTAAAAGCAGGGATACAAATATAGGTTATTATAAATACTAAGATATTAATAAATTTATTATTATTTAATTATTATTATTTGTTTTATATTATCCGTAATTGAAGTATTATAATCAATATAGTTATAATGTATTTTAATTATGATAACTTATAAAAGTACTTTAATTTATCATATAATAATATTTATTTAATAAATTGAATATTGGGGCCTGTGCCTTTGGTATTATAACAAGATCTGCCTCAGGTTAGTTAGATTAATTGTTTTTTTCTTCAATATATACTAAGTTAATTTAGATATCAAAAAAATATATATATACTGGGATTTATAAATTTCGTTCGTATCGAGTATAGATATATATATAATTAATTTTTGGTTGTTTTATACGTATATATTATTTAAAAATAATATAGATTTAATTTTGTAGTTAATTTATTTTTGTTAAATTAAGCTATATAATTGGTCTTTATGAATTAATATATATTGTTTAAAAAAAAAATGTTTTAATATATTGTTTGATATTTTTGAAAGGAAAATATTTCAAAGTTATTTTATGGTTATTATTTTTTTGATTATTTAGTATATAAAATTAATAATAATAATAATAATTGTAAATGTTTATATAATAAATAAATAATATATATATATATATATATATATATATATATATATATATATATAAAATATGGATTTTATTTAAGGGTTCTTATGGTGTAATGGGCACGAAAGACTTTCAATTATTAGGTATGATATATTGTAATGATATTTTTGAAACGAAAATATTTCAAAGTTATTTTATGGTTATTATTTTTTTGATTATTTATTATATAAAATTAGGAAGTAAATATTAATAATAATAATAATTGTAAATAAATAATATATATATATATATATATATATATATATATATATATATATATATATATATAAAATATGGATTTTATTTAAGGGTTCTTATGGGCACGAAAGATTTTCAATTTTTAGGGATGAATTTTAATAATTTATTGAGAATATATTTTATTAGTATAAATAGTATAATTATTTTCCAAATAATAGGTTTAGATATAATGTTAAATAAAATAATATAATCTGCTGTATGGGCATGTAAAGTTTTGATCTTTAAGGGAAAGGTTCAAGTCCTTTTTTTGTAAAGAGTTTTAAGTTAAAATAAACTGTAAATTTTCAAAATTTAAAATAAATATTTGTTGTTTAAATTTTGTATGAGGTGGTCGAAATAATTTAGTCGGTAGATTGTAAATCTATTTATAAGTAGTAACTTTCTCATGGTTTTATAATTTATATTAAAATATTAAATTGCAAATTTAAAAATACATTTTTGTTGAAACTTTATAATAAAGTAAGCTAAAAAAGCTGTTGGGATCATACCTCGAAAATGGATATATTTATATCTCTTTATTAATTAAATTTGACTTTGGTTTGTTTTTAATTATATATATATAACGTTGATTATATATTTATATATTTAGATTATTTATTTAATATATTTATAATTTAAATATAATATATTATCTTATTAAATAGGATTTAATATAGAGGTTTTATAATTTTTATCAGTATATATATTTGTACAATATATTTGTACAATATATTTGTACAATATATTTGTACAGAAATTATATGTGGTAATTGGATAAATTTGTGCCAGCATCTGCGGTTATACAAATAATTAAGATTAAAAAGATTTGGTTGAAAATAAAGTAATACAATATTATTTATGAGGAAAGATTATAATGAGTTTTTAGGTAAAATTTATATATAAAATATGATTGTTTTTTTTTTGTTTTCTTTATTATAAATGCTTTGAAAATTCAATAATAAACTAGGATTAGTTACCCTATTATTTTGATTTGTAAAAATAAAGTTATTTTACCTGAGTATTATGAATTATGTTTACTTTTATAAGATTACGTGTTTATTTAAAACTTAAAAAGTTTGGCGGTTCTACATATCCAATTAGGGGAGCTTGTTAATTTATTTGATAATCCTCAATTTAAACTAACTTTTTTTTGAAATTGTATATAAGTTCAGTTTGTATATTGCTGTCGTCAGTTTATGTTTTAAGAATTATGTTAAAAGACTAGAAAATATTTAAATTTTTATGCAGCTTATAAAAAAGGTTTAATGAGCTACTATAGTTAATTTTATTTTGTTCCGTATTTAAAATTATATATTTTTATAGAAAGGTGGACTTAATAGTAATTTTTAATTAGTGTGTATATGTGAATAATGGTTTTGTAGGGTGTACATATCGCCCGTCACTCTTGTTATTTAGATAAGAAATAGAAATTGTTTCTGGATTTATATAATAAAGTACAAGAATTAACATAAGTATAATGTGTCTCACTTACGTTGAGAAAATATTTATTGATTTAATTATATTTGAAAATTAATAATACAGTTATTTAAATAGTTTAGATTAAAAATTTTAAATAGAGGGTTAGAAGAATGTTAAAGTTGATTGTACTGAAAAGTGTGTTTAAAAAATTAATGTATAGTAAATATTAATGATTGTATCTTTTGTATAATAGATTAATAATATTAATAAATAAATATTAGGTTCTCGAAATAGGAAGATTTATTTATTATATTGATTTGTTAACGTGGTAAAGTTATATATTTAATAATAAATAGTATCGATTTTTATGGTAGCTATTTTATTATATAGACATTTGAGTGTGTATTATAATTAAATTATAATTAATAATTGGTTTTAATATAAATTTGGGGGAAAAGCTTCTTGTAAAGTGGAATAAAATTCTATTCTTTTATTATCATTAAATCTAAATTAATATTATTTTTAAATTAAATTTTATTTAATTAATTAAATTATATATGATTATTATACAAATATATTTGTATCCCTGCTTTTAAATAAATAAATTTTATACGTTATAACCTATATTTGTATCCCTGCTTTTAAATAAAATTGTTTTAAATAACAAATTTATACTAAGATATTAATAAATTTATTATTATTTAATTATTATTATTTGTTTTATAAATAAATCCGTAAGTATATAGTTATAATGTATTTTAATTATGATAACTTATAAAAGTACTTTAATTTATCATATAATAATATTTATTTAATAAATTGAATATTGGGGCCTGTGCCTCTGGTATTATAACAAGATCTGCCTCAGGTTAGTTAGATTAATTGATTTTTCTTCAATAAGTTAATTCCACATTCACTCGAATTGTTTTCGCGGATATAGGGGTTATCTCCCTTGTTTAATGCCATGTGCGTTTTTCACTGGTAGTTAGCTCCTCTACCGCCAGGAAAAAAGCTCGTTGAGAAAGTAAAACTCCGTTCCGCTTGCTCTAGTAGGCTTTTATATTTATATGTGAGCTGATAGAGTACAGTCTAAGGATTTACAGAAACCCATGAAGCTAGATTTAACACCTATCTAGTGGGTCCGGGTATGATTTTACATTCATTTAAATTATAGACGTATTGTTTTATTGATATTTTTTATCTGTTTGTCCCGAATCTTCCTTTATCGATTTTTTATCGTATGGTTGATTGTAGACTTGTTCTATATGTGACGGTATTTTAACGATAGTTATAGCTCTGATTCATCTGAATTATTGAGCCCTCTGCCGCTCATGTCGAATCTCGTTTATCGTGAACTCGTGCGCCGATTTTTCGATACTCGATCTTTCTAATATATTTAGCTCTGGACATAGCTATCCACCAGTTAATTTTATTGCTCATTTTTTGTCGATTCTATTGAGTGATGAATAGCTTTTGTTTTATTTTAACATGTCTATTGAGCACTCTAATTCGATATGTGTTT
Organism: Eledone cirrhosa; assembly: GCA_964016885.1. NCBI lineage: Eukaryota > Metazoa > Mollusca > Cephalopoda > Octopoda > Eledonidae > Eledone > Eledone cirrhosa. Next base: position 31,332,166 of record OZ024748.1, on the reverse strand, counting down.
TTCCACATTCACTCGAATTGTTTTCGCGGATATAGGGGTTATCTCCCTTGTCTAATGCCATGTTCGTTTTTCACTGGTAGTTAGCTCCTCTACCGCCAGGAAAAAAGCTCGTTGAGAAAGTAAAACTCCGTTCCGCTTGCTCTAGTAGGCTTTTATATTTATATGTGAGCTGATAGAGTACAGTCTAAGGATTTACAGAAACCCATGAAGCTAGATTTAACACCTGTCTAGTGGGTCCGGGTATGATTTTACATTCATTTAAATTATTGAAAGTATTGTTTTATTGATATTTTTTATCTGTTTGTCCCGAATCTTCCTTTATCGATTTTTAATCGTATGGTTGATTGTAGACTTGTTCTATATGTGACGGTATTTTAACGATAGTTATAGCTCTGATTCATCTGAATTATTGAGCCCTCTGCCGCTCATGTCGAATCTCGTTTATCGTGAACTCGTGCGCCGATTTTTCGATACTCGATCTTTCTAATATATATATATATATATATATATATATATATATATATATAAAATATGGATTTTATTTAAGGGTTCTTATGGTGTAATGGGCCCGAAAGATTTTCGATTCTTAGGGATGATATTTTTAGGAAAATATTTCAAACTTATTTTATGGTTATTATTTTTTTGATTATAAATAATCAAAAAAATATAAAATTATGAAGTATATATTAATAATAATAATAATTGTAAATAAATAATATATATATATATATATATATATATATATATATATATATATATATATATTTATATATATATATATATATATATATATATATATATATATATATAAAATATGGATTTTATTTAAGGGTTCTTATGGTGTAATGGGCACGAAAGATTTTCAATTTTTAGGGATGAATTTTAATAATTTATTGAGAATATATTTTATTAGTATAAATAGTATAATTATTTTCCAAATAATAGGTTTAGATATAATGTTAAATAAAATAATATAATCTGGTGTATGGGCATGTAAAATTTTTATCTTTTTGTAAAGTTAAAATAAACTGTAAATTTTCAAAATTTAAAATAAATATTTGTTGTTTAAATTCTGTATGAGGTGGTCGAAATAATTTAGTCGGTAGATTGTAAATCTATTTATAAGTTTTATAATTTATATTAAAATATTAAATTGCAAATTTAAAAATACTTTTTTGTTGAAACTTTATAATAAAGTAAGCTAAAAAAGCTTGGATATATTTATATCTCTTTATTATTTAAATTTGACTTTGGTTTGTTTTTAATTTTTCTAATTTTATACATGTTAGATATTATATATATATATAAAGTTGATTATATATTTATATATTTAGATTATTTATTTAATATATTTATAACTTAAATATAATATATTATGTTATTAAATAGGATTTAATATAGAGGTTTTATAATTTTTATCAGTATATATATTTGTACAATAAATGGGAGTTTTATACAGAAATTATATGTGGTAATTGGATAAATTTGTGCCAGCATCTGCGGTTATACAAATAATTAAGATTAACAAGATTTGGTTGAAAATAAAGTAATATAATATTATTTATGAGGAAAGATTATAATGAGTTTTTAGGTAAAATTTATATATAAAATTTGATTTTTTTTTTTTGTTTTCTTTATTATAAATGCTTTGAAAATTCAATAATTGTTTCTACTTTAGGCACAAGGCCAGCAATTACCCAGTACATTAGTGTACTTTATTTTATCGACCCCGTAAGGATGAAAGGTAAAGTCAATCTCGGCGAGATTTGAACTCAGATCGTAAAGGGACGTAACTAAGCTGGAAAGCATGGCGTCTGACCCTCTACCCATACTGCAAATCCACCGCTTTGAAAATTCAATAATAAACTAGGATTAGATACCCTATTATTTTGATTTGTAAAAATATAGTTATTTTACCTGAGTATTATGAATTATGTTTACTTTTATAAGATTACGTGTTTATTTAAAACTTAAAAAGTTTGGCGGTTCTACATATCCAATTAGGGGAGCTTGTTAATTTAAATAAAAAAATTAATGTATAGCAAATATTAATGATTGTATCTTTTGTAAAATAGATTAATAATATTAATAAATAAATATTAGGTTCTCGAAATAGGAAATCTAAATTAATATTATTTTAAATTAAATTTTATTTAATTAATTAAATTATATATGATTATTTTAATTCATATTGTATCCCTGCTTTTAAATAAATAAATTTTATACGTTATAACCTATATTTCTATCCCTGCTTTTAAATAAATAAAGTTTATACGTTATAACCTATATTTGTATCCCTGCTTTTAAATAAAATTGTTTTAAATAACAAATTTATACTAAGATATTAATAAATTTATTATTATTTAATTATTATTATTTGTTTTATAAATAAATCCGTAATTGAAGTATTATAATCAATATAGTTATAATGTATTTTAATTATGATAACTCATAAAAGTACTTTAATTTATCATATAATAATATTTATTTAATAAATTGAATATTGGGGCCTGTGCCTCTGGTATTATAACGAGATCTGCCTCAGGTTAGTTAGATTAATTGTATCAAAAAAATATATATATATACTGGGATTTATAAATTTCGTTCGTATCGAGTATAGATATATATATAATTAATTATTGGTTGATTTATACTTATATATTATTTAAAAATAATATAGATTTAATTTTGTAGTTAATTTATTTTTGTTAAATTAAGCTATATAATTGCACTTTATAAATTAATATATATTGTTTAAAAAAAAATGTTTTAATATAGTGTTTGATATTTTTGAAAGGAAAATATTTCAAAGTTATTTTATGGTTATTATTTCTTTGATTATTTAGTATTTAAAATTAATAATAATAATAATAATAATTGTAAATGTTTATATAATAAATAAATAATATATATATATATATATATATATATATATATATATATATATATATATATATATATATATATATATATATATATATATATATATATATATATATATATATATAAAATATGGATTTTATTTAAGGGTTCTTATGGGCACGAAAGAGTTTCAATTTTTAGGGATGAATTTTAATAATTTATTGAGAATATATTTTATTAGTATAAATAGTATAATTATTTTCCAAATAATAGGTTTAGATATAATGTTAAATAAAATAATATAATTTGGTGTATGGGCATGTAAATTTTGATCTTTAAGGGAAAGGTTCAAGTCCTTTTTTTGTAAAGAGTTTTAAGTTAAAATAAACTGTACATTTTCAAAATTTAAAATAAATATTTGTTGTTTAAATTCTGTATGAGGTGGTCGAAATAATTTAGTCGGTAGATTGTAAATCTATTTATAAGTAGTAACTTTCTCATGGTTTTATAATTTATATTAAAATATTAAATTGCAAATTTAAAAATACATTTTTGTTGAAACATTATTTAAAAGTAAGCTAAAAAAGCTGTTGGGTTCATACCTCGAAAATGGATATATTTATATCTCTTTATTATTTAAATTTGACTTTGGTTTGTTTTTAATTATATATATATAACGTTGATTATATATTTATATATTTAGATTATTTATTTAATATATTTATAATTTAAATATAATATATTATCTTATTAAAGAGGATTTAATATAGAGGTTTTATAATTTTTATCAGTATATTTATTTGTACAATAAATGGGAGCTTTATACAGAAATTATATGGGGTAATTGGATAAATTTGTGCCAGCATCTGCGGTTATACAAATAATTAAGATTAAAAAGATTTGGTTGAAAATAAAGTAATATAATATTATTTATGAGGAAAGATTATAATGAGTTTTTAGGTAAAAATTATATATAAAATTTGATTGTTTTTTTTGTTTTCTTTATTATAAATGCTTTGAAAATTCAATCATTGTTTCTACTATTGGCACAAGGCCAGAAATTACCCAGTACATTACTGGTACTTTATTTTATCGACCCCGTAAGGATGAAAGGAAAAGTTAACCTCGGCGGGATTTGAACTCAGAATGGCAAGGGCCGTAACTCTATGCGTCAAAGCATGGCGTCCGACCCTCTACCGATAGGATTAGATACCCTATTATTTTGATTTGTAAAAATATAGTTATTTTACCTGAGTATTATGAATTATGTTTACTTTTATAAGATTACGTGTTTATTTAAAACTTAAAAGTTTGGCGGTTCTACATATCCAATTAGGGGAGCTTGTTAATTTATTTGATAATCCTCAATTTAAACTAACTTTTTTTTGAAATTGTATATAAGTTCAGTTTGTATATTGCTGTCGTCAGTTTATGTTTTAAGAATTATGTTAAAAGACTAGAAAATATTTAAATTTTTATGCAGCTTATAAAAAAGGTTTAATGAGTTAATTTTATTTTATATTTTTATAGAAAGGTGGAATTAATAGTAATTTTTAATTAGTGTGTATATGTGAATAATGGTTTTGTAGGGAGTACTTATCGCCCGTCACTCTTGTTATTTACATAAGAAATAGAAATTGTTTCTGGATTTATATAATAAAGTACAAGAATTAACATAAGTATAATGTGTCTCACTTACGTTAAGAAAATATTTATTGATTTAATTATTTTTGAAAGTTAATAATATAGTTATTATTTAAATAGTTTAGATTAAAAATTTTAAATAGAGGGTTAGAAGAATGTTAAAATTGATTGTACTGAAAAGGGTGTTTAAAAGAATTAATGTATAGTAAATATTAATGATTGTATCTTTTGTATAATAGATTAATAATATTAATAAATAAATATTAGGTTCTCGAAATAGGAAGATTTATTTATTATATTGATTTGTTAACGTGGTAAAGTTATATATTTAATGATAAATGGTAGTGAAATGCTATTCGATTTTTATGGTAGCTAGTTTATTATATAGACATTTGAGTGTGTATTATAATTAAATTATAATTAATAATTGGTTTCAATATAAAGTTGGTGGAAAAGCTTCTTGTAGAGTGGAATAAAATTCTATTCTTTTACTATCATTAAATCTAAATTAATATTATTTTTAAATTAAATTTTATTTAATTAATTAATTTATATATGATTATTATACAAATATATTTGTATCCCTGCTTTTAAATAAATAAATTTTATACGTTATAACCTATATTTGTATCCCTGCTTTTAAATAAAATTGTTTTAAATAACAAATTTATACTAAGATATTAATAAATTTATTATTATTTAATTATTATTATTTGTTTTATAAATAAATCCGTGATTGAAGTATTATAATCAATATAGTTATAATGTATTTTAATTGTGATAACTTATAAAAGTACTTTAATTTATCATATAATAATATTTATTTAATAAATTGAATATTGGGGCCTGTGCCTCTGGTATTATAACAAGATCTGCCTCAGGTTAGTTAGATTAATTGTATAAAAAAAAAATATATATATACTGGGATTTATAAATTTCGTTCGTATCGAGTATAGATATATATATAATTAACTTTTGGTTGTTTTATACTTATATATTATTTAAAAATAATATAGATTTAATTTTGTAGTTAATTTATAATTGGTCTTTATGAATTAATATATATTGTTTAAAAAAAAAATATTGTTCAAACAATATTTTTTTTGAAAGGAAAGTATTTCAAAGTTATTTTATGGTTATTATTTTTTTGATTATTTAGTATATAAAATTAATAATAATAATAGTTGTAAATGTTTATATAATGAATAAATAATATATATATATATATATATATATATATATATATATATATATATATATATATATATATATATATATTTATATAAAATATGGATTTTATTTAAGGGTTCTTATGGTGTAATGGGCAGGAAAGATTTTCAATTTTTAGGGATGAATTTTAATAATTTATTGAGAATATATTTTATTAGTATAAATAGTATAATTATTTTCCAAATAATAGGTTTAGATATAATGTTAAATAAAATAATATAATTTGGTGTATGGGCATGTAAAGTTTTGATCTTTTTGTAAAGAGTTTAAAGTTAAAATAAACTGTAAATTTTCAAAATTTAAAATAAATATTTGTTGTTTAAATTCTGTATGAGTTGGTCGAAATAATTTAGTCGGTAGATTGTAAATCTATTTATAAGTTTTATAATTTATTATATTAAAATATTAAATTGCAAATTTAAAAATACATTTTTGTTGAAACTTTATAATAAAGTAAGCTAAAAAAGCTGTTGGGTTCATACCTCGAAAATGGATATATTTATATCTCTTTATTATTTAAATTTGACTTTGGTTTGTTTTTAATTATATATATATAACGTTGATTATATATTTATATATTTAGATTATTTATTTAATATATTTATAATTTAAATATAATATATTATCTTATTAAATAGGATTTAATATAGAGGTTTTATAATTTTTATCAGTATATATATTTGTACAATAAATTCTTATACAGAAATTATTACACAGAAATTATATGTGGTAATTGGATAAATTTGTGCCAGCATCTGCGGTTATACAAATAATTAAGATTAAAAAGATTTGGTTGAAAATAAATTAATATAATATTATTTATGAGGAAAGATTATAATGAGTTTTTAGGTAAAATTTATATATAAAATTTCATTGGTTTTTTTTGTTTCCTTTATTATAAATGCTTTGAAAATTCAATAATAAACTAGGATTAGATACCCTATTATTTTGATTTGTAAAAATAAAGTTATTTTACCTGAGTATTATGAATTATGTTTACTTTTATAAGATTACGTGTTTATTTAAAACTTAAAAAGTTTGGCGGTTCTACATATCCAATTAGGGGAGCTTGTTAATTTATTTGATAATCCTCAATTTAAACTAACTTTTTTTGAAATTGTATATAAGTTCAGTTTGTATATTGCTGTCGTCAGTTTATGTTTTAAGAATTATGTTAAAAGACTAGAAAATATTTAAATTATTATGCAGCTTATAAAAAAGGTTTAATGAGCTACTATAGTTAATTTTATTTTGTTCCGGATTTAAAATTATATATTTTTATAGAAAGGTGAACTTAATAGTAATTTTTAATTAGTGTGTATATGTGAATAATGGTTTTGTAGGGTGTACATATCGCCCGTCACTCTTGTTATTTAGATAAGAAATAGAAATTGTTTCTGGATTTATATAATAAAGTACAAGAATTAACACTTACGTTGAGAAAATATTTATTGATTTAATTATTTTTGAATGTTAATAATATAGTTATATAAATAGTTTAGATTAAAAAATTTAAATAGAGGGTTAGAAGCATGTTAAAATTGATTGTACTGAAAAGGGTGTTTAAAAAAATTAATGTATAGTAAATATTAATGATTGTATCTTTTGTATAATAGATTAATAATATTAATAAATAAATATTAGGTTCTCGAAATAGGAAGATTTATTTATTATATTGATTTATTAACGTGGTTAAGTTATATATTTAATAATGAATGGTATCGATTTTTATGGTAGCTAGTTTATTATATAGACATTTGAGTGTGTATTATAATTAAATTATAATTAATAATTGGTTTTAATATATATTTGGGGGAAAAGCTTCTTGTAAAGTGGAATAAAATTCTATTCTTTTATTATCATTAAATCTAAATTAATATTATTTTTAAATTAAATTTTATTTAATTAATTAAATTATATATGATTATTATACAAATATATTTGTATCCCTGCTTTTAAATAAATAAATTTTATACGTTATAACCTATATTTGTATCCCTGCTTTTAAATAAAATTGTTTTAAATAACAAATTTATACTAAGATATTAATAAATTTATTATTATTTAATTATTATTATTTGTTTTATAAATAAATCCGTAAGTATATAGTTATAATGTATTTTAATTATGATAACTTATAAAAGTACTTTAATTTATCATATAATAATATTTATTTAATAAATTGAATATTGGGGCAAGATCTGCCTCAGGTTAGTTAGATTAATTGATTTTTCTTCAATAAGTTAATTTATATATCAAAAAATATATATATATATATACTGGGATTTATAAATTTCGTTCGTATCGAGTATAGATACATATATAATTAATTTTTGGTTGTTTTATACTTATATATTATTTAAAAATAATATAGATTTAATTTTGTAGTTAATTTATAATTGGTCTTTATAAATTAATATATATTTTTTTATATAAAATTAATAATAATAATAATAATTGTAAATGTTTATATAATAAATAAATAATATATATATATATATATATATATATATATATATATATATATATATATATATATATATATATATATATATATATATATATATATATATATATATATAAAATATGGATTTTATTTAAGGGTTCTTATGGTGTAATGGGCACGAAAGATTTTCAATTTTTAGGGATGATATTTTTAGGAAAATATTTCAAAGTTATTTTATGGTTATTATTTTTTTGATTATAAATAATCAAAAAAATATAAAATTAGGAAGTATATATTAATAATAATAATAATTGTAAATAAATAATATATATATATATATATATATATATATATATATATATATATATATATATATATATATATATATATATATATATATATATATATATATATATAAATATGGATTTTATTTAAGGGTTCTTATGGTGTAATGGGCACGAAAGATTTTCAATTTTTAGGGATGAATTTTAATAATTTATTGAATATATATTTTATTAGTATAAATAGTATAATTATTTTCCAAATAATAGGTTTAGATATAATGTTAAATAAAATAATATAATTTGGTGTATGGGCATGTAAAATTTTGATCTTTTGTAAAGAGTTTAAAGTTAAAATAAACTGTAAATTTTCAAAATTTAAAATAAATATTTGTTGTTAAATTCTGTATGAGGTGGTCGAAATAATTTAGTCGGTAGATTGTAAATCTATTTATAAGTTTTATAATTTATATTAAAATATTAAATTGCAAATTTAAAAATACATTTTTGTTGAAACTTTATAATAAAGTAAGCTGTTGGGTTCATACCTCGAAAATGGATATATTTATATCTCTTTATTATTTAAATTTGACTTTGGTTTGTTTTTAATTTTTGTAATTTTATACATGTTAGATATTATATATATATATATATATATATATATATATATATATATAAAGTTGATTATATATTTATATATTTAGATTATTTATTTAATATATTTATAATTTAAATATAATATATTATGTTATTAAATAGGATTTAATATAGAGGTTTTATAATTTTTATCAGTATATATATTTGTACAATAAATGGGAGTTTTATACAGAAATTATATGTGGTAATTGGATAAATTTGTGCGAGCATCTGCGGTTATACAAAATCACAAATTTACAACGCATTCATTTTCTGACAATTTGATTTTTTTACACCTTAGTAGATATTTCGAAAAATATGACTTTTTAACAAAAAAAACGTAAAAATACAAAAAACGTATATTTACGAAATATTTACTTTCCAATTGCAAATTTTGGGAAATATTTACTTCTGCTTTTACAGAAAATGAATGCGTTTATACATTGATTACGTTTTTTGTATTTACGTTTGTATTTTTACATTTTTCGAAATATTTACTAAGGTGAAAAAAAATCAAATTGTAAATTATTGCATTTTACGATTTACTTTTCCCTTTATATTTTTACGTTTTTCTGTTAAAAGTCAATCTGCGTTCTTGATTTCTTTTGAAGGCATTTTTGAAATCATTTACTTCAAAAATCATTTACTTCAAAAATGCCTTCAACGAATGAAGATTGACTTTTAACAGAAAAAAAAAGCAGAAGTAAATCGTAAAATGCAATAAAATCAAATTACAATTTGATTTTTTTAAATAAATATTAAGTAAATATTTCGAAATATGTAAATATATGACTTTTTAACAAAAAACGTAAAAATACAAAAAACGTAATCAATGTATAAACGCATTCATTTTCTGACAATTTGATTTTTTTACACCTTAGTAAATATTTCAATAAATGTAAAAATATAACAATTTGATTTTTTTACACCTTAGTAAATATTTCGAAAAATGTCAAATTTTTTTATACTTTTCGAAATATTTACTAAGGTTATATAACCTTAGTAAATATTTCAAAAGGTATTAAAAAATTGATTATTTTAGCTCTCTCAAAGAAGATTCAATATTCCTTCACAAATTGATCTTTTTACACAGTATTTCGAAAATGATTTCGAAATTTTTACAGTCGGTGAAATCAATTTTTGAACACAAAATGATTACTTTCGAAATCTTTCGAAATATTTACTTTCTGATTTCAAATTTTGGGAAATATTTACTTCTGCTTTTACAGAAAATGAATGCGTTTATTGTATTTTTACGATTTTTGTTAAAAAGTCATATATTTACATTTTCGAAATATTTACTAAGGTGAAAAAAAATCAAATTGTAAATTGATTCTATTGCATTTTACGATTTAGTTTTCCCTTTACTTTTTTTTACGTTTTTCTGTTAAAAGTAAATCTGCGTTCTTGATTTCTTTTGAAGGCATTTTTGAAATCATTTACTTCAAAAATCATTTACTTCAAAAATGCCTTCAAAGAATGCAGATTGACTTTTAACAGAAAAACTTAAAAAAAGTAAAAGCAGAAGTAAATCGTAAAATGCAATAAAATCAATTTACAATTTGACTTATTTACACAGTAAATATTTCGAAATATGTAAAAATATGACTTTTTAACGTAAAAATACAAAAAACGTAATCAATGTATAAACGCATTCATTTTCTGACAATTTGATATTTTTACACCTTAGTAGATATTTCGAAAAGTATGACTTTTTAACAAAATAAACGTAAAAATACAAAAAACGTAATCAATGTGTAAACGCATTCATTTTCTGACAATTTGATTTTTTCACACCTTAGTAAATATTTCGAAAAATGTCAAATTTTTTTATACTTTTCGAAATATTTACTAAGGTTATATAACCTTAGTAAATATTTCGAAAAGTATTAAAAAATTGATTATTTTAGGTCTCTCAAAGAAGATTCAATATTCCTTCACAAATTGATCTTTTTACAGAGTATTTCGAAAATGATTTCGAAATTTTTACAGTCGGTGAAATCAATTTTTGAACACAAAACGATTACTTTCGAAATCTTTCGAAATATTTACTTTCTGATTTCAAATTTTGGGAAATATTTAATTTTGCTTTTACAGAAAATGAATGCGTTTATTGTATTTTTGCGTTTTTAGTTTTACGATTTACTTTTTCCTTTACTTTTTTTACGTTTTTCTGTTAAAAGTCAATCTGCGTTCTTGATTTCTTTTAAAGGCAATTTTGAAATCATTTACTTCAAAAATCATTTACTATTCTGTATGAGTTGGTCGAAATAATTTAGTCGGTAGATTGTAAATCTATTTATAAGTTTTATAATTTATTATATTAAAATATTAAATTGCAAATTTAAAAATACATTTTTGTTGAAACTTTATAATAAAGTAAGCTAAAAAAGCTGTTGGGTTCATACCTCGAAAATGGATATATTTATATCTCTTTATTATTTAAATTTGACTTTGGTTTGTTTTTAATTATATATATATAACGTTGATTATATATTAATATATTTAGATTATTTATTTAATATAATTATAATTTAAATATAATATATTATCTTATTAAATAGGATAATATAGAGGTTTTATAATTTTTATCAGTATATATATTTGCACAATAAATGGGAGTTTTATACAGAAATTATATGTGGTAATTGGATAAGTTTGGTCCAGCATCTGCGGTTATACAAATAATTAAGATTAAAAAGATTTGGTTGAAAATAAAGTAATATAATATTATTTATGACGAAAGATTATAATGAGTTTTTAGGTAAAATTTATATATAAAATTTCATTGGTTTTTTTTGTTTCCTTTATTATAAATGCTTTGAAAATTCAATAATAAACTAGGATTAGATACCCTATTATTTTGATTTGTAAAAATAAAGTTATTTTACCTGAGTATTATGAATTATGTTTACTTTTATAAGATTACGTGTTTATTTAAAACTTAAAAAGTTTGGCGGTTCTACATATCCAATTAGGGGAGCTTGTTAATTTATTTGATAATCCTCAATTTAAACTAACTTTTTTTGAAATTGTATATAAGTTCAGTTTGTATATTGCTGTCGTCAGTTTATGTTTTAAGAATTATGTTAAAAGACTAGAAAATATTTAAATTATTATGCAGCTTATAAAAAAGGTTTAATGAGCTACTATAGTTAATTTTATTTTGTTCCGGATTTAAAATTATATATTTTTATAGAAAGGTGAACTTAATAGTAATTTTTAATTAGTGTGTATATGTGAATAATGGTTTTGTAGGGTGTACATATCGCCCGTCACTCTTGTTATTTAGATAAGAAATAGAAATTGTTTCTGGATTTATATAATAAAGTACAAGAATTAACACTTACGTTGAGAAAATATTTATTGATTTAATTATTTTTGAATGTTAATAATATAGTTATATAAATAGTTTAGATTAAAAAATTTAAATAGAGGGTTAGAAGCATGTTAAAATTGATTGTACTGAAAAGGGTGTTTAAAAAAATTAATGTATAGTAAATATTAATGATTGTATCTTTTGTATAATAGATTAATAATATTAATAAATAAATATTAGGTTCTCGAAATAGGAAGATTTATTTATTATATTGATTTATTAACGTGGTTAAGTTATATATTTAATAATGAATGGTATCGATTTTTATGGTAGCTAGTTTATTATATAGACATTTGAGTGTGTATTATAATTAAATTATAATTAATAATTGGTTTTAATATATATTTGGGGGAAAAGCTTCTTGTAAAGTGGAATAAAATTCTATTCTTTTATTATCATTAAATCTAAATTAATATTATTTTTAAATTAAATTTTATTTAATTAATTAAATTATATATGATTATTATACAAATATATTTGTATCCCTGCTTTTAAATAAATAAATTTTATACGTTATAACCTATATTTGTATCCCTGCTTTTAAATAAAATTGTTTTAAATAACAAATTTATACTAAGATATTAATAAATTTATTATTATTTAATTATTATTATTTGTTTTATAAATAAATCCGTAAGTATATAGTTATAATGTATTTTAATTATGATAACTTATAAAAGTACTTTAATTTATCATATAATAATATTTATTTAATAAATTGAATATTGGGGCAAGATCTGCCTCAGGTTAGTTAGATTAATTGATTTTTCTTCAATAAGTTAATTTATATATCAAAAAATATATATATATATATACTGGGATTTATAAATTTCGTTCGTATCGAGTATAGATACATATATAATTAATTTTTGGTTGTTTTATACTTATATATTATTTAAAAATAATATAGATTTAATTTTGTAGTTAATTTATAATTGGTCTTTATAAATTAATATATATTTTTTTATATAAAATTAATAATAATAATAATAATTGTAAATGTTTATATAATAAATAAATAATATATATATATATATATATATATATATATATATATATATATATATATATATATATATATATATATATATATATATATATATATATATATATATAAAATATGGATTTTATTTAAGGGTTCTTATGGTGTAATGGGCACGAAAGATTTTCAATTTTTAGGGATGATATTTTTAGGAAAATATTTCAAAGTTATTTTATGGTTATTATTTTTTTGATTATAAATAATCAAAAAAATATAAAATTAGGAAGTATATATTAATAATAATAATAATTGTAAATAAATAATATATATATATATATATATATATATATATATATATAAAATATGGATTTTATTTAAGGGTTCTTATGGTGTAATGGGCACGAAAGATTTTCAATTTTTAGGGATGAATTTTAATAATTTATTGAATATATATTTTATTAGTATAAATAGTATAATTATTTTCCAAATAATAGGTTTAGATATAATGTTAAATAAAATAATATAATTTGGTGTATGGGCATGTAAAATTTTGATCTTTTGTAAAGAGTTTAAAGTTAAAATAAACTGTAAATTTTCAAAATTTAAAATAAATATTTGTTGTTAAATTCTGTATGAGGTGGTCGAAATAATTTAGTCGGTAGATTGTAAATCTATTTATAAGTTTTATAATTTATATTAAAATATTAAATTGCAAATTTAAAAATACATTTTTGTTGAAACTTTATAATAAAGTAAGCTGTTGGGTTCATACCTCGAAAATGGATATATTTATATCTCTTTATTATTTAAATTTGACTTTGGTTTGTTTTTAATTTTTGTAATTTTATACATGTTAGATATTATATATATATATATATATATATATATATATATATATATAAAGTTGATTATATATTTATATATTTAGATTATTTATTTAATATATTTATAATTTAAATATAATATATTATGTTATTAAATAGGATTTAATATAGAGGTTTTATAATTTTTATCAGTATATATATTTGTACAATAAATGGGAGTTTTATACAGAAATTATATGTGGTAATTGGATAAATTTGTGCGAGCATCTGCGGTTATACAAAATCACAAATTTACAACGCATTCATTTTCTGACAATTTGATTTTTTTACACCTTAGTAGATATTTCGAAAAATATGACTTTTTAACAAAAAAAACGTAAAAATACAAAAAACGTATATTTACGAAATATTTACTTTCCAATTGCAAATTTTGGGAAATATTTACTTCTGCTTTTACAGAAAATGAATGCGTTTATACATTGATTACGTTTTTTGTATTTACGTTTGTATTTTTACATTTTTCGAAATATTTACTAAGGTGAAAAAAAATCAAATTGTAAATTATTGCATTTTACGATTTACTTTTCCCTTTATATTTTTACGTTTTTCTGTTAAAAGTCAATCTGCGTTCTTGATTTCTTTTGAAGGCATTTTTGAAATCATTTACTTCAAAAATCATTTACTTCAAAAATGCCTTCAACGAATGAAGATTGACTTTTAACAGAAAAAAAAAGCAGAAGTAAATCGTAAAATGCAATAAAATCAAATTACAATTTGATTTTTTTAAATAAATATTAAGTAAATATTTCGAAATATGTAAATATATGACTTTTTAACAAAAAACGTAAAAATACAAAAAACGTAATCAATGTATAAACGCATTCATTTTCTGACAATTTGATTTTTTTACACCTTAGTAAATATTTCAATAAATGTAAAAATATAACAATTTGATTTTTTTACACCTTAGTAAATATTTCGAAAAATGTCAAATTTTTTTATACTTTTCGAAATATTTACTAAGGTTATATAACCTTAGTAAATATTTCAAAAGGTATTAAAAAATTGATTATTTTAGCTCTCTCAAAGAAGATTCAATATTCCTTCACAAATTGATCTTTTTACACAGTATTTCGAAAATGATTTCGAAATTTTTACAGTCGGTGAAATCAATTTTTGAACACAAAATGATTACTTTCGAAATCTTTCGAAATATTTACTTTCTGATTTCAAATTTTGGGAAATATTTACTTCTGCTTTTACAGAAAATGAATGCGTTTATTGTATTTTTACGATTTTTGTTAAAAAGTCATATATTTACATTTTCGAAATATTTACTAAGGTGAAAAAAAATCAAATTGTAAATTGATTCTATTGCATTTTACGATTTAGTTTTCCCTTTACTTTTTTTTACGTTTTTCTGTTAAAAGTAAATCTGCGTTCTTGATTTCTTTTGAAGGCATTTTTGAAATCATTTACTTCAAAAATCATTTACTTCAAAAATGCCTTCAAAGAATGCAGATTGACTTTTAACAGAAAAACTTAAAAAAAGTAAAAGCAGAAGTAAATCGTAAAATGCAATAAAATCAATTTACAATTTGACTTATTTACACAGTAAATATTTCGAAATATGTAAAAATATGACTTTTTAACGTAAAAATACAAAAAACGTAATCAATGTATAAACGCATTCATTTTCTGACAATTTGATATTTTTACACCTTAGTAGATATTTCGAAAAGTATGACTTTTTAACAAAATAAACGTAAAAATACAAAAAACGTAATCAATGTGTAAACGCATTCATTTTCTGACAATTTGATTTTTTCACACCTTAGTAAATATTTCGAAAAATGTCAAATTTTTTTATACTTTTCGAAATATTTACTAAGGTTATATAACCTTAGTAAATATTTCGAAAAGTATTAAAAAATTGATTATTTTAGGTCTCTCAAAGAAGATTCAATATTCCTTCACAAATTGATCTTTTTACAGAGTATTTCGAAAATGATTTCGAAATTTTTACAGTCGGTGAAATCAATTTTTGAACACAAAACGATTACTTTCGAAATCTTTCGAAATATTTACTTTCTGATTTCAAATTTTGGGAAATATTTAATTTTGCTTTTACAGAAAATGAATGCGTTTATTGTATTTTTGCGTTTTTAGTTTTACGATTTACTTTTTCCTTTACTTTTTTTACGTTTTTCTGTTAAAAGTCAATCTGCGTTCTTGATTTCTTTTAAAGGCAATTTTGAAATCATTTACTTCAAAAATCATTTACTATTCTGTATGAGTTGGTCGAAATAATTTAGTCGGTAGATTGTAAATCTATTTATAAGTTTTATAATTTATTATATTAAAATATTAAATTGCAAATTTAAAAATACATTTTTGTTGAAACTTTATAATAAAGTAAGCTAAAAAAGCTGTTGGGTTCATACCTCGAAAATGGATATATTTATATCTCTTTATTATTTAAATTTGACTTTGGTTTGTTTTTAATTATATATATATAACGTTGATTATATATTAATATATTTAGATTATTTATTTAATATAATTATAATTTAAATATAATATATTATCTTATTAAATAGGATAATATAGAGGTTTTATAATTTTTATCAGTATATATATTTGCACAATAAATGGGAGTTTTATACAGAAATTATATGTGGTAATTGGATAAGTTTGGTCCAGCATCTGCGGTTATACAAATAATTAAGATTAAAAAGATTTGGTTGAAAATAAAGTAATATAATATTATTTATGACGAAAGATTATAATGAGTTTTTAGGTAAAATTTATATATAAAATTTCATTGGTTTTTTTTGTTTCCTTTATTATAAATGCTTTGAAAATTCAATAATAAACTAGGATTAGATACCCTATTATTTTGATTTGTAAAAATAAAGTTATTTTACCTGAGTATTATGAATTATGTTTACTTTTATAAGATTACGTGTTTATTTAAAACTTAAAAAGTTTGGCGGTTCTACATATCCAATTAGGGGAGCTTGTTAATTTATTTGATAATCCTCAATTTAAACTAACTTTTTTTGAAATTGTATATAAGTTCAGTTTGTATATTGCTGTCGTCAGTTTATGTTTTAAGAATTATGTTAAAAGACTAGAAAATATTTAAATTATTATGCAGCTTATAAAAAAGGTTTAATGAGCTACTATAGTTAATTTTATTTTGTTCCGGATTTAAAATTATATATTTTTATAGAAAGGTGAACTTAATAGTAATTTTTAATTAGTGTGTATATGTGAATAATGGTTTTGTAGGGTGTACATATCGCCCGTCACTCTTGTTATTTAGATAAGAAATAGAAATTGTTTCTGGATTTATATAATAAAGTACAAGAATTAACACTTACGTTGAGAAAATATTTATTGATTTAATTATTTTTGAATGTTAATAATATAGTTATATAAATAGTTTAGATTAAAAAATTTAAATAGAGGGTTAGAAGCATGTTAAAATTGATTGTACTGAAAAGGGTGTTTAAAAAAATTAATGTATAGTAAATATTAATGATTGTATCTTTTGTATAATAGATTAATAATATTAATAAATAAATATTAGGTTCTCGAAATAGGAAGATTTATTTATTATATTGATTTATTAACGTGGTTAAGTTATATATTTAATAATGAATGGTATCGATTTTTATGGTAGCTAGTTTATTATATAGACATTTGAGTGTGTATTATAATTAAATTATAATTAATAATTGGTTTTAATATATATTTGGGGGAAAAGCTTCTTGTAAAGTGGAATAAAATTCTATTCTTTTATTATCATTAAATCTAAATTAATATTATTTTTAAATTAAATTTTATTTAATTAATTAAATTATATATGATTATTATACAAATATATTTGTATCCCTGCTTTTAAATAAATAAATTTTATACGTTATAACCTATATTTGTATCCCTGCTTTTAAATAAAATTGTTTTAAATAACAAATTTATACTAAGATATTAATAAATTTATTATTATTTAATTATTATTATTTGTTTTATAAATAAATCCGTAAGTATATAGTTATAATGTATTTTAATTATGATAACTTATAAAAGTACTTTAATTTATCATATAATAATATTTATTTAATAAATTGAATATTGGGGCCTGTGCCTCTGGTATTATAACAAGATCTGCCTCAGGTTAGTTAGATTAATTGATTTTTCTTCAATAAGTTAATTTATATATCAAAAAATATATATATATATATACTGGGATTTATAAATTTCGTTCGTATCGAGTATAGATACATATATAATTAATTTTTGGTTGTTTTATACTTATATATTATTTAAAAATAATATAGATTTAATTTTGTAGTTAATTTATAATTGGTCTTTATAAATTAATATATATTTTTTTATATAAAATTAATAATAATAATAATAATTGTAAATGTTTATATAATAAATAAATAATATATATATATATATATATATATATATATATATATATATATATATATATATATATATATATATATATATATAAAATATGGATTTTATTTAAGGGTTCTTATGGTGTAATGGGCACGAAAGATTTTCAATTTTTAGGGATGATATTTTTAGGAAAATATTTCAAAGTTATTTTATGGTTATTATTTTTTTGATTATAAATAATCAAAAAAATATAAAATTAGGAAGTATATATTAATAATAATAATAATTGTAAATAAATAATATATATATATATATATATATATATATATATATATATATATATATATATATATATATATATATATATATATAAATATGGATTTTATTTAAGGGTTCTTATGGTGTAATGGGCACGAAAGATTTTCAATTTTTAGGGATGAATTTTAATAATTTATTGAATATATATTTTATTAGTATAAATAGTATAATTAGGTTTAGATATAATGTTAAATAAAATAATATAATTTGGTGTATGGGCATGTAAAATTTTGATCTTTTGTAAAGAGTTTAAAGTTAAAATAAACTGTAAATTTTCAAAATTTAAAATAAATATTTGTTGTTAAATTCTGTATGAGGTGGTCGAAATAATTTAGTCGGTAGATTGTAAATCTATTTATAAGTTTTATAATTTATATTAAAATATTAAATTGCAAATTTAAAAATACATTTTTGTTGAAACTTTATAATAAAGTAAGCTGTTGGGTTCATACCTCGAAAATGGATATATTTATATCTCTTTATTATTTAAATTTGACTTTGGTTTGTTTTTAATTTTTGTAATTTTATACATGTTAGATATTATATATATATATATATATATATATATATATATATATATATAAAGTTGATTATATATTTATATATTTAGATTATTTATTTAATATATTTATAATTTAAATATAATATATTATGTTATTAAATAGGATTTAATATAGAGGTTTTATAATTTTTATCAGTATATATATTTGTACAATAAATGGGAGTTTTATACAGAAATTATATGTGGTAATTGGATAAATTTGTGCGAGCATCTGCGGTTATACAAAATCACAAATTTACAACGCATTCATTTTCTGACAATTTGATTTTTTTACACCTTAGTAGATATTTCGAAAAATATGACTTTTTAACAAAAAAAACGTAAAAATACAAAAAACGTATATTTACGAAATATTTACTTTCCAATTGCAAATTTTGGGAAATATTTACTTCTGCTTTTACAGAAAATGAATGCGTTTATACATTGATTACGTTTTTTGTATTTACGTTTGTATTTTTACATTTTTCGAAATATTTACTAAGGTGAAAAAAAATCAAATTGTAAATTATTGCATTTTACGATTTACTTTTCCCTTTATATTTTTACGTTTTTCTGTTAAAAGTCAATCTGCGTTCTTGATTTCTTTTGAAGGCATTTTTGAAATCATTTACTTAAAAAATCATTTACTTCAAAAATGCCTTCAACGAATGAAGATTGACTTTTAACAGAAAAAAAAAGCAGAAGTAAATCGTAAAATGCAATAAAATCAAATTACAATTTGATTTTTTTAAATAAATATTAAGTAAATATTTCGAAATATGTAAATATATGACTTTTTAACAAAAAACGTAAAAATACAAAAAACGTAATCAATGTATAAACGCATTCATTTTCTGACAATTTGATTTTTTTACACCTTAGTAAATATTTCAATAAATGTAAAAATATAACAATTTGATTTTTTTACACCTTAGTAAATATTTCGAAAAATGTCAAATTTTTTTATACTTTTCGAAATATTTACTAAGGTTATATAACCTTAGTAAATATTTCAAAAGGTATTAAAAAATTGATTATTTTAGCTCTCTCAAAGAAGATTCAATATTCCTTCACAAATTGATCTTTTTACACAGTATTTCGAAAATGATTTCGAAATTTTTACAGTCGGTGAAATCAATTTTTGAACACAAAATGATTACTTTCGAAATCTTTCGAAATATTTACTTTCTGATTTCAAATTTTGGGAAATATTTACTTCTGCTTTTACAGAAAATGAATGCGTTTATTGTATTTTTACGATTTTTGTTAAAAAGTCATATATTTACATTTTCGAAATATTTACTAAGGTGAAAAAAAATCAAATTGTAAATTGATTCTATTGCATTTTACGATTTAGTTTTCCCTTTACTTTTTTTTACGTTTTTCTGTTAAAAGTAAATCTGCGTTCTTGATTTCTTTTGAAGGCATTTTTGAAATCATTTACTTCAAAAATCATTTACTTCAAAAATGCCTTCAAAGAATGCAGATTGACTTTTAACAGAAAAACTTAAAAAAAGTAAAAGCAGAAGTAAATCGTAAAATGCAATAAAATCAATTTACAATTTGACTTATTTACACAGTAAATATTTCGAAATATGTAAAAATACAAAAAACGTAATCAATGTATAAACGTATTCATTTTCTGACAATTTGATTTTTTTACACCTTAGTAGATATTTCTAAAAATATGACTTTTTAACAAAATAAACGTAAAAATACAAAAAAAGTAATCAATGTGTAAACGCATTCATTTTCTGACAATTTGATTTTTTTACACCTTAGTAAATATTTCGAAAAATGTCAAATTTTTTTAATACTTTTCGAAATATCTACTAAGGTTATATAACCTTAGTAAATATTTCGAAAAGTATACAAAAAACGTAATTGATTTTTTTACACCTTAGTAAATAAATATTTCGAAAAATGTAAAAATATAACAATTTGATTTTTTTTACACCTTAGTAAATATTTCGAAAAATGTCAAATTTTTTTATACTTTTCGAAATATTTACTAAGGTTATATAACCTTAGTAAATATTTCGAAAAGTATTAAAAAATTGATTATTTTAGGTCTCTCAAAGAAGATTCAATATTCCTTCACAAATTCATCTTTTTACACAGTATTTCGAAAATGATTTCGAAATTTTTACAGTCGGTGAAATCAATTTTTGAACACAACATGATTACTTTCGAAATCTATCGAAATATTTACTTTCTGATTTCAAATTTTGGGAAATATTTACTTCTGCTTTTACAGAAAATGAATGCGTTTATACATTGATTACGTTTTTTGTATTTTTACGTTTTTTGTTAAAAAGTCATATTCTTACATTTTTCGAAATATTTACTAAGGTGATAAAAAATTAAATTGTAAATTGATTTCATTGCATTTTACGATTTACTTTTCCCTTTATTTTTTTACGTTTTTCTGTTAAAAGTCAATCTGCGTTCTTGATTTCTTTTGAAGGCATTTTTGAAATCATTTACTTCAAAAATCATTTACTTCAAAAATGCCTTCAACGAATGACGATTGACTTTTAACAGAAAAAAAGCAGAAGTAAATCTCAAAATGCAATAAAATCAAATTACAATTTGATTTTTTTACACAGTAAATATTTCGAAATATGTAAATATTTGACTTTTTAACAAAAAACGTAAAAATACAAAAAACGTAATCAATGTATAAACGCATTCATTTTCTGACAATTTGATTTTTTTACACCTTAGTAGATATTTCGATAAATATGACTTTTTAACAAATAAACGTAAAACGTAAAAATTTTTAGGGATGAGTTTTAATAATTTATTGAGAATATATTTTATTAGTATAAATAGTACAATTATTTTCCAAATAATAGGTTTAGATATAATGTTAAATAAAATAATATAATTTGGTGTATGGGCATGTAAAGTTTTGATCTTTTTGTAAAGAGTTTAAAGTTAAAATAAACTGTAAATTTTCAAAATTTAAAATAAATATCTGTTGTTTAAATTCTGTATGAGGTGGTCGAAATAATTTAGTCGGTAGATTGTAAATCTATTTATAAGTTTTATAATTTATATTAAAATATTAAATTGCAAATTTAAAAATATATTTTTGTTGAAACTTTATAATAAAGTAAGCTAAAAAAGCTGTTGGGTTTATACATCGAAAATGGATATATTTATATCTCTTTATTATTTAAATTTGACTGGTTTGTTTTTAATTTTTGTAATTTTATACATGTTAGATATTATATATATATATATATAAAGTTGATTATGTATTTATATATTTAGATTATTTATTTAATATATTTATAATTTACTTTCGAAATCTTTCGAAATATTTACTTTCTGATTTCAAATTTTGGGAAATAGAAAATGAATGCGTTTATACATTGATTACGTTTTTTGTATTTTTACGTTTTTTGTTAAAAAGTCATATTTTTAGATTTTTCGAAATATTTACTACGGTGAAAAAAAATCAAATTGTAAATTTATTTTATTGCATTTTACGATTTACTTTTCCCTTTATTTTTTTACGTTTTTCTGTTGAAAGTCAATCTGCGTTCTTGATTTCTTTTGAAGGCATTTTTGAAATCATTTACTTCAAAAATCATTTACTTCAAAAATGCCTTCAACGAATACAGATTGACTTTTAACAGAAAAACGTAAAAAAGTAAAAGCAGAAGTAAATCGTAAAATGCAATAAAATAAATTTACAATTAGATTTTTTTACACAGTTTCGAAATATGTAAATATATGACTTTTTAACAAAAAAAGTAAAAATACAAAAAACGTAATCAATGTATAAACGCATTCATTTTCTGACAATTTGATTTTTTTACACCTTAGTAGATATTTCGAAAAATATGACTTTTTAACAAAAAAACGTAAAAATACAAAAAACGTAATCAATGTATAAACGCATTCATTTTCTGACCATTTGATTTTTTTACACCTTAGAAAAATATGACTTTTAAAAAAACGTAATCAATGTGTAAACGCATTCATTTTCTGACAATTTGATTTTTTTACACCTTAGTAAATATTTCGAAAAATGTCAAATTTTTTTATACTTTTCGAAATATTAACTAAGGTTATATAACCTTAGTAAATATTTCGCAAAGTATAAAAAAATTGATTATTTTAGGTCTCTCAAAGAAGATTCAATATTCCTTCACAAATTGATCTTTTTACACAGTATTTCGAAAATGATTTCGAAATTTTTACAGTCGGTGAAATCAATTTTTGAACACAAAATGATTACTTTCGAAATCTTTCGAAATATTTACTTTCTGATTTCAAATTTTGGGAAATATTTACTTCTGCTTTTACAGAAAATGAATGCGTTTATACATTGATTACGTTTTTTGTATTTTTACGTTTTTTGTTAAAAAGTCATATTTTTACATTTTTCGAAATATTTACTAAGGTGAAAAAAAATCAAATTGTAAATTTATTTTATTTTATCCAATTGTAAATAGATTAAAAAGATTTGGTTGAAAATAAAGTAATATAATATTATTTATGAGGAAAGATTATAATGAGTTTTTAGGTAATATGTTTTCTTTATTATAAATGCTTTGAAAATTCAATAATAAACTAGGATTAGATACCCTATTATTTTGATTTGTAAAAATAAAGTTATTTTACCTGAGTATTATGAATTATGTTTACTTTTATAAGATTACGTGTTTATTTAAAACTTAAAAAGTTTGGCGGTTCTACATATCCAATTAAGGGAGCTTGTTAATTTATTTGATAATCCTCAATTTAAACTAACTTTTTTTTGAAATTGTATATAAGTTCAGTTTGTATATTGCTGTCGTTAGTTTATGTTTTAAGAATTATGTTAAAAGACTAGAAAATATTTAAATTTTTATGCAGCTTATAAAAAAGGTGGTAAAGTTATATATTTAATAATAAATGGTATCGATTTTTATGGTAGCTAGTTTATTATATAGACATTTGGGTGTGTATTATAATTAAATTATAGTTAATTTTATTTTGTTCCGGAATTAAAATTATATATTTTTATAGAAAGGTGGACTTAATAGTAATTTTTAATTAGTTTTGTAAGGTGTACATATCGCCCGTCACTCTTGTTATTTAGATAAGAAATAGAAATTGTTTCTGGATTTATATAATAAAGTACAAGAATTAACATAAGTATAATGTGTCTCACTTACGTTGAGAAAATATTTATTGATTTAATTATTTTTGAAAGTTAATAATATAGTTATTATTTATATAGTTTAGATTAAAAATTTTAAATAGAGGGTTAGAAGAATGTTAAAATTGATTGTGCTGAAAAGGGTGTTTAAAAAAATTAATGTATAGTAAATATTAATGATTGTATCTTTTGTATAAATCCCGCCAAGGTTAACTTTGCCTTTCATCCTTACGGGGTAGATAAAATAAAGTACCAGTAATGTACTGGGAAATTGCTGGCCTTGTGCCTAAAGTAGAAACAATTATATTAATAAATAAATATTAGGTTCTCGAAATAGGAAGATTTATTTATTATATTGATTTGTTAACGTGGTAAAGTTATATATTTAATAATAAATGGTATCGATTTTTATGGTAGCTAGTTTATTATATAGACATTTGGGTGTGTATTATAATTAAATTATAATTAATAATTGGTTTCAATATAAATTTGGGGGAAAAGCTTCTTGTAAAGTGGAATAAAATTCTATTCTTTTATTATCATTAAATCTAAATTAATATTATTTTTAAATTAAATTTTATTTAATTAATTAAATTATATATGATTATTATACAAATATATACAAATATATTTGTATCTCTGCTTTTAAATAAATACATTTTATACGTTATAACCTATATTTGTATCCCTGCTTTTAAATAAAATTGTTTTAAATAACAAATTTATACTAAGATATTAATAAATTTATTATTATTTAATTATTATTATTTGTTTTATAAATAAATCCGTAAGTATATAGTTATAATGTATTTTAATTATGTTAACTTATAAAAGTACTTTAATTTATCATATAATAATATTTATTTAATAAATTGAATATTGGGGCCTGTGCCTCTGGTATTATAACAAGATCTGCCTCCGGTTAATTAGATTAATTGTTTTTTTCTTCAATATATACTAAGTTAATGTATATATAAAAAAATATATATATATACTGGGATTTATAAATTTCGTTCGTATCGAGTATAGATATATATATAATTAATTTTTGGTTGTTTTATACCTATATATTATTTCAATATAATATAGATTTAATTTTGTAGTTAATTTATAATTGGTCTTTATAAATTAATATATATTGTTTAAAAAAAAATGTTTTAATATATTGTTTGATATTTTTGAAAGGAAAATATTTCAAAGTTATTTTATGGTTATTATTTTTTTGATTAAAATTTAGATTTTAATATTAATCTATGGTTATTATTTTTTTGATTAAAATTATTTTATGGTTATTATTTTTTTGATTAAAATTTAAAATTAATAATAATAATAATAATTGTAAATGTTTATATAATAAATAAATAATATATATATATATATATATATATATATATATATATATATAAAATATAGATTTTATTTAAGGTTTCTTATGGTGTAATGGGCACGAAAGATTTTCAATTTTTAGGGATGATATATTGTAATGATATTTTTGAAAGGAAAATATTTCAAAGTTATTTTATGGTTATTATTTTTTTGAATCAAAAAAATATAAAATTAGGAAGTATATATTAATAATAATAATAATTGTAAATAAATAATATATATATATAAAATATGGATTTTATTTAAGGGTTCTTACGAAAGATTTTCAATTTTTAGGGATGAATGTTAATAATTTATTGAGAATATATTTTATTAGTATAAATAGTATAATTATTTTCCAAATAATAGGTTTAGATATAATGTTAAATAAAATAATATAATTTGGTGTATGGGCATGTAAAGTTTTGATCTTTTTGTAAAGAGTTTAAACTGTAAATTTTCAAAATTTAAAATAAATATTTGTTGTTTAAATTCTGTATGAGGTGGTCGAAATAATTTAGTCGGTAGATTGTAAATCTATTTATAAGTAGTAACTGTCTCATGGTTTTATAATTTATATTAAAATATTAAATTGCAAATTTAAAAATACATTTTTGTTGAAACTTTATAATAAAGTAAGCTAAAAAAGCTGTTGGGTTCATACCTCGAAAATGGATATATTTATATCTCTTTATTATTTAAATTTGACTTTGGTTTGTTTTTAATTTTTGTAATTTTATACATGTTGGATATTATATATATATATATATAAAGTTGATTATATATTTATATATTTAGATTATTTGTTTAATATATTTATAATTTAAATATAATATATTATGATATTAAATAGGATTTAATATAGTGGTTTTATAATTTTTATCAGTATATATATGTGGTAGTTGGATAAATTTGTGCCAGCATCTACGGTTATACAAATAATTAAGATTAAAAAGATTTGGTTGAAAATAAAGTAATATAATATTATTTATGAGGAAAGAATATAATGAGTCTTTAGGTAAAATTTATATATAAAATTTGATTGTTTTTTTTTGTTTTCTTTATTATAAATGCTGTGAAAATTCGATAATAAACTAGGATTAGATACCCTATTATTTTGATTTGTAAAAATAAAGTTATTTTACCTGAGTATTATGAATTATGTTTACTTTTATAAGATTACGTGTTTATTTAAAACTTAAAAAGTTTGGCGGTTCTACATATCCAATTAGGGGAGCTTGTTAATTTATTTGATAATCCTCAATTTAAACTAACTTTTTTTTTGAAATTGTATATAAGTTCAGTTTGTATATTGCTGTCGTCAGTTTATGTTTAAAGAATTATGTTAAAAGACTAGAAAATATTTAAATTTTTATGCAGCTTATAAAAAGGTTTAATGAGCTATAGTTAATTTTATTTTGTTCCGGAATTAAAATTATATATTTTTATAGAAAGGTGGACTTAATAGTAATTTTAATTAGTGTGTATATGTGAATAATGGTTTTGTAGGGTGTACATATCGCCCGTCACTCTTGTTATTTAGATAAGAAATAGAAATTGTTTCTGGATTTATATAATAAGTACAAGAATTAACATAAGTATAATGTGTCTCACTTACGTTGAGAAAATATTTATTGATTTAATTATTTTTGAAAGTTAATAATATAGTTATTATTTATATAGATTAGATTAAAAATTTTAAATAGAGGGTTAGAAGAATGTTAAAATTGATTGTACTGAAAAGGGTGTTTAAAAAAATTAATGTATAGTAAATATTAATGATTGTATCTTTTGTATAATAGATTAATAATATTAATAAATAAATATTGGGTTCTCGAAATAGGAAGATTTATTTATTATATTGATTTGTTAACGTGTTAAAGTTATATATTTAATAATAAATGGTATCGATTTTTATGGTAGCTAGTTTACTATATAGACATTTGAGTGTGTATTATTAAATTATAATTAATAATTGGTTTTAATATAAATTTGGGGGAAAAGCTTCTTGTAAAGTGGAATAAAATTCTATTCTTTTATTATCATTAAATCTAAATTAATATTATTTTTAAATTAAATTTTATTTAATTAATTAAATTATATATGATTATTTTAATTTATATTGTATCCCTGCTTTTAAAAAAATAAATTTTATACGTTATATCCTATATTTGTATCCCTGCTTTTAAATAAATAAATTTTATACGTTATAACCTATATTTGTATGCCTGCTTTTAAATAAAATTGTTTTAAATAACAAATTTATACTAAGATATTAATAAATTTATTATTATTTAATTATTATTATTTGTTTTATAAATAAATCCGTAAGTATATAGTTATAATGTATTTTAATTATGATAACTTATAAAAGTACTTTAATTTATCATATAATAATATTTATTTAATAAATTGAATATTGGGGCCTGTGCCTCTGGTATTATAACAAGATCTGCCTCAGGTTAGTTAGATTAATTGTTTTTTTTTCAATATATACTAAGTTAATTCATATATAAAAAAATATATATATATACTGGGATTTATAAATTTCGTTCGTATCGATTATAGATATATATATAATTAATTTTTGGTTGTTTTATACTTATATATTATTTCAAAATAATATAGATTTAATTTTGTAGTTAATTTGTAATTGGTCTTTATAAATTAATATATATTGTTTAAAAAAAAAATGTTTTAATATATTGTTTGATATTTTTGAAAGGAAAATATTTCAAAGTTATTTTATGGTTATTATTTTTTTTATTATTTAGTATATAAAATTAATAATAATAATAATAATTGTAAATGTTTATATAATAAATAAATAATATATATATATATATATATATATATATAAAATATGGATTTTATTTAAGGGTTCTTATGGTGTAATGGGCACGAAAGATTTTCAATTTTTAGGGATGATATATTGTAATGATATTTTTGAAAGGAAAATATTTCAAAGTTATTTTATGGTTACTATTTTTTTGATTATAAATAATCAAAAAAATATAAAATTAGGAATTATATATTAATAATAATAATAATTGTAAATAAATAATATATATATATATATATATATATATATAACATATGGATTTTATTTAAGGGTTCTTACGAAAGATTTTCAATTTTTAGGGATGAATGTTAATAGTTTATTGAGAATATATTTTATTTGTATAAATAGTATAATTATTTTCCAAATAATAGGTTTAGATATAATGTTAAATAAAATAATATAATTTGGTGTATGGGCATGTAAAATTTTGATCTTTTTGTAAAGAGTTTAAAGTTAAAATAAACTGTAAATTTTCAAAATTTAAAATAAATATTTGTTGTTTAAATTCTGTATGAGATGGTCGAAATAATTTAGTCGGTAGATTGTAAATCTATTTATAAGTAGTAACTTTCTCATGGTTTTATAATTTATATTAAAATATTAAATTGCAAATTTAAAAATACATTTTTGTTGAAACTTTATAATAAAGTAAGGTAAAAAAGCTGTTGGGTTCATACCTCGAAAATGGATATATTTATATCTCTTTATTATTTAAATTTGTCTTTGGTTTGTTTTTAATTTTTGTAATTTTA
Source organism: Eledone cirrhosa (assembly GCA_964016885.1). Lineage (NCBI taxonomy): Eukaryota > Metazoa > Mollusca > Cephalopoda > Octopoda > Eledonidae > Eledone > Eledone cirrhosa. Next base: position 31,302,487 of record OZ024748.1, on the reverse strand, counting down.
TACATGTTAGATATTATATATATATATATATATATATATATATATATATAACGTTGATTATATATTTATATATTTAGATTATTTATTTAATATATTTATAATTTAAATATAATATATTATGTTATTAAATAGGATTTAATATAGAGGTTTTATAATTTTTATCAGTATATATATTTGTACAATAAATGGGAGTTTTATACAGAAATTATATGTGGTAATTGGATAAATTTGTGCCAGCATCTGCGGTTATACAAATAATTAAGATTAAAAAGATTTGGTTGAAAATAAAGTAATATAATATTATTTATGAGGAAAGATTATAATGAGTTTTTAGGTAAAATTTATATATAAAATTTGATTGTTTTTTTTGTTTTCCTTTATTATAAATGCTTTGAAAATTCAATAATAAACAAGGATTAGATACCCTATTATTTTGATTTGTAAAAATAAAGTTATTTTACCTCAGTATTATGAATTATGTTTACTTTTATAAGATTACGTGTTTATTTAAAACTTAAAAAGTTTGGCGGTTCTAAATATCCAATTAGGGGAGCTTTTTTAATTTATTTGATAATCCTCAATTTAAACTAACTTTTTTTTGAAATTGTATATAAGTTCAGTTTGTATATTGCTGTCGTCAGTTTATGTTTTAAGAATTATGTTAAAAGACTAGAAAATATTTAAATTTTTATGCAGCTTATAAAAAAGGTTTAATGAGCTACTATAGTTAATTTTATTTTGTTCCGGAATTAAAATTATATATTTTTATAGAAAGGTGGACTTAATAGTAATTTTTAATTAGTGTGTATATGTGAATAATGGTTTTGTAAGGTGTACATATCGCCCGTCACTCTTGTTATTTAGATAAGAAATAGAAATTGTTTCTGGATTTATATAATAAAGTACAAGAATTAACATAAGTATAATGTGTCTCACTTACGTTGAGAAAATATTTATTGATTTAATTATTTTTGAAAGTTAATAATATAGTTATTATTTATATAGTTTAGATTAAAAATTTTAAATAGAGGGTTAGAAGAATGTTAAAATTGATTGTGCTGAAAAGGGTGTTTAAAAAAATTAATGTATAGTAAATATTAATGATTGTATCTTTTGTATAAATCCCGCCAAGGTTAACTTTGCCTTTCATCCTTACGGGGTAGATAAAATAAAGTACCAGTAATGTACTGGGAAATTGCTGGCCTTGTGCCTAAAGTAGAAACAATTATATTAATAAATAAATATTAGGTTCTCGAAATAGGAAGATTTATTTATTATATTGATTTGTTAACGTGGTAAAGTTATATATTTAATAATAAATGGTATCGATTTTTATGGTAGCTAGTTTATTATATAGACATTTGGGTGTGTATTATAATTAAATTATAATTAATAATTGGTTTCAATATAAATTTGGGGGAAAAGCTTCTTGTAAAGTGGAATAAAATTCTATTCTTTTATTATCATTAAATCTAAATTAATATTATTTTTAAATTAAATTTTATTTAATTAATTAAATTATATATGATTATTATACAAATATATTTGTATCTCTGCTTTTAAATAAATACATTTTATACGTTATAACCTATATTTGTATCCCTGCTTTTAAATAAAATTGTTTTAAATAACAAATTTATACTAAGATATTAATAAATTTATTATTATTTAATTATTATTATTTGTTTTATAAATAAATCCGTAAGTATATAGTTATAATGTATTTTAATTATGTTAACTTATAAAAGTACTTTAATTTATCATATAATAATATTTATTTAATAAATTGAATATTGGGGCCTGTGCCTCTGGTATTATAACAAGATCTGCCTCAGGTTAATTAGATTAATTGTTTTTTTCTTCAATATATACTAAGTTAATGTATATATAAAAAAATATATATATATACTGGGATTTATAAATTTCGTTCGTATCGAGTATAGATATATATATAATTAATTTTTGGTTGTTTTATACCTATATATTATTTCAATATAATATAGATTTAATTTTGTAGTTAATTTATAATTGGTCTTTATAAATTAATATATATTGTTTAAAAAAAAATGTTTTAATATATTGTTTGATATTTTTGAAAGGAAAATATTTCAAAGTTATTTTATGGTTATTATTTTTTTGATTAAAATTTAGATTTTAATATTAATCTATGGTTATTATTTTTTTGATTAAAATTATTTTATGGTTATTATTTTTTTGATTAAAATTTAAAATTAATAATAATAATAATAATTGTAAATGTTTATATAATAAATAAATAATATATATATATATATATATATATATATATATATATATATATATATATATATATATATATATATATATATATATATATATATAAAATATAGATTTTATTTAAGGTTTCTTATGGTGTAATGGGCACGAAAGATTTTCAATTTTTAGGGATGATATATTGTAATGATATTTTTGAAAGGAAAATATTTCAAAGTTATTTTATGGTTATTATTTTTTTGAATCAAAAAAATATAAAATTAGGAAGTATATATTAATAATAATAATAATTGTAAATAAATAATATATATATATAAAATATGGATTTTATTTAAGGGTTCTTACGAAAGATTTTCAATTTTTAGGGATGAATGTTAATAATTTATTGAGAATATATTTTATTAGTATAAATAGTATAATTATTTTCCAAATAATAGGTTTAGATATAATGTTAAATAAAATAATATAATTTGGTGTATGGGCATGTAAAGTTTTGATCTTTTTGTAAAGAGTTTAAACTGTAAATTTTCAAAATTTAAAATAAATATTTGTTGTTTAAATTCTGTATGAGGTGGTCGAAATAATTTAGTCGGTAGATTGTAAATCTATTTATAAGTAGTAACTGTCTCATGGTTTTATAATTTATATTAAAATATTAAATTGCAAATTTAAAAATACATTTTTGTTGAAACTTTATAATAAAGTAAGCTAAAAAAGCTGTTGGGTTCATACCTCGAAAATGGATATATTTATATCTCTTTATTATTTAAATTTGACTTTGGTTTGTTTTTAATTTTTGTAATTTTATACATGTTGGATATTATATATATATATATATAAAGTTGATTATATATTTATATATTTAGATTATTTGTTTAATATATTTATAATTTAAATATAATATTATGATATTAAATAGGATTTAATATAGTGGTTTTATAATTTTTATCAGTATATATATGTGGTAGTTGGATAAATTTGTGCCAGCATCTACGGTTATACAAATAATTAAGATTAAAAAGATTTGGTTGAAAATAAAGTAATATAATATTATTTATGAGGAAAGAATATAATGAGTCTTTAGGTAAAATTTATATATAAAATTTGATTGTTTTTTTTTGTTTTCTTTATTATAAATGCTGTGAAAATTCGATAATAAACTAGGATTAGATACCCTATTATTTTGATTTGTAAAAATAAAGTTATTTTACCTGAGTATTATGAATTATGTTTACTTTTATAAGATTACGTGTTTATTTAAAACTTAAAAAGTTTGGCGGTTCTACATATCCAATTAGGGGAGCTTGTTAATTTATTTGATAATCCTCAATTTAAACTAACTTTTTTTTTGAAATTGTATATAAGTTCAGTTTGTATATTGCTGTCGTCAGTTTATGTTTAAAGAATTATGTTAAAAGACTAGAAAATATTTAAATTTTTATGCAGCTTATAAAAAGGTTTAATGAGCTATAGTTAATTTTATTTTGTTCCGGATTTAAAATTATATATTTTTATAGAAAGGTGGACTTAATAGTAATTTTAATTAGTGTGTATATGTGAATAATGGTTTTGTAGGGTGTACATATCGCCCGTCACTCTTGTTATTTAGATAAGAAATAGAAATTGTTTCTGGATTTATATAATAAGTACAAGAATTAACATAAGTATAATGTGTCTCACTTACGTTGAGAAAATATTTATTGATTTAATTATTTTTGAAAGTTAATAATATAGTTATTATTTATATAGATTAGATTAAAAATTTTAAATAGAGGGTTAGAAGAATGTTAAAATTGATTGTACTGAAAAGGGTGTTTAAAAAAATTAATGTATAGTAAATATTAATGATTGTATCTTTTGTATAATAGATTAATAATATTAATAAATAAATATTGGGTTCTCGAAATAGGAAGATTTATTTATTATATTGATTTGTTAACGTGTTAAAGTTATATATTTAATAATAAATGGTATCGATTTTTATGGTAGCTAGTTTACTATATAGACATTTGAGTGTGTATTATTAAATTATAATTAATAATTGGTTTTAATATAAATTTGGGGGAAAAGCTTCTTGTAAAGTGGAATAAAATTCTATTCTTTTATTATCATTAAATCTAAATTAATATTATTTTTAAATTAAATTTTATTTAATTAATTAAATTATATATGATTATTTTAATTTATATTGTATCCCTGCTTTTAAAAAAATAAATTTTATACGTTATATCCTATATTTGTATCCCTGCTTTTAAATAAATAAATTTTATACGTTATAACCTATATTTGTATGCCTGCTTTTAAATAAAATTGTTTTAAATAACAAATTTATACTAAGATATTAATAAATTTATTATTATTTAATTATTATTATTTGTTTTATAAATAAATCCGTAAGTATATAGTTATAATGTATTTTAATTATGATAACTTATAAAAGTACTTTAATTTATCATATAATAATATTTATTTAATAAATTGAATATTGGGGCCTGTGCCTCTGGTATTATAACAAGATCTGCCTCAGGTTAGTTAGATTAATTGTTTTTTTTTCAATATATACTAAGTTAATTCATATATAAAAAAATATATATATATACTGGGATTTATAAATTTCGTTCGTATCGATTATAGATATATATATAATTAATTTTTGGTTGTTTTATACTTATATATTATTTCAAAATAATATAGATTTAATTTTGTAGTTAATTTGTAATTGGTCTTTATAAATTAATATATATTGTTTAAAAAAAAAATGTTTTAATATATTGTTTGATATTTTTGAAAGGAAAATATTTCAAAGTTATTTTATGGTTATTATTTTTTTTATTATTTAGTATATAAAATTAATAATAATAATAATAATTGTAAATGTTTATATAATAAATAAATAATATATATATATATATATATATATATATAAAATATGGATTTTATTTAAGGGTTCTTATGGTGTAATGGGCACGAAAGATTTTCAATTTTTAGGGATGATATATTGTAATGATATTTTTGAAAGGAAAATATTTCAAAGTTATTTTATGGTTACTATTTTTTTGATTATAAATAATCAAAAAAATATAAAATTAGGAATTATATATTAATAATAATAATAATTGTAAATAAATAATATATATATATATATATATATATATATAACATATGGATTTTATTTAAGGGTTCTTACGAAAGATTTTCAATTTTTAGGGATGAATGTTAATAGTTTATTGAGAATATATTTTATTTGTATAAATAGTATAATTATTTTCCAAATAATAGGTTTAGATATAATGTTAAATAAAATAATATAATTTGGTGTATGGGCATGTAAAATTTTGATCTTTTTGTAAAGAGTTTAAAGTTAAAATAAACTGTAAATTTTCAAAATTTAAAATAAATATTTGTTGTTTAAATTCTGTATGAGATGGTCGAAATAATTTAGTCGGTAGATTGTAAATCTATTTATAAGTAGTAACTTTCTCATGGTTTTATAATTTATATTAAAATATTAAATTGCAAATTTAAAAATACATTTTTGTTGAAACTTTATAATAAAGTAAGGTAAAAAAGCTGTTGGGTTCATACCTCGAAAATGGATATATTTATATCTCTTTATTATTTAAATTTGTCTTTGGTTTGTTTTTAATTTTTGTAATTTTATACATGTTAGATATTATATATATATATATATATATATATATATATATATATATAACGTTGATTATATATTTATATATTTAGATTATTTATTTAATATATTTATAATTTAAATATAATATATTATGTTATTAAATAGGATTTAATATAGAGGTTTTATAATTTTTATCAGTATATATATTTGTACAATAAATGGGAGTTTTATACAGAAATTATATGTGGTAATTGGATAAATTTGTGCCAGCATCTGCGGTTATACAAATAATTAAGATTAAAAAGATTTGGTTGAAAATAAAGTAATATAATATTATTTATGAGGAAAGATTATAATGAGTTTTTAGGTAAAATTTATATATAAAATTTGATTGTTTTTTTTGTTTTCCTTTATTATAAATGCTTTGAAAATTCAATAATAAACAAGGATTAGATACCCTATTATTTTGATTTGTAAAAATAAAGTTATTTTACCTCAGTATTATGAATTATGTTTACTTTTATAAGATTACGTGTTTATTTAAAACTTAAAAAGTTTGGCGGTTCTAAATATCCAATTAGGGGAGCTTTTTTAATTTATTTGATAATCCTCAATTTAAACTAACTTTTTTTTGAAATTGTATATAAGTTCAGTTTGTATATTGCTGTCGTCAGTTTATGTTTTAAGAATTATGTTAAAAGACTAGAAAATATTTAAATTTTTATGCAGCTTATAAAAAAGGTTTAATATGCTACTATAGTTAATTTTATTTTATATTTTTATAGAAAGGTGGACTTAATAGTAATTTTTAATTAGTGTGTATATGTGAATAATGGTTTTGTAGGGTGTACATATCGCCCGTCACTCTTGTTATTTAGATAAGAAATAGAAATTGTTTCTGGATTTATATAATAAAGTACAAGAATTAACATAAGTATAATGTGTCTCACTTACGTTAAGAAAATATTTATTGATTTAATTATTTTTGAAAGTTAATAATATAGTTATTATTTAAATAGTTTAGATTAAAAATTTTAAATAGAGGGTTAGAAGAATGTTAAAATTGATTGTACTGAAAAGGGTGTTTAAAAAAATTAATGTATAGTAAATATTAATGATTGTATCTTTTGTATAATAGATTAATAATATTAATAAATAAATATTAGGTTCTCTAAATAGGAAGTTTTATTTATTATATTGATTTGTTAACGTGGTAAAGTTATATATTTAATAATAAATGGCATCGATTTTTATGGTAGCTATTTTATTATATAGACATTTGAGTGTGTATTATAATTAAATTATAATTAATAATTGGTTTTAATATAAATTTGCGGGAATAAAGTGGAATAAAATTCTATTCTTTTATTATCATTAAATCTAAATTAATATTATTTTTAAATTAAATTTTATTTAATTAATTAAATTATATATGATTATTTTAATTTATATTGTATCCCTGCTTTTAAATAAATAAATTTTATACGTTATAACCTATATTTGTATGCCTGCTTTTAAATAAAATTGTTTTAAATAACAAATTTATACTAAGATATTAATAAATTTATTATTATTTAATTATTATTATTTGTTTTATAAATAAATCCGTAAGTATATAGTTATAATGTATTTTAATTATGATAACTTATAAAAGTACTTTAATTTATCATATAATAATATTTATTTAATAAATTGAATATTGGGGCCTGTGCCTCTGGTATTATAACAAGATCTGCCTCAGGTTAGTTAGATTAATTGTTTTTTTTTCAATATATACTAAGTTAATTCATATATAAAAAAATATATATATATACTGGGATTTATAAATTTCGTTCGTATCGATTATAGATATATATATAATTAATTTTTGGTTGTTTTATACTTATATATTATTTCAAAATAATATAGATTTAATTTTGTAGTTAATTTGTAATTGGTCTTTATAAATTAATATATATTGTTTAAAAAAAAAATGTTTTAATATATTGTTTGATATTTTTGAAAGGAAAATATTTCAAAGTTATTTTATTGTTATTATTTTTTTTATTATTTAGTATATAAAATTAATAATAATAATAATAATTGTAAATGTTTATATAATAAATAAATTATATATATATATATATATATATATATAAAATATGGATTTTATTTAAGGGTTCTTATGGTGTAATGGGCACGAAAGATTTTCAATTTTTAGGGATGATATATTGTAATGATATTTTTGAAAGGAAAATATTTCAAAGTTATTTTATGGTTACTATTTTTTTGATTATAAATAATCAAAAAAATATAAAATTAGGAATTATATATTAATAATAATAATAATTGTAAATAAATAATATATATATATATATATATATATATATATATATATATATATATATATATAACATATGGATTTTATTTAAGGGTTCTTACGAAAGATTTTCAATTTTTAGGGATGAATGTTAATAGTTTATTGAGAATATATTTTATTTGTATAAATAGTATAATTATTTTCCAAATAATAGGTTTAGATATAATGTTAAATAAAATAATATAATTTGGTGTATGGGCATGTAAAATTTTGATCTTTTTGTAAAGAGTTTAAAGTTAAAATAAACTGTAAATTTTCAAAATTTAAAATAAATATTTGTTGTTTAAATTCTGTATGAGATGGTCGAAATAATTTAGTCGGTAGATTGTAAATCTATTTATAAGTAGTAACTTTCTCATGGTTTTATAATTTATATTAAAATATTAAATTGCAAATTTAAAAATACATTTTTGTTGAAACTTTATAATAAAGTAAGGTAAAAAAGCTGTTGGGTTCATACCTCGAAAATGGATATATTTATATCTCTTTATTATTTAAATTTGTCTTTGGTTTGTTTTTAATTTTTGTAATTTTATACATGTTAGATATTATATATATATATATATATATATATATATATATATATATATATATATATATATATATATATATATATATATATATATAACGTTGATTATATATTTATATATTTAGATTATTTATTTAATATATTTATAATTTAAATATAATATATTATGTTATTAAATAGGATTTAATATAGAGGTTTTATAATTTTTATCAGTATATATATTTGTACAATAAATGGGAGTTTTATACAGAAATTATATGTGGTAATTGGATAAATTTGTGCCAGCATCTGCGGTTATACAAATAATTAAGATTAAAAAGATTTGGTTGAAAATAAAGTAATATAATATTATTTATGAGGAAAGATTATAATGAGTTTTTAGGTAAAATTTATATATAAAATTTGATTGTTTTTTTTGTTTTCTTTATTATAAATGCTTTGAAAATTCAATAATAAACAAGGATTAGATACCCTATTATTTTGATTTGTAAAAATAAAGTTATTTTACCTCAGTATTATGAATTATGTTTACTTTTATAAGATTACGTGTTTATTTAAAACTTAAAAAGTTTGGCGGTTCTAAATATCCAATTAGGGGAGCTTTTTTAATTTATTTGATAATCCTCAATTTAAACTAACTTTTTTTTGAAATTGTATATAAGTTCAGTTTGTATATTGCTGTCGTCAGTTTATGTTTTAAGAATTATGTTAAAAGACTAGAAAATATTTAAATTTTTATGCAGCTGATAAAAAAGGTTTAATATGCTACTATAGTTAATTTTATTTTATATTTTTATAGAAAGGTGGACTTAATAGTAATTTTTAATTAGTGTGTATATGTGAATAATGGTTTTGTAGGGTGTACATATCGCCCGTCACTCTTGTTATTTAGATAAGAAATAGAAATTGTTTCTGGATTTATATAATAAAGTACAAGAATTAACATAAGTATAATGTGTCTCACTTACGTTAAGAAAATATTTATTGATTTAATTATTTTTGAAAGTTAATAATATAGTTATTATTTAAATAGTTTAGATTAAAAATTTTAAATAGAGGGTTAGAAGAATGTTAAAATTGATTGTACTGAAAAGGGTGTTTAAAAAAATTAATGTATAGTAAATATTAATGATTGTATCTTTTGTATAATAGATTAATAATATTAATAAATAAATATTAGGTTCTCTAAATAGGAAGTTTTATTTATTATATTGATTTGTTAACGTGGTAAAGTTATATATTTAATAATAAATGGCATCGATTTTTATGGTAGCTATTTTATTATATAGACATTTGAGTGTGTATTATAATTAAATTATAATTAATAATTGGTTTTAATATAAATTTGCGGGAATAAAGTGGAATAAAATTCTATTCTTTTATTATCATTAAATCTAAATTAATATTATTTTTAAATTAAATTTTATTTAATTAATTAAATTATATATGATTATTTTAATTTATATTGTATCCCTGCTTTTAAATAAATAAATTTTATACGTTATAACCTATATTTGTATCCCTGCTTTTAAATAAATAAATTTTATACGTTATAACCTATATTTGTATGCCTGCTTTTAAATAAAATTGTTTTAAATAACAAATTTATACTAAGATATTAATAAATTTATTATTATTTAATTATTATTATTTGTTTTATAAATAAATCCGTAAGTATATAGTTATAATGTATTTTAATTATGATAACTTATAAAAGTACTTTAATTTATCATATAATAATATTTATTTAATAAATTGAATATTGGGGCCTGTGCCTCTGGTATTATAACAAGATCTGCCTCAGGTTAGTTAGATTAATTGTTTTTTTTTCAATATATACTAAGTTAATTCATATATAAAAAAATATATATATATACTGGGATTTATAAATTTCGTTCGTATCGATTATAGATATATATATAATTAATTTTTGGTTGTTTTATACTTATATATTATTTCAAAATAATATAGATTTAATTTTGTAGTTAATTTGTAATTGGTCTTTATAAATTAATATATATTGTTTAAAAAAAAAATGTTTTAATATATTGTTTGATATTTTTGAAAGGAAAATATTTCAAAGTTATTTTATGGTTATTATTTTTTTTATTATTTAGTATATAAAATTAATAATAATAATAATAATTGTAAATGTTTATATAATAAATAAATTATATATGTATATATATATATATATATATAAAATATGGATTTTATTTAAGGGTTCTTATGGTGTAATGGGCACGAAAGATTTTCAATTTTTAGGGATGATATATTGTAATGATATTTTTGAAAGGAAAATATTTCAAAGTTATTTTATGGTTACTATTTTTTTGATTATAAATAATCAAAAAAATATAAAATTAGGAATTATATATTAATAATAATAATAATTGTAAATAAATAATATATATATATATATATATATATATAACATATGGATTTTATTTAAGGGTTCTTACGAAAGATTTTCAATTTTTAGGGATGAATGTTAATAGTTTATTGAGAATATATTTTATTTGTATAAATAGTATAATTATTTTCCAAATAATAGGTTTAGATATAATGTTAAATAAAATAATATAATTTGGTGTATGGGCATGTAAAATTTTGATCTTTTTGTAAAGAGTTTAAAGTTAAAATAAACTGTAAATTTTCAAAATTTAAAATAAATATTTGTTGTTTAAATTCTGTATGAGATGGTCGAAATAATTTAGTCGGTAGATTGTAAATCTATTTATAAGTAGTAACTTTCTCATGGTTTTATAATTTATATTAAAATATTAAATTGCAAATATAAAAATACATTTTTGTTGAAACTTTATAATAAAGTAAGTTAAAAAAGCTGTTGGGTTCATACCTCGAAAATGGATATATTTATATCTCTTTATTATTTAAATTTGTCTTTGGTTTGTTTTTAATTTTTGTAATTTTATACATGTTAGATATTATATATATATATATATATATATATATATATATATATATATATATATATATATATATATATATATATATATACATAACGTTGATTATATATTTATGTATTTAGATTATTTATTTAATATATTTATAATTTAAATATAATATATTATGTTATTAAATAGGATTTAATATAGAGGTGGACTTAATAGTAATTTTTAATTAGTGTGTATATGTGAATAATGGTTTTGTAGGGTGTACATATCGCCCGTCACTCTTGTTATTTAGATAAGAAATAGAAATTGTTTCTGGATTTATATAATAAAGTACAAGAATTAACATAAGTATAATGTGTCTCACTTACGTTAAGAAAATATTTATTGATTTAATTATTTTTGAAAGTTAATAATATAGTTATTATTTAAATAGTTTAGATTAAAAATTTTAAATAGAGGGTTAGAAGAATGTTAAAATTGATTGTACTGAAAAGGGTGTTTAAAAAAATTAATGTATAGTAAATATTAATGATTGTATCTTTTGTATAATAGATTAATAATATTAATAAATAAATATTAGGTTCTCGAAATAGGAAGATTTATTTATTATATTGATTTGTTAACGTGGTAAAGTTATATATTTAATAATAAATGGTAGTGAAATGCTATTCGATTTTTATGGTAGCTAGTTTATTATATAGACATTTGAGTGTGTATTATAATTAAATTATAATTAATAATTGGTTTTAATATAAATTTGGGGGAAAAGCTTCTTGTAAAGTGGAATAAAATTCTATTCTTTTATTAATATTAAATCTAAATTAATATTATTTTTAAATTAAATTTTATTTAATTAATTAAATTATATATGATTATTTTAATTTATATTGTATCCCTGCTTTTAAATAAATAAATTTTATACGTTATAACCTGTATTTGTATCCCTGCTTTTAAATAAATTAATTTTATACGTTATAACCTATATTTGTATCCCTGCTTTTAAATAAAATTGTTTTAAATAACAAATTTATACTAAGATATTAATAAATTTATTATTATTTAATTATTATTATTTGTTTTATAAATAAATCCGTAATTGAAGTATTATAATCCATATAGTTATAATGTATCTTAATTATGATAGCTTATAAAAGTACTTTAATTTATCATATTATAATATTTATTTAATAAATTGAATATTGGGGCCTGTGCCTCTGGTATTATAACAAGATATGCCTCAGGTTAGTTTGATTAATTGTTTTTTTCTTCAATATATACTAAGTTAATTTAGATATCAAAAATATATATATACTGGGATTTATAAATTTCGTTCGTATCGAGTATAGATATATATATAATTAATTTTTGGTTGTTTTATACTTATATATTATTTTAAAATAATATAGATTTAATTTTGTAGCTAATTTATTTTTGTTAAATTAAGCTATATAATTGGTCTTTATAAATTAATATATATTGTATAAAAAAAAATGTTTTAATATATTGTTTGATATTTTTGAAAGGAGTAATTGTTATATTAATACATATAATTGTTTTTAGATTTATTTTTATTTTGTTAATTTTTATTATATAAAATGATTTTATAAATATTCTTATAAGTATATTTAGATAAAAGTATAATCTAATTAATGTGGAGGTAAGTAATAATATCGATAACATTAATATGTTTGTAGATAATAATATATTTAAAATTATTAGTTTTGATAAGAATCCTATTATTGGTGGTATTACACCTAAAGATAAGATTAATATAATAATAAAGATGTTTTCTTTATTTAAGTTATAATTATGGTGACTTAAAAAATATATAAACAGGTTGGATTTTGAATTAAAATATAAAAATAAGGGTATAATAATTAGTATATAAATTAATAAATATAGTATTATTAAAAGGTTATTAATTGAACATGAGGCTAATATTCAACCTAGGTGGGAAATAGAATAATATACTATGATTAATTGTAGGTTTGTTTGATTAATTGCTTGTATTCTTCCTATAAATCTTCTTAATAATGGTGTAATTGAAATTAATAAAGGTGCTAATTTTTGTAATATAAAAAATATTATTCATCTTATTTGTCATGATAAAATAAAAAATATTATTCATCTTATTTGTTTACATATTCTTGGAAGTCAAAAAGTGGAAAGGTGCACTTCCTAGTTTAATAAGAAGTGATACAATTATAATGGAAGAAAATAGAGAATTATTAAATATAGAGTACATAGATAAAGAGTATAAATATATAAAAATTATGGATATTATAAAAATTGATGAGCTAAATCTTTGAATAATAAAATATTTTAAAAGGATAATTTCGATATCAAATATTAAGAAGATAACTGCTAATAAAAAAATCGTATAGAAAAGGGGGAGCGAGTATATCAAGATGGATCAAATCCATATTCAAAAGGTGAATTTTTTTCTCGATCCTTCTATCTATCTAAGGCGGGTAAAATTCCCGAGATCCATGGACGAGTTCTCTCCAGCGGTCTCTGTCCCTCATTATCGCTGCCATATCCTGCATCTCCAACAGACCAGTGTCTGTCCTTAGGGCATCAACATATGTTAACCTTGGTCTTCCTCTTCTAGTGTGTCCATGTAGGGGCTCCCAAAGGAGCACTGAGTGCAATGTCAACTCTGGATGTCGGTGAGAATGTCCAGCCAACCTCAGTCTCCTCTGTGTCACTTTTGAGCTGACTTTTGGGATGCTCCCATACAGCTCTGAGTTTTTCATCCTTAGTAGTTTTAATTATAGTGATATTACTGATAAAAAATGATATTATATTTAATAAAGATAAAAATATTAAAAATAATAAGGTGGATATCATAAGCATAGAAGATAATTTTTCTTATTTTTTATAACATCAATATAATCCGTTCATTCCGGCGCTATACTTTCAACAAAGAAAATATTTTCAGTTTTTTAATTAACAGTTAAATGCCTCTATTTTGGCTTTTTGTTGAAACAAGGGTAATAAAATACCTAATTATGGGTCGAAACCATATATGAAAGTTCATTTCTTGAGTAGGGTGGTATTAAATAGATATTTTCTATTTGTTTTTAAGTGCAAATTAAATTTTCTTTGTAAAATATAATACCATTAAGGATTATAATAATCATTTTCTAGATTAAAAGTCTAGTGCTTAATTTTTCGGCCACTTAATAATATTATATTATGATCCTCATCAATAAATAAAAGTATATAGAAATAATCAAACAACATCGACGAAATGTCAATATTATGCAGCTGCTTCAAATCCAAAATGGTGGGATGATGAGAAGTGATTTATAATAATTCGGATTAAACATATTAATAAAAAGGTTGAACCAATAATATCATGAAGTCCGTGAAATCCTGTAGCTTCAAAAAAGGTTGTGCCGTAAATACTATCTATTGCTTGTAGGACGGTGAAATAAAATCCTAAGGAGATGGTAATAATTATAGCTTGAATGGCTGATTTAAGGTTATTTGTTATAAGAGAATGATGTGCTCAAGTTACGGAAACTCCGGATGATAGGAGAATTGCAGTATTAAGAAGAGGAATTTGGAAGGGGTCTTAAATATTAATAGGAGGTCAACATGCTAATCTTCTATGGAAATAAGCTCAGAAAAAAGCAAAAAAAAAACAGATTTCTGAGACAATAAATAAAATTATTCCTCATCGTATTCCGTTATATACTTTTGAAGTATGAAATCCTTGGAATGTGCTTTCACGGATCATTGAATTATTTCTCGTCATCATTGAATAATTGTTAAAATTATAAGAGAAAATGCAAGTATTAATAGTAAAGTTCCGTAATTATGAAATCATGAAGATGATCCAGTAGTTAAAAATAATGCTCTTATAGATGGTCATGGTCTAAATTCAACTAGATGGAATGGATTTCGGATCATAAATAGATATATAAGTATTATTTATTATTTTGTTAAAGTATTAAGTTGATTTATATATATTTACAGATTTATATGTGATTTTATGATGTAAATTTCGTTCGTATCGAGTATAGATATATATATAATTAATTTTTGGTTGTTTTATACGTATATATTATTTAAAAATAATATAGATTTAATTTTGTAGTTAATTTATTTTTGTTAAATTAAGCTATATAATTGGTCTTTATAAATTAATATATATTGTTGAAAAAAAAATGTTTTAATATATTGTTTGATATTTTTGAAAGGAAATTATTTCAAAGTTATGGTTATTATTTTTTTGATTATTTAGTATATAAAATTAATAATAATAATAATAATTGTAAATGTTTATATAATAAATAAATAATATATATATATATATATATATATATATAAAATATGGATTTTATTTAAGGGTTCTTATGGTGTAATGGGCACGAAAGATTTTCAATTTTTAGGGATGAATTTTAATAATTTATTGAGAATATATTTTATTAGTATAAATAGTATAATTATTTTCCAAATAATAGGTTTAGATATAATGTTAAATAAAATAATATGATTTGGTGTATGGGCATGTAAAGTTTTGATCTTTAAGGGAAAGGTTCAAGTCCTTTTTTTGTAAAGAGTTTTAAGTTAAAATAAACTGTAAATTTTCAGAATTTAAAATAAATATTTGTTGTTTAAATTCTGTATGAGGTGGTCGAAATAATTTAGTCGGTAGATTGTAAATCTATATATAAGTATTAACTTTCTCATGGTTTTATAATTTATATTAAAATATTAAATTGCAACTTTAAAAATACATTTTTGTTGAAACTTTATAATAAAGTAAGTTAAAAAAGCTTCGAAAATGGATATATTTATATCTCTTTATTATTTAAATTTGACTTTGGTTTGATTTAATTTTTGTAATTTTATACATGTTAGAAATTATATATATATATATATATATATATATATATATATATATATATATATATATATATAACGTTGATTATATGTTTATATATTTAGATTATTTATTTAATATATTTATAATTTAAATATAATATATTAAAATATATTAAACCTCTATATTAAAATAGAGTTTCATACTTTTTATCAGTATATATATTTGTACAATAAATGGGAGTTTTATACAGAAATTATATGTGGTAATTGGATAAATTTGTGCCAGCATCTGCGGTTATACAAATAATTAAGATTAAAAAGATTTGGTTGAAAATAAAGTAAAATAATATTATTTATGAGGAAAGATTATAATGAGTTTTTAGGTAAAATTTATATATAAAATTTGATTGTTTTTTTTGTTTTCTTTATTATAAATGCTTTGAAAATTCAATAATAAACTAGGATTAGATACCCTATTATTTTGATTTGTAAAAATAAAGTTATTTTACCTGAGTATTATGAATTATGTTTACTTTTATAAGATTACGTGTTTATTTAAAACTTAAAAAGTTTGGCGGTTCTACATATCCAATTAAGGGAGCTTGTTAATTTATTTGATAATCCTCAATTTAAACTAAATTTTTTTTGAAATTGTATATAAGTTCAGTTTGTATATTGCTGTCGTCAGTTTATGTTTAAAGAATTATGTTAAAAGACTAGAAAATATTTAAATTTTTATGCAGCTTATAAAAAAGGTTTAATGAGCTATTATAGTTAATTTTATTTTGTTCCGGATTTAAAATTATATATTATTATAGAAAGGTGGACTTAATAGTATTTTTTATTTAGTGTGTATATGTGAATAATGGTTTTGTAGGGTGTACATATCGCCCGTCACTCTTGTTATTTAGATAAGAAATAGAAATTGTTTCTGGATTTATATAATAAAGTACAAGAATTAACATAAGTATAATGTGTCTCACTTACGTTGAGAAAATTGATTTAATTATTTTTGAAAGTTAATAATATAGTTATTATTTAAATAGTTTAGATTAAAAATTTTAAATAGAGGGTTAGAAGAATGTTAAAATTGATTGTACTGAAAAGGGTGTTTAAAAAAATTAATGTATAGTAAATATTAATGATTGTATCTTTTGTATAATAGATTAATAATATTAATAAATAAATATTAGGTTCTCGAAATAGGAAGATTTATTTATTATATTCATTTGTTAACGTGGTAAAGTTATATATTTAATAATAAATGGTAGTGAAATGCTATTCAATTTTTATGGTAGCTAGTTTATTATATAGACATTTGAGTGTGTATTATAATTAAATTATAATTAATAATTGGTTTTAATATAAATTTGGGGGAAAAGCTTCTTGTAAAGTGGAATAAAATTCTATTCTTTTATTATCATTAAATCTAAATTAATATTATTTTTAAATTAAATTATATTTAATTAATTAAATTGTATATGATTATTTTAATTTATATTGTATCCCTGCTTTTAAATAAATAAATTTTATACGTTATAACCTATATTTGTATGCCTGCTTTTAAATAAATAAATTTTATACGTTATAACCTATATTTGTATCCCTGCTTTTAAATAAAATTGTTTTAAATAACAAATTTATACTAAGATATTAAGAAATTTATTATTATTTAATTATTATTATTTGTTTTATAAATAAATCCGTAATTGAAGTATTATAATCAATATAGTTATAATGTATTTTAATTATGATAACTTATAAAAGTACTTTAATTTATCATATAATAATATATATTTAATAAATTGAATATTGGGGCCTGTGCCTCTGGTATTATAACAAGATCTGCCTCAGGATAGTTAGATTAATTGTTTTTTTCTTCAATATATACTAAGTTAATTTAGATATCAAAAAAAATATATATATACTGGGATTTATAAATTTCGTTCGTATCGAGTATAGATATATATATAATTAATTTTTGGTTGTTTTATACGTATATATTATTTAAAAATAATATAGATTTAATTTTGTAGTTAATTTATTTTTGTTAAATTAAGCTATATAATTGGTCTTAATAAATTAATATATATTGTTGAAAAAAAAATGTTTTAATATATTGTTTGATATTTTTAAAAGGGAAATATTTCAAAGTTATTTTATGGTTATTATTTTTTTGATTATTTAGTATATAAAATTAGGAAGTATATATTAATAATAATAATAATTGTAAATAAATAATATATATGTATATATATATATATAAAATATGGATTTTATTTAAGGGTTCTTATGGGCACGAAAGATTTTCAAATTTAGGGATGAATTTTAATAATTTATTGAGAATATATTTTATTAGTATAAATAGTATAATTATTTTCCAAATAATAGGTTTAGATATAATGTTAAATAAAATAATATAATTTGGTGTTTGGGCATGTAAAGTTTTGATCTTTAAGGGAAAGGTTCAAGTCCTTTTTTTGTAAATAGTTTTAAGTTAAAATAAACTGTAAATTTTCAAAATTTAAAATAAATATTTGTTGTTTAAATTCTGTATGAGGTGGTCGAAATAATTTAGTCGGTAGATTGTAAATTTATTTATAAGTAGTAACTTTCTCATGGTTTTATAATTTATATTAAAATATTAAATTGCAAATTTAAAAATACATTTTTGTTGAAACTTTATAATAAAGTAAGCTAAAAAAGCTGTTGGGTTCATACCTCGAAAATGGATATATTTATATCTCTTTATTATTTAAATTTGACTTTGGTTTGTTTTTTATTATATATATATAACGTTGATTATATATTTATATATTTAGATTATTTATTTAATATATTTATAATTTAAATATAATATATTATCTTATTAAATAGGATTTAATATAGAGGTTTTATAATTTTTATCAGTATATATATTTGTACAATAAATTCTTATACAGAAATTATTACACAGAAATTATATGTGGTAATTGGATAAATTTGTGCCAGCATCTGCGGTTATACAAATAATTAAGATTAAAAAGTTTTGGTTGAAAATAAAGTAATATAATATTATTTATGAGGAAAGATTATAATGAGTTTTTAGGTAAAATTCATATATAAAATTTGATTGTTTTTTTTTGTTTTCTTTATTATAAATGCTTTGAAAATTCAATAATAAACTAGGATTAGATACCCTATTATTTTGATTTGTAAAAATAAATTTATTTTACCTGAGTATTATGAATTATGTTTACTTTTATAAGATTACGTGTTTATTTAAAATTAAAAAGTTTGGCGGTTCTACATATCCAATTAAGGGAGCTTGTTAATTTATTTGATATTCCTCAATTTAAACTAACTTTTTTTTGAAATTGTATATAAGTTCAGTTTGTATATTGCTGTCGTCAGTTTATGTTTTAAGAATTATGTTAAAAGACTAGAAAATATTTAAATTTTTATGTCAAGTCATAATGCAGCTTATAAAAAAGGTTTAATGAGCTACTATAGTTAATTTTATTTTGTTCCGGATTTAAAATTATATATTTTTATAGAAAGGTGGACTTAATAGTAATTTTTAATTAGTGTGTATATGTGAATAATGGTTTTGTATGGTGTACATATCGCCCGTCACTCTTGTCATTTAGATAAGATAAGTCGTAACATAGTAGAGGTAATGGAAATTGTTTCTGGATTTATATAATAAAGTACAAGAATTAACATAATTATAATGTGTCTCACTTACGTTGAGAAAATATTTATTGATTTAATTATTTTTGAAAGTTAATAATATAGTTATTATTTAAATAGTTTAGATTAAAAATTTTAAATAGAATTAGTAAGAGGGTTAGAAGAATGTTAAAATTGATTGTACTGAAAAGGGTGTTTAAAAAAATTAATGTATAGTAAATATTAATGATTGTATCTTTTGTATAATAGATTAATGATATTAATAATTAAATATTAGGTTCTCGTAATAGGAAGATTTATTTATTATATTGATTTGTTAACGTGGTAAAGTTATATATTTAATAATAAATGGTATCGATTTTTATGGTAGCTAGTTTATTATATAGACATTTGAGTGTGTATTATAATTAAATTATAATTAATAATTGGTTTTAATATAAATTTGGGCGAAAAGCTTCTTGTAAATTGGAATAAAATTCTATTCTTTTATTATCATTAAATCTAAATTAATATTATTTTTAAATTACATTTTATTTAATTAATTAAATTATATATGATTATTTTAATTTATATTGTATCCCTGCTTTTAAATAAACAAATTTTATACGTTATAACCTATATTTGTATTCCTGCTTTTAAATAAATAAATTTTATACGTTATAACCTATATTTGTATCCCTGCTTTTAAATAAATAAATTTTATACGTTATAACCTATATTTGTATCCCTGCTTTTAAATAAAATTGTTTTAAATAACAAATTTATACTAAGATATTAATAAATTTATTATTATTTAATTATTATTATTTGTTTTATAAATAAATCCGTAATTGAAGTATTATAATCAATATAGTTATAATGTATTTTAATTATGATAACTTATAAAAGTACTTTAATTTATCATATAATAATATTTATTTAATAAATTAAATATTGGGGCCTGTGCCTCTGGTGTT
The DNA here is from genome assembly GCA_964016885.1 of Eledone cirrhosa. Lineage (NCBI taxonomy): Eukaryota > Metazoa > Mollusca > Cephalopoda > Octopoda > Eledonidae > Eledone > Eledone cirrhosa. The sequence goes on along the minus strand of OZ024748.1, from coordinate 31,281,333 downwards.
ATAACAAGATCAGCCTCAGATTAGTTAGATTAATTGTATCAAAAAAATATATATATATACTGGGATTTATAAATTTTGTTCGTATCGAGTATAGATATATATATAATTAATTTTTGTTTGTTTTATACTTATATATTATTTAAAAATAATATAGATTTAATTTTGTAGTTAATTTATTTTTGTTAAATTAAGCTATATAATTGGTCTTTATAAATTAATATATATTGTTTAAAAAAAAATGTAATATATTGTTTGATATTTTTGAAAGGAAAATATTTCAAAGTTATTTTATGGTTATTATTTTTTTGATTATTTAGTATATAAAATTAATAATAATAATAATAATTGTAAATGTTTATATAATTGTTTCTACTTTAGGCACAACGCCAGCAATTACCCAGTGCATTACTGGTACTTTATTTTATCGACCCCGTAAGGATGAAAGACAAAGTCAACCTCAGTCGGATTTGAACTAAATGTTTATATAATAAATAAATAATATATATATATATGTATATATATATATATATATATATATATATATAAAATATTGATTTTATTTAAGGGTTCTTATCGTGTAATGGGCACGAAAGATTTTCAATTTTTAGGGATGATATATTGTAATGATATTTTTGAAAGGAAAATATTTCAAAGTTATTTTATGGTTATTATTTTTTTGATTATTTAGTATATAAAATTAGGAAGTATATATTAATAATAATAATAATTGTAAATAAATAATATATATGTATATATATATATATAAAATATGGATTTTATTTAAGGGTTCTTATGGGCACGAAAGATTTTCAATTTTTAGGGATGAATTTTAATAATTTATTGAGAATATATTTTATTAGTTTAAATAGTATAATTATTTTCTAAATAATAGGTTTAGATATAATGTTAAATAAAATAATATAATTTGGTGTATGGGCATGTAAAGCTTTGATCTTTAAGGGAAAGGTTCAAGTCCTTTTTTTGTAAAGAGTTTTAAGTTAAAATAAACTGTAAATTTTCAAAATTTAAAATAAATATTTGTTGTTTAAATTCTGTATGAGGTGGTCGAAATAATTTAGTCGGTAGATTGTAAATCTATTTATAAGTAGTAACTTTCTCATGGTTTTATAATTTATATTAAAATATTAAATTGCAAATTTAAAAATACATTTTTGTTGAAACTTTATAATAAAGTAAGCTAAAAAAGCTGTTGGGTTCATACCTCGAAAATGGATATATTTATATCTCTTTATTATTTAAATTTGACTTTGGTTTGTTTTTAATTATATATATATAACGTTGATTATATATTTATATATTTAGATTATTTATTTAATATATTTATAATTTAAATATAATATATTATCTTATTAAATAGGATTTAATATAGAGGTTTTATAATTTTTATCAGTATATATATTTGTACAATAAATTCTTATACAGAAATTATTACACAGAAATTATATGTGGTAATTGGATAAATTTGTGCCAGCATCTGCGGTTATACAAATAATTAAGATTAAAAAGATTTGGTTGAAAATAAATTAATATAATATTATTTATGAGGAAAGATTATAATGAGTTTTTAGGTAAAAGATTATAATGAGTTTTTAGGTAAAAGATTATAATGAGTTTTTGGGTAAAATTTATATATAAAATTATGCTTTGAAAATTCAATAATAAACTAGGATTAGATACCCTATTATTTTGATTTGTAAAAATAAAATTATTTTACCTGAGTATTATGAATTATGTTTACTTTTATAAGATTACGTGTTTATTTAAAACTTAAAAAGTTAGGCGGTTCTACATATCCAATTAGGGGAGCTTGTTAATTTATTTGATAATCCTCAATTTAAACTAACTTTTTTTTGAAATTGTATATAAGTTCAGTTTGTATCTTGCTGTCGTTAGTTTATGTTTTAAGAATTATGACTAGAAAATTAAGTTTATGTTTTAAGAATTAAGACTAGAAAATATTTAAATTTCATAATGCAGCTTATAAAAAAGGTTTAATGAGCTACTATAGTTAATTTTATTTTGTTCCGGAATTAAAATTATATATTTTTATAGAAAGGTGGACTTAATAGTAATTTTTAATTAGTGTGTATATGCGAATAATGGTTTTGTAGGGTGTACATATCGCCCGTCACTCTTGTTATTTAGATAAGATACGTCCTAAAATAGTAGAGGTAATGGAAATTGTTTCTGGATTTATATAATAAAGTACAAGAATTAACATAAGTATAATGTGCCTCACTTACGTTGAGAAAATATTTATTGATTTAATTATTTTTGAAAGTTAATAATATAGTTATTATTTAAATAGTTTAGATTAAACATTTTAAATAGAATTAGTAAGAGGGTTAGAAGAATGTTAAAATTGATTGTACTGAAAAGGGTGTTTAAAAAAATTAATGTATAGTAAATATTAATGATTGTATCTTTTGTATAATAGATTAATAATATTAATAAATAAATATTAGGTTCTCGAAATAGGAAGATTTATTTATTATATTCATTTGTTAACGTGGTAAAGTTATATATTTAATAATAAATGGTAGTGAAATGCTATTCGATTTTTATGGTAGCTAGTTTATTATATAGACATTTGAGTGTGTATTATAATTAAATTATAATTAATAATTGGTTTTAATATACATTTGGGGGAAAAGCTTCTTGTAAAGTGGAATAAAATTCTATTCTTTTATTATCATTAAATCTAAATTAATATTATTTTTAAATTAAATTTTATTTAATTAATTAAATTATAAATGATTATTTTTATTTATATTGTATCCCTGCTTATAAATAAATAAATTTTATACGTTATAACCTATATTTGTATGCCTGCTTTTAAATAAATAAATTTTATACGTTATAACCTATATTTGTATCCCTGCTTTTAAATAAAATTGTTTTAAATAACAAATTTATACTAAGATATTAATAAATTTATTATTATTTAATTATTATTATTTGTTTTATAAATAAATCCGTAATTGAAGTATTATAATCAACATAGTTATAATGTATTTTAATTATGATAACTTATAAAAGTACTTTAATTTATCATATAATAATATTTATTTAATAAATTGAATATTGGGGCCTGTGCCTCTGGTATTATAACAAGATCTGCCTCAGGTTAGTTAGATTAATTGTTTTTTTCTTCAATATATACTAAGTTAATTTAGATATCAAAAAAAAATATATATATACTGGGATTTATAAATTTCGTTCGTATCGAGTATAGATATATATATAATTAATTTTTGGTTGTTTTATACTTATATATTATTTAAAAATAATATAGATTTAATTTTGTAGGTAATTTATTTTTGTTAAACTAAGCTATATAATTGGTCTTTATAAATTAATATATATTGTTTAAAAAAAAAATGTTTTAATATATTGTTTGATATTTTTGAAAGGAAAATATTTCAAAGTTATATTATGGTTATTATTTTTTTGATTATTTAGTATATAAAATTAATAATAATAATAATAATTGTAAATGTTTATATAATAAATAAATAATATATATATATATATATATATATATATATATATATATATATAAAATATGGATTTTATTTAAGGGTTCTTATGGTGTAATGGGCACGAAAGATTTTCAATTTTTAGGGATGATATATTGTAATGATATTTTTGAAAAGTTTGGTGTTCTACATATCCAATTAGGGGAGCTTGTTAATTTATTTGATAATCCTCAATTTAAACTAACTTTTTTTTGAAATTGTATATAATTTCAGTTTGTATATTGCGGTCGTCAGTTTATGTTTTAAGAATTATGTTAAAAGACTAGAAAATATTTAAATTTTTATGTCAAGTCATAATGCAGCTTATAAAAAAGGTTTAATGAGCTACTATAGTTAATTTTATTTTGTTCCAGATTTAAAATTATATATTTTTATAGAAAGCTGGACTTAATAGTAATTTTTAATTAGTGTGTATAATGGTTTTGTAGGGTGTACATATCGCCCGTCACTCTTGTTATTTAGATAAGGTAAGTCGTAACATAGTAGAGGTAATGGAAATTGTTTCTGGATAATAAATTACAAGAATTAACATAAGTATAATGTGTCTCACTTACGTTGAGAAAATATTTATTGATTTAATTATTTTTGAAAGTTAATAATATAGTTATTATTTAAATAGTTTAGATTAAAAATTTTAAATAGAATTAGTAAGAGGGTTAGAAGAATGTTAAAATTGATTGTACTGAAAAGGGTGTTTAAAAAAATTAATGTATAGTAAATATTAATGATTGTATCTTTTGTATAATAGATTAATAATGTATAATAGATTAATAATAATATATTAATAATATTAATAAATATATATTAGGTTCTCGAAATAGGAAGATTTATTTATTATATTGATTTTTTAACGTGGTAATGTTATATATTTAATAATAAATGGTAGTGAAATGCTATTCTATTTTTATGGTAGCTAGTTTATTATATAGACATTTGAGTGTGTATTATAATTAAATTATAATTAATAATTGGTTTTAATATAAATTTGGGAAAATCTTCTTGTAAAGTGGAATAAAATTCTATTCTTTTATTATCATTAAATCTAAATTAATATTATTTTTAAATTAAATTTTATTTAATTAATTAAATTATATATGATTATTTTAATTTATATTGTATCCCTGCTTTTAAATAAATAAATGTTATACGTTATAACCTATATTTGTATCCCTGCTTTTAAATAAAATTGTTTTAAATAACAAATCTATACTAAGATATTAATAAATTTATTATTATTTAATTATTATTATTTGTTTTATAAATAAATCCGTAATTGAAGTATTATAATCAATATAGTTATAATGTATTTTAATTATGATAACTTATAAAAGTACTTTAATTTATCATATAATAATATTTATTTAATAAATTAAATATTGGGGCCTGTGCCTCTGGTGTTATAACAAGATCAGCCTCAGATTAGTTAGATTAATTGTATCAAAAAAATATATATATATACTGGGATTTATAAATTTTGTTCGTATCGAGTATAGATATATATATAATTAATTTTTGTTTGTTTTATACTTATATATTATTTAAAAATAATATAGATTTAATTTTGTAGTTAATTTATTTTTGTTAAATTAAGCTATATAATTGGTCTTTATAAATTAATATATATTGTTTAAAAAAAAATGTAATATATTGTTTGATATTTTTGAAAGGAAAATATTTCAAAGTTATTTTATGGTTATTATTTTTTTGATTATTTAGTATATAAAATTAATAATAATAATAATAATTGTAAATGTTTATATAATTGTTTCTACTTTAGGCACAACGCCAGCAATTACCCAGTGCATTACTGGTACTTTATTTTATCGACCCCGTAAGGATGAAAGACAAAGTCAACCTCAGTCGGATTTGAACTAAATGTTTATATAATAAATAAATAATATATATATATATGTATATATATATATATATATATATATATATATAAAATATTGATTTTATTTAAGGGTTCTTATCGTGTAATGGGCACGAAAGATTTTCAATTTTTAGGGATGATATATTGTAATGATATTTTTGAAAGGAAAATATTTCAAAGTTATTTTATGGTTATTATTTTTTTGATTATTTAGTATATAAAATTAGGAAGTATATATTAATAATAATAATAATTGTAAATAAATAATATATATGTATATATATATATATAAAATATGGATTTTATTTAAGGGTTCTTATGGGCACGAAAGATTTTCAATTTTTAGGGATGAATTTTAATAATTTATTGAGAATATATTTTATTAGTTTAAATAGTATAATTATTTTCTAAATAATAGGTTTAGATATAATGTTAAATAAAATAATATAATTTGGTGTATGGGCATGTAAAGCTTTGATCTTTAAGGGAAAGGTTCAAGTCCTTTTTTTGTAAAGAGTTTTAAGTTAAAATAAACTGTAAATTTTCAAAATTTAAAATAAATATTTGTTGTTTAAATTCTGTATGAGGTGGTCGAAATAATTTAGTCGGTAGATTGTAAATCTATTTATAAGTAGTAACTTTCTCATGGTTTTATAATTTATATTAAAATATTAAATTGCAAATTTAAAAATACATTTTTGTTGAAACTTTATAATAAAGTAAGCTAAAAAAGCTGTTGGGTTCATACCTCGAAAATGGATATATTTATATCTCTTTATTATTTAAATTTGACTTTGGTTTGTTTTTAATTATATATATATAACGTTGATTATATATTTATATATTTAGATTATTTATTTAATATATTTATAATTTAAATATAATATATTATCTTATTAAATAGGATTTAATATAGAGGTTTTATAATTTTTATCAGTATATATATTTGTACAATAAATTCTTATACAGAAATTATTACACAGAAATTATATGTGGTAATTGGATAAATTTGTGCCAGCATCTGCGGTTATACAAATAATTAAGATTAAAAAGATTTGGTTGAAAATAAATTAATATAATATTATTTATGAGGAAAGATTATAATGAGTTTTTAGGTAAAAGATTATAATGAGTTTTTAGGTAAAAGATTATAATGAGTTTTTGGGTAAAATTTATATATAAAATTATGCTTTGAAAATTCAATAATAAACTAGGATTAGATACCCTATTATTTTGATTTGTAAAAATAAAATTATTTTACCTGAGTATTATGAATTATGTTTACTTTTATAAGATTACGTGTTTATTTAAAACTTAAAAAGTTAGGCGGTTCTACATATCCAATTAGGGGAGCTTGTTAATTTATTTGATAATCCTCAATTTAAACTAACTTTTTTTTGAAATTGTATATAAGTTCAGTTTGTATCTTGCTGTCGTTAGTTTATGTTTTAAGAATTATGACTAGAAAATTAAGTTTATGTTTTAAGAATTAAGACTAGAAAATATTTAAATTTCATAATGCAGCTTATAAAAAAGGTTTAATGAGCTACTATAGTTAATTTTATTTTGTTCCGGAATTAAAATTATATATTTTTATAGAAAGGTGGACTTAATAGTAATTTTTAATTAGTGTGTATATGCGAATAATGGTTTTGTAGGGTGTACATATCGCCCGTCACTCTTGTTATTTAGATAAGATACGTCCTAAAATAGTAGAGGTAATGGAAATTGTTTCTGGATTTATATAATAAAGTACAAGAATTAACATAAGTATAATGTGCCTCACTTACGTTGAGAAAATATTTATTGATTTAATTATTTTTGAAAGTTAATAATATAGTTATTATTTAAATAGTTTAGATTAAACATTTTAAATAGAATTAGTAAGAGGGTTAGAAGAATGTTAAAATTGATTGTACTGAAAAGGGTGTTTAAAAAAATTAATGTATAGTAAATATTAATGATTGTATCTTTTGTATAATAGATTAATAATATTAATAAATAAATATTAGGTTCTCGAAATAGGAAGATTTATTTATTATATTCATTTGTTAACGTGGTAAAGTTATATATTTAATAATAAATGGTAGTGAAATGCTATTCGATTTTTATGGTAGCTAGTTTATTATATAGACATTTGAGTGTGTATTATAATTAAATTATAATTAATAATTGGTTTTAATATACATTTGGGGGAAAAGCTTCTTGTAAAGTGGAATAAAATTCTATTCTTTTATTATCATTAAATCTAAATTAATATTATTTTTAAATTAAATTTTATTTAATTAATTAAATTATAAATGATTATTTTTATTTATATTGTATCCCTGCTTATAAATAAATAAATTTTATACGTTATAACCTATATTTGTATGCCTGCTTTTAAATAAATAAATTTTATACGTTATAACCTATATTTGTATCCCTGCTTTTAAATAAAATTGTTTTAAATAACAAATTTATACTAAGATATTAATAAATTTATTATTATTTAATTATTATTATTTGTTTTATAAATAAATCCGTAATTGAAGTATTATAATCAACATAGTTATAATGTATTTTAATTATGATAACTTATAAAAGTACTTTAATTTATCATATAATAATATTTATTTAATAAATTGAATATTGGGGCCTGTGCCTCTGGTATTATAACAAGATCTGCCTCAGGTTAGTTAGATTAATTGTTTTTTTCTTCAATATATACTAAGTTAATTTAGATATCAAAAAAAAATATATATATACTGGGATTTATAAATTTCGTTCGTATCGAGTATAGATATATATATAATTAATTTTTGGTTGTTTTATACTTATATATTATTTAAAAATAATATAGATTTAATTTTGTAGGTAATTTATTTTTGTTAAACTAAGCTATATAATTGGTCTTTATAAATTAATATATATTGTTTAAAAAAAAAATGTTTTAATATATTGTTTGATATTTTTGAAAGGAAAATATTTCAAAGTTATATTATGGTTATTATTTTTTTGATTATTTAGTATATAAAATTAATAATAATAATAATAATTGTAAATGTTTATATAATAAATAAATAATATATATATATATATATATATATATATATATATATATATATATAAAATATGGATTTTATTTAAGGGTTCTTATGGTGTAATGGGCACGAAAGATTTTCAATTTTTAGGGATGATATATTGTAATGATATTTTTGAAAAGTTTGGTGTTCTACATATCCAATTAGGGGAGCTTGTTAATTTATTTGATAATCCTCAATTTAAACTAACTTTTTTTTGAAATTGTATATAATTTCAGTTTGTATATTGCGGTCGTCAGTTTATGTTTTAAGAATTATGTTAAAAGACTAGAAAATATTTAAATTTTTATGTCAAGTCATAATGCAGCTTATAAAAAAGGTTTAATGAGCTACTATAGTTAATTTTATTTTGTTCCGGATTTAAAATTATATATTTTTATAGAAAGCTGGACTTAATAGTAATTTTTAATTAGTGTGTATAATGGTTTTGTAGGGTGTACATATCGCCCGTCACTCTTGTTATTTAGATAAGGTAAGTCGTAACATAGTAGAGGTAATGGAAATTGTTTCTGGATAATAAATTACAAGAATTAACATAAGTATAATGTGTCTCACTTACGTTGAGAAAATATTTATTGATTTAATTATTTTTGAAAGTTAATAATATAGTTATTATTTAAATAGTTTAGATTAAAAATTTTAAATAGAATTAGTAAGAGGGTTAGAAGAATGTTAAAATTGATTGTACTGAAAAGGGTGTTTAAAAAAATTAATGTATAGTAAATATTAATGATTGTATCTTTTGTATAATAGATTAATAATGTATAATAGATTAATAATAATAGATTAATAATATTAATAAATATATATTAGGTTCTCGAAATAGGAAGATTTATTTATTATATTGATTTTTTAACGTGGTAATGTTATATATTTAATAATAAATGGTAGTGAAATGCTATTCTATTTTTATGGTAGCTAGTTTATTATATAGACATTTGAGTGTGTATTATAATTAAATTATAATTAATAATTGGTTTTAATATAAATTTGGGAAAATCTTCTTGTAAAGTGGAATAAAATTCTATTCTTTTATTATCATTAAATCTAAATTAATATTATTTTTAAATTAAATTTTATTTAATTAATTAAATTATATATGATTATTTTAATTTATATTGTATCCCTGCTTTTAAATAAATAAATGTTATACGTTATAACCTATATTTGTATCCCTGCTTTTAAATAAAATTGTTTTAAATAACAAATCTATACTAAGATATTAATAAATTTATTATTATTTAATTATTATTATTTGTTTTATAAATAAATCCGTAATATAATCCGTAATACAATCCGTAATATAATCCGTAATATAATCCGTATTATAATCAATATAGTTATAATGTATTTTAATTATGATAACTTATAAAAGTACTTTAATTTATCATATAATAATATTTATTTGTGCCTCTGGTATTATAACAAGATCTGCCTCAGGTTAGTTAGATTATTTGTTTTTTCTTCAATATATACTAAGTTAATTTAGATATCAAAAAAAAATATATATATACTGGAATTTATAAATTTCGTTCGTATCGGGTATAGATATATATATAATTAATTTTTGGTTGTTTTATACTTATATATTATTTTAAAATAATATAGATTTAATTTTGTAGTTAATTTATTTTGTTAAATTAAGCTATATAATTGGTCTTTATAAATTAATATATAGGGTTCTTATGGGCACGAAAGATTTTCAATTTTTAGGGATGATATATTGTAATGATATTTTTGAAAGGAAAATATTTCAAAGTTATTTTATGGTTATTATCATTAACAACCAAAAACAAATCCTCCATTCCCATTATGCCAAACCCATGACTTCCAAACATCTGATCCACCGAAACTCGGCCATTTCGGACCATACCAAAATCAACATACTGATTGCGGATTTGGTACGGGTGATGAGAAATGTGTCCCGCATGTGCAACCCCGAAGAACTAGAGAGACACATACAACACTTCATCCACCGTATGCAGTTCTCTGGCTACAATCAGAGAGATAGAATCAGAGTGTATAGAGGAGCCAGAACCAAATGGGAAAAAATGGTAAGTAATGACATAAATGGGACCTGCCCCTTGTATAGGAGCACATTTTGGAATAGAATAGAAAGAACTAGGAACAAAGCCAATAGAATAAACTCATGGTATGATAGCAATAAATACCAGAGTGTAATGTTCATCAATACAACCCCTAGAGGCGAACTAGCCTACAAATTTAGAAGGGCCCTAAATAAACATAAACTCAATATTAAGATAGTAGAAAGACCAGGTACCTCCGTAAAAACACTTATTAGCAAGACATACCCGTTCCAAAGACCCTCATGTATAGATAAGAAATGTATAACCTGTAAAATAAGCCCTCATATTAACTGTAAAACTAGAAATGTAGTATATAGCATAAGATGTACTGAAGGACAATGTAGAGATAAGAATATATACAGTACATAGGTGAGACAGCTCGTAGTATAGGGGAACGGATAAATGAACACTGGCGAGAGCTTCAAGATAGTAAAAAATCATCTGTACTCTACCAATATGCTAAAATAGGACATAAGGGTAAATTAGACAACATAGAAATATAAATAGAATCTACACACAGAAAAGAGGCAATGTTTAGACAAATCACAGAAGCAATAAACATAAATGAACTCCAACCAAAATTAAATAGAAAATATGAGTGGAACAGCAACATCACAACTTACAATTAAGGACAAAATGAAAACACACACACACATAGAACAAACAACCAACCAACAACATGGAAATAAATAAACAAATAGATAAATGAACACAAACACACACAGAGACCCGGATGTCGCGCATGCGCAAACTGAGCACACAACACACACACAGAAACAAAATGGCGTAGGACAGAAGAAAGGAAAGGCACATAAACAAAGAAAGGAATCCCCAGTCACTGAAGAGGTCACAGAGTGTGTGACGAAAGGACTATGACTATGACGAAAGGACTATAAACAACGAGTGTGTGACGAAAGGACTATGACGAAAGGACTATAAACAACTATCTGGTTGTGGAACCAACCAACCAACCAGAAATTTATAAGTTTGTAGATTTGTAAATTTATAAATTTATAAATATATAATAAATTGAAGTGAAAGCAACTGGTGCGTGTGTTTCTTATTGGCAACATGACCCTCCCAAAGTATAGCAATATCGGTTTCAACACACGATTTCAGATAAAGAATCTTGCTAAACAAATTCAGAAACGAAATATATACATATATATATATATATATATATATATATATATATATATATGGATGTAAATATAATGTATTTTGCAATACACTTTATGCTTAATTAAAAGCATTTTGAAGACCGTAAGCTATTGTTTTAAAGTAGTGACAAATTCACTCACTTCGATCTCAGCAAACAGGAGGAGATAAGCCGACATGACATGTTTCGCTTTTGTTGAAGCTTATCAAGGCCAACTACCCGCCCGTCTGCTGAGATCAATGATGTTATATTCTTATAGAAATCTAGTAAATAATCAGGAGCTGATTATGCAGAGCGGTTGTTGGTCAGGCAGAAATTAAAAATTAGAATTGTAGCTCTGAAATAGCAATATATATATGGATGTAAATATAATGTATTTTGCAATACACTTTATGCTTAATTAAAAGCATTTTGAAGACCGTAAGCTATTTTTTTAAAGTAGTGACAAATTCACTCACTTCGATCTCAGCAAACAGGAGGAGATAAGCCGACATGACATGTTTCGCTTTTGTTGAAGCTTATCAAGGCCAACTACCCCGCCCGTCTGCTGAGATCAATGATGTTATATTCTTATAGAAATCTAGTAAATAATCAGTAAATATATGAATGTATATATAGTGTATTTTGCAATACACTTTATGCTTAATTAAAAGCATTTTGAAGACCGTATGCTTTAGAGTAGTGACAGACTCACTTACTTTAATTTCAGCAAACAGGGGGAGATAAAGCTGACAAGGCCTTGTTTCTGCATTTATTGATGCTTATCAAAGCTAACTACTCCTCCCGTCTGCTGAAATTACGGATGTTATGTTCTTATAGAATTCTAGTAAATAATCAGGAACTGATTATACAGAGCGGTTTCCGGTCAAGCAGAAATTAAAAATTAGAATTGGTGCTCTGAAATAGCCATATATATATGAATGTATATATAGTCTATTTTGCAATACACTTTATTAGAAATGTAAGCTATCGCCGTATTTGGACAAAAGAAATTAAAGAAATTATTTAGCCTGATAGTGGGGTTAAGAACCTTTGGAGAAATGGAAAAAGATGAATATTGACGTACATAGGAGTCGAACCCACATCTTTGGTATTTCGGACCACTGTGCTACCATTTACACCCGTCTTTTCCCATTCAAATTAGAAGCTATAAACTTAGCGACTGTAATGTTAAATAAGAATATTTTCGAAACAGCGAGTTGGTTTGAAATTATTAGAAATGCAAACTATCGCCGTATTTGGACTAAATGAATTAAAGAAATTATTCAATTTCTCCGAGGGTTCTTAACCCCACTATCAGGCTAAATAATTTCTTTAATTTCTTTAGTCCAAATACGGCGATAGCTTACATTTCTAATAATTTCAAACTCACTCGCTTTTTCGAAAATATTCTTACTTGACATTACAGTAGCTAAGTTTATAGCTTCTAATTTGAATGGAAAAAGACGGGTGATGTGTTGGTGTAAATGGTAGCACAGTGGTCCGGATAACCAAATATGTGGGTTCGACTCTCATGTACGACAATGTTCATCTTTTTCCATTTCTCCGAGGGTTCTTAACCCCACTATCAGGCTAAATAATTTCTTTAATTTCTTTAGTCCAAATACGGCGATAGCTTACATTTCTAATAGTTTCAAACCCACTCGCTGTTTCGAAAATATTCTTACAATATATATATATATATATATATACATATATATACATATATATACATATATATATATATCTTTTTACTCTTTTACCTGTTTCAGCCATCCGGC
>OZ024748.1:31257811-31260311 GCA_964016885.1 Eledone cirrhosa | reverse complement strand
CATATATATATACATATACATATATATACATATATTTATATACATATATATACATATATATACATATATATACATATAACTTTGAATAACTTTGAATAACTTTGAAATGTTTTGGCCAGTATTGGCCCAGGCCATGTCTAACTTAATAGCACCACCTGGCGAAGTCTTTCAATTCAGGATTTGGGCACCATGGCCCATTCGAGAAGAGAATTACTGTTTGCGGAGACATATCCGGGTGTGGGTGGTTTGTCCGGGATTACTTGGAGGAATTTGTCCAAAGACTTCTTGAATTTTGTGTGGTCAGTTTCTGTTTTGACGTGTCCTGGTGTGATGTTGAAGAGAGCAGGGCCGATTGAGGTGAAATAATTGTGCCGTATTGTTGTTATGAGTTGCGATTTAGATTTTTGAATGGGACGGATAGCACGGGGCCCAAGCCTTGGGTGTATCTTGAAGGCAATGCCAACATCATTTGGGCAGTGATGATGGAACATTTTCCACATCATGCAGATAATATAACGCTCACGGCGACGTTGGAGTGAGTAAAGTTTCAGGTTTTCTAATCGACCCCAGTAGTCAAGGTCTGACATGCCATCTATCCTTTTCGTGATTGCCCTTTGAGGAGCTTCAAGTTTCATGATACTTTGTTTCGTGTGGGGAGACCACAGTGGACAACAGTATTCAAGGTGTGGTCGGGCGAAAGTAGAGAAGAGAAGGATAATGGTGCGGGAATCTCTCGACTGGAAGGTTCTGAGGATCCAGGAACACATTCTGCGGGCCATGTCAACTTTGCTGCTTATATGCGTGGTCCAGCTTATGTTGCTGTCCACGGTTACTCCCAAGTCTCTGATGTTGTTAGATGCCACGAGAGTTTCCCCGGAGGGAAGGGAGTACGGGAGTTTCAGAGCATCCTCTTTTCCAAAGTGGATCAGTTCGAATTTGTCTTCGTTCAGTAACATGTTGTTCTTTTCTGCCCATTGGGTAACAGCCAGTAGGTCTGACTGAAGGCTTATCCGGTCATCCACGCCATTGATGACCTTTTGGAGCTTGGAATCATCAGCGAAAATTTTAATGTTGCTGTGTTTGATGATGTCAGTGATGTCATTAATATAGATGATGAAGAGAAGTGGGCCCAACACAGTGCCTTGTGGGACCCCACTACTGACTTTGGCTGGGCTTGATTTGACTCCCTCAACTACAACATGTTGGGTTCTGTTTGACAGGAAGCTCTTGATCCACTGCAGCAGCTTTCCAGTGACACCAATATTGGACAGCTTTCTCAGTAGAATGTTATGATCAACCCTGTCAAAGGCCTTGCTGAAATCAAGGTAGATAACATCAGTGTTGGAACCCTCTCCCAAGGCTCTCAAAATGTCATCAAAGTGATGCAGTAGCTGCGTCAGGCAATCCCTTCCATTACGGAATCCATGCTGGTTGGAGTTCAGCATATTGTTACTCTCAAGGAAGTGGGTCATTCGCGATCTCACCACTCGCTCAAATACCTTAATGATATGAGAGGTGAGTGAGATTGGACGGTAATTCACGGCAAGGGATTTGTTTCCCTTTTTGAAAACTGGGACAACAGACTGGGATAGAAGGTTTTCTGGCACATATCCAGCATCCAGTGAGTTCCGCCACAGATTGGCAAGAGGAGATGCAAGTTGGTGTTGACACGCCTTCAAGACACAAGCAGGGAACCTATCGGGACCTACTGCTGAATTATGCTTGATTTCCTTTATTGCCGCCAAGACATTAGTGGCGCCAAACTTATGTCCGATAAGGTGTAATGGGGAGTAACATCGCCGATACAGCCCAGATCGGCCATATCAGGATTGCTGAAAACAGAGCAGTATTGTTTCTGCAGTATCTCACCCATGGTTTTAGCATTGTCTTGAAGAGTGCCATTTTCATCAATTAGAGGGCCAACAGTAGAGCCAGTGATTTTGTGTTTTTTTGCAAATGAAAAGAACACTTTAGGATTGAGTTTGATCTTCTCAATGGCCCAGGCCTCTTCAGCTCTTCTCTGATTGTTGATGAGGGACATTATGTTGTTTTGGAGGTTATGTTTTTTAATCTCTAGTGATGAAATGGCAGTCAAGTTGATGTGTTGCTGCTGACAGTATTTCAGCTTGTTGATTTTTTTGTTCGTTCTCTTAATTTTTCTGATGAGCGTTTTTCTATTTCTAGGGATTCTGCTCTTAGATTTGTTTATATTTCTTAATGGGGTGTGTTTAGCACATATGTTTGTAACAGTGTCCACAAATGTCTGCCAGGACTTTTTGATGTTAGTGGGTGTATGAGTGTACGTGAAGGACCAGTCGACATGTGCAAGATCATGACTGATCGCTTCCCAGTTTGCATTGTGGAAATCCATAGCGTCAAACGGATGGACAGGAGAGATGACATTGGGTTTGTATATTGGACGGTGGAATCTCAGATCACAGAGAACCATGTCATGATCAGAGAGTAGAGTTTTCTCCACTGCAATATTGTGGATATTGTC
>OZ024748.1:31237811-31250311 GCA_964016885.1 Eledone cirrhosa | reverse complement strand
CCCCTTGAGAAGATCGGCTATTTAAATACCAGGATAAATGTTCATTTAGTCCAGAATTAGCCGTCGAAACGGCTTGAGCTCAGCTGTCGGGGTCTTACTGGTTCCTATTACCCACTCTACTACCTCAAGTATTGAGTACTTTGGTGCGTTATGGTCCACCTGGTTCCTTACCACATTTCCTTCGTTATCTAGCTCCTACTCCCGTAGTAGAGCACTTTCCGACCCTACCACGCCGTATCCAGACTTTTCCGCTAAGCTCAATTCTTTTCACCCGCACCATGCGAAAACACAACATTGACTTCTCTACCAAGAACATCCCAATCCCACCGAAAAAACTTTACCTTCGGATGCTCACGCAAAAAATTGATCTATTTGCGAAAAGACTTAGATGGAGAACTTTTTTCTATGACAGATATTGCGACAACCAAGACTTCGGCACCAAGGAGAGATTCGGATTTATTACCTACAAATCTCCGCCCCTGAACCCCTTGCTCGCACCCTTCGAGAATGACCTCTTCCAACTGGTCAAGAACATTAAATTTAAACCCAGACACAACCGATTCCTACAAAAACTCCGTAGCAACTTAACAGAGTATGATAACACAAATGACATCATGGTGCATTCGGATAAAACTGGGAACCTATACTTTGTCAACCCTGACAGATACCACACACTGATCAGGAGCAGCCTAAACTCCACCTATAAAAAGGCCAACCACTCTTGCATCGAGGACATAAATCGAGATGGACAACAAATCACCTCCAGCCTCGGGGTCGCCGACCGCACGGAACCTCTAGACCCACGGACACCATACTTCACACTGAAGGACCATAAATCCGATTTTGACCGTAAACCCTCCATCAGGCTTATTAACCCAACGAAGTCCGACATAGGGAGAATCAGCAAAAAAATCCTAGACCGCGTGATACCAAAAGTCAAGCAACACACCCGACTTAGCCTATGGATCAACACCCAGGAAGTAATCTCCTGGTTCAGCAATATGGAGGATAAACGAGAAACTAAATTCATACAGTTCGACATAGAGAGCTACTATGCTTCAATCACCTTACCGCTACTTACTGCCGCCTTGGACTTCACCGAAACACTCGTGCCCATCACCGACCAGGAAAGAAAAATCATCCTCCACGCCAGGAAGACAGTCTTACTCTTTGACGACTCTAAATGGATAAAAAGAGCTCCCGACTCACCCTTCGACGTCAGCATGGGCGCTACGGATTCGGCGGAGGTCACTGATCTTATAGGATTATTCCTAATAGCCAAACTCACTGATATGTTTCCTGCATTCGGTGGTGGATTGTACCGTGATGATGGGCTCCTTACCCTTAAAGGGTACAACCCCAGTAGTACAGATCGGGTCCGGAAACAATTAATCAGATTCTTCCGCGACTGGGGATTTAAAATAACCCTACAAACGTCCCTGACCCTAGCAAACTTCCTGGACGTAACCCTCGACCTCGAAAACGACCTGTACTACCCATACAGGAAACCTAATGACAATCTGCACTACATCCACCGCCGATCAAACCATCCTAGGAACATCACAAACAACCTGGTCAAAAACATCTCCCTCCGCATATCCCGTTTGTCAGCTAATGAGCGGATATTCGATGAACATGCGCCTTATTACAACCAGGCCCTCAAGCGGAGTGGTTTCCGGGAGGAAATATCCTACTGTCCAGATCCCATTAGCGGAACCAGCAGGAGACACCGCCGCTCACGCAATGTAACATGGTTCAATCCTCCCCACAACGCAGAGGTGACTACTCCCATCGGGAAACTATTCTTTAGGCTCATTGAAAAACACTTCCCATTACAACACCGCTACCACAACATAATTAACAAAAATACCATCAAACTCTCTTACAGCACTACACCAAACTTCGCACAAAACATCGTCTCCTCTAACAACAAAAAACTCAACCCCGATGGCAGAAATAACCTAAATAGCAGTGGAGAACCGACCAGGAGGTGTAACTGCCCGGATAGATCTATTTGCCCACTCGACAATAGATGCAGAGACCGTAATGTGATCTACCAGTGCAACGTGAGGACGGATACCTCCAACAAAGCCTATATAGGACTTACCGCATGTGACTTCAAGACCCGGCTATACCAACATAGACATACCTTCCGAAACCCGGCCCGGCGTCACGCCACTACACTTTCGGGCCACATATGGGACCTCAAGGACAACAACATCACCTATGATCTCACTTGGAGATTACTGTCCAGAGCCAATTCTTACACGGGAGGACGCCGTCCGTGCAATTTATGCTCGGAGGAAACTTTACAAATGCTGTTTTCGACGGACCAACTCCTAAACAAGAAAGATGAACTGGTTACTGCATGTAAACATAGATTGCGTAGGACTTACCTCGCCCTCAAACCCCATAATGACCCGGGGGGGTAGACTAGGGCTATAACACCCCAGTTGCCGATTTTGCAATGGGTAACCCCTGCTTGCCAAGGAAGACGTAAGATCTTCTTTGTATTCATTTATCGCATCCTTTATTTCCTTCCCCCCTCTCTCCTTTGTCCTTCTACCCCAGCTCTTCTCCTTTGTCGGCGTCTTTTCTCGCCCACCCGAGGCTGCCCTTTGGCCCCATGTAGCCTTAGTACCCCCACTCCCCCCTCCCCTAGTCTTTGATAGATTTGGCGGACTCCGCCCTTTATAGCAGTTGGCTTAGACCCCGGATACTTGCCCCCCTTTTCCGACCGCTCCCACTATTCTCTGTGCCCTCTATATTTCTTAGTGGCACTTATGCCTTATTTTTTTCGTTTCAGTATTTCTTGCTTCGCTTTTCTTCTGGGCGGGGTGGATTCTGAACTTATTTCTCCGTATTCTACCTTTATTTCGTACGAACTTTCATGTAGCTTGTTTTAGATCTTTTAGAGTTAGCATTAGTATATATTTTTCTCGGGACTCAGAATTATTATGTCGTACAAGTTCACTTTGCTGCACTGGGTCGTTGCTGGCCCGGGATGGAAACCTTTATTGTTTATTTCGTGGTAGTCTCTTTAGTATTTTGGCCCCTTTTGTTGACCAGTCACCGTATCATTTACGTACTTATACCTCTTAAAAGGGTCCTTGCCTAATTCGTCCCACCTAGTTCTATACTTATTTCCTTATTTATTTATTTATTTATTTATTTACTTCTTTCTTTCTTTCTTTATTTTATTCTCGCCTAACAATAGCCTGACACCTAGGTCGTAGAATTTAATTTTTTCTTTACACTTATTTGCTTTCCTTCACTCTCAGTATTTTTTCTTTCCTATTTCTACCCCCCATTGTTCTACCTACCGTTCCGACTTCCTCCCCCTCCCCCTCCCCTGTATCTTCTTTGACCTCATGCCCAGCTGTAGCTGGCACTACCAACGCTTGATTGGGTCTACTCCACCCCCTCCCATCTTTCTCCTACTGGCAGGTTTAGCCACCATCTCCCCTACTAATTTGCAACCACAGAATTACTACTGATTTTTGACCATCACTTTGACCATATATGGAATTACCCCTTGAGAAGATCGGCTATTTAAATACCAGGATAAATGTTCATTTAGTCCAGAATTAGCCGTCGAAACGGCTTGAGCTCAGCTGTCGGGGTCTTACTGGTTCCTATTACCCACTCTACTACCTCAAGTATTGAGTACTTTGGTGCGTTATGGTCCACCTGGTTCCTTACCACATTTCCTTCGTTATATATATATATATATATATATATATATATATATATGAAAGACGTAAATAAGAAAGTTATGAAAATTGACTTAATTACTAAAATTTCACTCCAACTAATTAGTTTCTGTAAGGGGATAAATATAATTACGTAATAACTATAGAGAAGCCTTACGTCATCAGGGAGTCTATTCTCAGCTAAGTTTCCAGGCAATGCGGGGACACCGGGAACTTATATAAAAATAATTCAGTGGATGGAAAAAAGCGAGCGGGGCTAGATTCCAACCATTGAAAATTCACTGCCTGCTTGGTCAAGTGGCAAGTTCAAAAGAATCAATCATGTGACACTGAGGTTAACCAGCTTGGAGTGGGGGTGCTATTAAGACAGAGCCTAGCTACTAGTATAAGTCACAGTAGTGATTTGGTAAATTTTGCTCAACAAATAATTTGGAGATAATTATAAAGAATTAATATATCTACCGACATATGTATACAGATGCATACCTATGCTAGCAGATATATATGTTTTGTCTTAGTAACTTTATGGTTCTATGCAGGGGAATGCAGAACAATTATATGAAAGACGTAAATAAGAAAGTTATGAAAATTGACTTACTTACGTAACTATATTTATCCCCTTACAGAAACTAATTAGTTAGAGTGAAATTTTAGTAAGTCAATTTTCATAACTTTCTTATTTACGTCTATGGATTTATGGATCTATTCCGGCTAGTAGTACGTAGAGAGGAGTATCCATCCCTAATTTTCCCATTGTTAGTGCTAGCTAAATGAGAACTAATATTAGGGGTGGTAGAGAATGAAAGTTTAATTACATTTTTATTAAAAATACTATGGTAGGAGGGAAATTAAAAATACTATTAGTAGGAGGGAAATTTTTCTCTAAGATAGAAAAGAAAGACCTAGGGATGTTAGTTAATACTTCCTGATTATATGGGGGGTTAAAATAAGTATTTTGTCTCCTTCTATTTATATCCTTATCAACTCTTACCGGCTCTGTTTAGTTACATTGAGCTATACCTTTACTGTCATTTCTATAATACGAAGAGGGTGTTTAACTCCAACACACTCTAGTATTTTAATTCTTGTTACGGCTCCTGATTGGTTGAGCTTCCTCCTATATACTGGTGCTTTGGCCTTTATATATATCTGACAGTATGCTAACAAAGAGTTACCTGCCTTTATCTCTGAAGAATATTCCCATCCCCTCTAGAAATACTTATGAAAAACTCTTAATTGCTAGTGTTAACTCCTTCGTAAAAAGGATTAGATGGCATGCTTTCCACTATGATATTAATAGGAATAGGACTGACCCCAAGCATAGAACTCATTTCAATAACTTTGGCTTCAAAACTTATAAGAGCCCACCACATAATGTTCTATTAGATAATTTTGAAAATGACTTACTTTCCCTTGTCAAAAATATTAAGTATAGGCCATATAATAGACATGGAAATTATAATAACTTTGACAGGTTCCAGTCTAGACTTAAAAATATTGTTAAGGGTTTTAGAGCGAATAAGTCTATTCTTGTCCCGGCTGATAAGACTAAGAATCTATACTCTATGGATTACAGTGCTTACCGTAATTTTATTTATAAGGAGCTGCATAGAAATTATAAAAAGACTACGCAGGATAATTTGAACCATATCAATAGTGAGGGTCTTAAGATAGTGTCGGACCTTGGCCTTGATAAGTATACCCAGCCATATTACCCTAGGGAACCGAGATTCACTCTTAAGGATCATAAGGTAGACTTCATTAGTAATCCCTCTGTTAGACTCATCTGTCCTTCTAAGTCTGATATAGCCATAATTAGTAAGAAAATCCTTGACCTTATTATACCAGCTGTTAGGGAGAAGGTTAATTTTAACCTAGGGGGAACTCTAAGGAGGTTATAGATTGGTTCTCTGGTATTAATAAACTTGAATCTAGTAGGTTTATCCAGTTCGATATTTATGCCTATTACACATCGATTTCACCCATCCTCCTTAATAAAGCCTTAATGTTGGCCATAAGAGTGTCCAGCCTTACACGATCACAGGTAGATATTATACTAGCAGCCCGTAGAACTATCATTAATTTTGAGGATACATTTTGGACCCGTAAAAACACGCCCAACAATTTCGACGTTACAATGGGTTCGAGTGATTTGGCCCAGGTAACTGATCTTGTTGGGCTGTTCCTCCTAAATGAACTATATGTTACCTTTCCGCACCTTAAAGGCGGACTTTATCGTGACGATGCATTGTTTGTGATTAACTCTAGCACCAACAACGTCGAGCATAATAAGAAGCTTTATAAGTTTTTTAAAAGCTATAACCTTTCGATCACGATAGATAGAAACGATAGAGCGGTCAACTTTTTAGATGTGACTTTGGACTTGGTCACTAATAGTTTTAAACCCTTCCATAAGCCTAATGAAATACTCTCTTATGTTAGTCCCAATTCTAACCACCCCAAATCTATGATAAGCTCTATAATTAATGGTGTATCTAATAGGATTTCCACACTCGTAGGAACATTTAATGCACATGCAGAGTACTATAATAATGCCCTAGCTAACTCCGGTTACTCTGGTAAAATACATTATAATAATAGTAACCTTAGAAAGTCTCCGCTTACTTATAATAATAATAACACAATATCCCATAATATGGCCATGAATGGGAGTAGAAAGCATAAGAATCGTAGAAATCACATAGGTGTATCTGAACCCATCCATAAGTTAAGCCACCGGATTCGTAATAGGGAATCTAATAGTTCTAGGAATCAAGTCGAGCCCTCTGAGCGCTCACTCAGTGGTAATGCTTTTGCTAAATCTAATTCTAATAGTGTTGTTTCTACTGATCCTATTATTAGCCCTAATCCTTTTGATATGATTCCAGATAGCACCAGATATACTAAAGGTAGAAACAGAAAGAGACTTATTGGAGTTTCGGCTGATTCTAATAATGTGGTTTTAACTAGTCCTTGTAGTAACCCAAACCTTAATAACGGGATATTAGATAACGGTAGAGTTGGTAAGGATAAAAATAGAAGGAGACTAAATACTTATTTTAACCCGCCATATAATCAGGAAGTATTAACTAACATCCCTAGGTCTTTCTTTTCTATCTTAGAGAAAAATTTCTCTCCTACTAATAAATACCATAGTATTTTTAATAAAAATGTAATTAAACTTTCATTCTCTACCAACCCTAATATTAGTTCTCATTTAGTTAGCACTAACAATGGGAAAATTAGGGATGGATACTCCTCTCTACGTACTACTAGTCTGAATAGATCCATAAATGCCTTACCACCTGAGCAGACCTTATCTCATAGTAACCCTACGTGTGATGCATCACTACTTCAACCGATCAATAGCACCCGGAAGTGTAACTGTAGAGTGAGTGTTAACTGCCCTTTAAACGGTAACTGCCTCTCTAAGAACATCGTTTATGCTTGTGTAGTTAAAACTAATTCCTCTAATAGCACATATATAGGCTCTACATCTAACACTTTTAAGACTAGGTTTAATTCTCATATCTCTAATTTTAAACATGTTAAGTTTAAGAATTCTACTTCTTTAGCACACCATATCTGGGATCTTAAGGGGGCTAATATACCATATAGCCTTAATTGGCGAATAGTAGCACGCTCTAATAACCTTTCAACACATACTAAATTTTGTAATCTCTGTATCCTTGAGACCCACTCTATAATTTTCTCTAGGGAAACCTTACTTAATAGAAAGTCTGAGATATTCTCTTCTTGCCCCCACGCCATTTCAAATTCTTACTTTTATTATAAACCTAAAGGTTCTGGTAGTGTAAATTGTATCCATTAGCTGCTATATTCCCTTATCTTTTTAGTTTAGGTTCATTTTGTTTACCACCATCATTATCATCATTATTATTATTGGTTTTTAACAGCTTTTCATTCTAGCTTTCATAGTCTTTTGGCTACCATATCTATCTTCTTAAATATTATATTTTCACTATTAACACCTTATGAGTTTATATCTGATTATATATTTTATTTTATATTATTTTATTTTATTTTATTTTATTTGGATTCTTCTTTGGATAATTAACCCCCTCCCCCCTCCACACACACTTGTCATTCGCCCCTTCAAATATACTATAATTATATTCAATTCCCTTTTATGCTCCTTTCTATTGTATAATACAGTATATTGATTATGATTTTATGCTCCTTCGTATCCTCCATACATTTCTTTTTTCTGTCCCCATTGGCCTACCATAATTCTATTTAAAGTCCGTTTATTAGATAACGTTATTCAACTGATAGTAGAATATTTCATTCTTTTCTAGATATTTTTATTGAGATATCTTAAACTTTGGAGATTTTGATTACTTAAACCATAGCTAATTTTGTATTGACTTATTATGTATTTTAAATACTTTCAATATTAATTAATTTAATAGGGTTTTCTAGTCATTTATTCGGGTTTGTTTCCTAAATTTTTTACTTAACTGCATGTGACACCTAAGTAAATACTTTGTTTTTGTTTTTCGATTTCCGGTTGATTTTATTTATATATTTATACTACCGTGCGTAGTTTTCTGTCTGGGTTTTATTCACTTATTCACAAATGTCTGTCCACTAACCACGTAATTATGTATATTATACTATGTTCATTATTTGATATTGAAGTTGTTATATCATTCTACTCTTTGTAAACGTACTATTGATCTTAATTATTTACCGATTATTAAATGTAGCATTATATTAAATTTTGTAAATTCTGTAATATGTTTATATTTTTATAATTTTTGTAATGTTTGGATAATATTTATTTACATAAACTTGACCTCCATCTGTTTTCTTGCAATGGTTTTGATATTTTTCCAACACAATTTTTCCAACATAATTTAGTTCTGTACGATATTTTTTCTCACCCGGTCTGTAATCTATATGATTTGTTAAGTTATATGCCAATATATTATAGTGCAAATTAACAGGAGATTATCTATTATATAATTATATAGTTTATTATATATTATATGTTTGCTTTTAATCATTTCTTCTTCATTTTATACTGTAAATAATATATGTATTATATTTTTATTTTTATTTTTATTTTTATTTTTATTTTTATTTTTATTTTTATTTTTATTTTTATTTTTATTTTTATTTTTATTTTTATTTTTATTCTTATTATTTTTATTTTTATTTATATTTAAACTCTTAATAAGCGTTAGTTTGTGCTTGTATTGATGGAAATGTGTATTGATATATATGTATATATGTGTACATATGTATATATATATATATGTATATTGGGCCTTTTAATATTATTATTATTATCATTATCAATTATATTTTATTATATTATATTATATTATATTATATTATATTATATTATATATAGTACAATAATTCCCGCTCTATATCACCACCTTTGTTTAGCTTTAGTTTTTGCATTGGAATATATTTGTAATATGGTTCAAAATGTTATTCACTTCCTTAGCAATTTTTACTTGATAATTTTTACCCGATAATTTTCCTATGCTTTAATGTATGTACACTCTATATTCTTCTGAGTTTTTGACTTGTATTGGCCGATAGTGCTTCTTATAGCTTTAATTGCCCTGATGAGTCCTTAATAGGACGAAACATTGTTGGCTAATAAAGACTTTTGATGTATTGAAGGCTTCTTTGGTTTATTTTCATAAATATATATATATGTATATATATATATATGTATATATATATGTATGTATATATATGTATATATATATACATATATATATATATATGTATATATATATATATATATATATATATACATATATATATATATATATATATATATATATGTATATATATATATATATGTATATATATATATGTATATATATTTATATATATATGTAAATATATATATATGTATATATATATGTATATATGTATATATATATGTATATATATATATATATGTATATATATATATATATATATATATATATATATATATATATATATATATATATATATATATATATATATATATATATATATATATATATATATATATATATATATATATATATGTATGTATATATATATATATATATATATATATATATATGTATATATATATATATGTCATACAGTTTGATATATAGAGTTACTACGCTTCAATTACCTTACCGCTCCTTACGGCTGCCTTGGACTTTGCCGAGAGACTTGCGCCCATTACTGACCAGGAAAGAAATATCATCCTCTACGCCAATAAGACTGTCCTACTTTTCGACAACTCCAAATACATAAAGAGAGCTCCCACCTCACCCTTCGACGTCAGCATGGGCGCGACGGATTCGGCTGAGGTCACAGATCTTATAGGATTATTCCTACTAGTTAAACTCACCGATATGTTTCTTGCATTCGGCGGTGGATTGTACCGTGATGATGGGCTCCTTACCCTTAAAGGGTACAACCCCAGTAGTACAGACCGGATCCGTAAACAATTAATAGGCTTCTTCCCCGACTGGGGGTTTAAAATAACACTACAAACGTCCCTGACCCGAGTAAACTTCCTGGACGTTACCCTCGACCTCGATAATGACCTGTACTACTCATACAGAAAACCCAACGACAACCTGCACTACATCCACCGCCGGTCAAACCATCCTAGGAACATCACCAATAACCTGGTTAAAAACATCTCCCTCCGCATATCTCGTTTGTCCGCTAATGAGCAGATATTCGAGGAACATGCGCTTTATTACAACCAGGTCCTTAAGCGGAGTGGCTTCCGGGAGGAAATATCCTCCTGTCTAGATTCCATTAGCGGAACCAGCAGGCGACACCGACGCTCACGCAACGTAACATTGTTCAATCCTCCCCACAACGCCGAGGTAACAACACCTATCGGGAAAATCTTCTTTAGGCTCATCGAAAAATACTTCCCACTACAACACCGCTACCACAACATAATCAACAAAAACACCATCAAACTCTCCTACAGCACCACACCTAACTTTGCATAAAACATCGTCTCCTCTAACAACAAAAAACTCAACCCCTATGGAAGAAATAACCTAAATAGCAGTGGAGAGCCGACCAGGAGGTGCAACTGTCCTGATGGATCCATTTCCCCCCCCTCGACAACAGATGCAGAGATCGTAATGTGATCTACCAGTGCAACGTGAGGACGGACACCTCCAACAAAGCTTACATAGGATTAACCGCATGTGACT
The DNA here is from genome assembly GCA_964016885.1 of Eledone cirrhosa. Lineage (NCBI taxonomy): Eukaryota > Metazoa > Mollusca > Cephalopoda > Octopoda > Eledonidae > Eledone > Eledone cirrhosa. Next base: position 31,239,387 of record OZ024748.1, on the reverse strand, counting down.
TCAAGACCCGGCTATACCAACACAGACATACTTTCCGAAACCCGGCCCGGCGTCACGCCACCACACATTCGGGCCACATCTCGGACCTCAAAGATAACAATATTACCTATGATCTCACTTGGAGCTTACTGTCCAGAGCCAACTCTTACACGGGAGGACGCCGTCCGTGCAATTTATGCTCGGAGGAAACTTTACAAATGCTGTTCTCGACGGACCAACTCCTAAACAAGAAAGACGAACTGGTAACTGCATGCAAACACAGATTGCTTAGGACTTACCTCGCCCTCAAACCCCATAATGACCCGGGGGGGTAGACAAGGGCTGTAACACCCCACTTGCCGACTTTGTAATGGGTAACCCCTGTTTGCAAAGGTAGACGTAAGATTTTCTTTTATATCTCTTTACCGTTTCCTCTATATTTCCTTCTTCCCCCCTTCCCTTCCTAGTCCTTCCACCCCAGTTCTCCTTCTTTGTCGTCGTCCTTTTCACTTTCTCGCCCAACCCGAGGCAGACCTTCGGTCCTTTGTAGCCTCAGTACCCCCACCCTCATCCCCTATCCTATGATAGAATTGGCCGACTCCGCTTTTTATAGCAGATGTGATAGACCCCAGATACTTGCATTCTTATCCGATGGCTGCCCCATTTCCATGCTTTCTACTTTTCTTAGTGGTATCTCTGCTTTAGTTTCTCGTATATCAGTATTTATTTATTATTTTCTTTTGGGAGGGGGGGGGATTCTGAATTAATTTTCCGTATCAAATTTTTCATATATATCGTACGAGCATTTATGTAGTTTGTATTAGAATTTTTGTATCGTAGCGGCACCCTTATATATAGTATTAGTATTCATTTTCGGGATTCTGAATTATTATTTCGTATTAGTTTCGGGACTCTGAATTATTATTTCGTAGTAGTTTCTTTAGTATTTTGGCCCCCTACCCGTTGACCTGTCACTGTAAGATAGATTTGGTTGATTACTTCTGACTCATAAAATTCTTTCACTACAATTCCGTCCCACCTAGTAAACTTTTCTATAGTTTAGCAGTACCAGTGAGAGACTTGATGATTGTTGTAAGGGAATAGTAACCAGAAATTGTTTTTTTATATTTTTAACATTCTTATTATTCTTCTATATATTTACTCCATATTGATTTACTTATTGTTTCGACTTCCTCCCCCTCCCTCGTATACTTTCTTGACCTCCTGCCCTTAGGATCCTGCTGTAGTTGGCACTATCAACGCACGACTGGTTTTCCTCCACTCCCTCCCCATCTTTCTTCTACTGGCAAGTTCAGCTACCCCTTCCTTCCACAAATTGCCATGATAGAATTATGTGACTCAACAACAAACTTTTGACCAATCCTTGTGACAATCACTTTTACCATATATTGAATTACCCCCTGAGAGGCTCGGCTATTCATGTACCAGGATAAAAATGTTCATTTAGTCCAGAATTAGCCGTCGAAACGGCTTGAGCTCAGCCGTCGGGGTCCTACTCGTTCCTATTACCCACTCTACTACCCTAAGTATTGAGTACTTTGGTGCGTTATGGTCCATCTGGTTCCTTACCACATTT
>OZ024748.1:31202811-31227811 GCA_964016885.1 Eledone cirrhosa | reverse complement strand
TGTGTATACATTTTTCCGGGACACCATATATATATATATATACCGGTGTCCCTAAAAATGTATACACCATTCTAATATATATATTGCCTGTACAGGTAATCAAAATGTGTATACATTTTTCGGGGACACCAAATATATATATACCGGTGTCCCTAAAAATGTATACACCATTCTAATATATATATTGCCTGTACAGGTAATCAAAGTGTGTATACATTTTTCGGGGACACTATATATATATATAATAATAATACCGGTGTCCCTAAAAATGTATACACCATCCTAACAAATAATGCATGTATAGGCAATCAAAGTGGGTTTACATTTTTGGGGGGACAACCTGTATATACACAAATATGAACATATATATATAGAGAGAAAGTGTGTGCAAGCAAGCAAGCAAACAAGTAACCAATCAAGATCAGAGTTTTAGTAGTATATAGATAGATAAACAATACAATATAATTACCCCATTACCAGAGGTTTCCCGAATAAGACGAATACGGAAAACGTCCTCATTCGTTCGTCGGACAAGGCAATTTAAAACATAGTGAAATATTTGAAAAGTCTCCTCAAGAAATGCAAAAAATATATAAATAAAAGTAATGCAAGAGATATATAAAAAAATAAGACATATAGTTAGGGTATGTGTATATGTGTGTATATACCCTCACAAATGTACATATGTGTGTATGTACAAATGAATGTGTATGGTGAAAATGTGTGCGTAATTACATATATGAGGGCAAGTATATTTGTGTATATGTGACCACAAATACGTATTAATATGAGTTGAAAAAGAAATTGTATGATAATATAGTTGACACGCATCCAGATACAGGTATTAAATACACATATGAGTATGAAAGCACGCGTATAAACACACACACACGCGCGGTCACTTATATGCGGATGATAAAGAGGGAAGGGAGTGTGTTAGTAAAAAGAAGTGTCATTCTCGATATATGTATAAAAATGAAACAATATATGAGAATGAAAAAATATTTTTTAAATCAAAGAGAAAGTAATCAATTAACACTAGAGAAAAGAAAACAAACATAGGTACGCACGTACATACACATATATATATATATATAAATATTTATACACACAAATACGTACAGTCAAAAGCGCATGCATGCGTACATACATACACACGAGGCACGTATATATATATCTATATCTCCACATGTATATCTAATCACACGTACGTACGCGACTATATATATATATACATATATACATACACACCCATACATACATATACATATACACACATATACATACACATACATTCACTCGCATACACACACACGTATAAATAAGTATGTAAAAACATAGATATAAAAAACATAGATATAAAAACACACATACACACACATATATATATGTCCGCACACACACATAGGGAGGCGTTCGTATACATATACAGAACATATACACACATAAGCACACTCACACAAAGAGATACAGATTATAAACCAGCTATATGAATAAATGAGTACAAATATAAAATCGGCTGCGAAACAACAGAATATATCTGGAGTGGAAAACGCAAGTGACAAGTGATATCAGGTAGTGAAAGAAAATGGGGAAGTAAAATGTGGAATGTGAAGATATTAGGTAAGTGAATCGAAAAGTAGGGGGGGGGGGGGTTACTGGTGGATGTGAAGTAAAAATAAAAATAAAATTAAAAATAAAGTTAAAAATGAAAGTAAATCAGAAAGAGAAGTCTGTAAAGAGGATAATTTAAGGAAAGTGAAGAATAAGAGTTTATGGAGGATAAGTATCTGAAAGTGAGTTAAGTTATATGAGTCGGAAAGCAAGTGTGATTTAATGTGTGGGCAACTGGTGAACATTTCTGTTTTTGTATTTAGGCAGGTTTTTGGTGATTTAAGGTTCTGTAAAATCCAATATTTTTCACTTATGCAGAGTGCGCATCTTCTTGTTCCTCTTGCATATTCTTTAGATTGGTTCAAAATTGACCAATCCAATTTATATTGGATACCTTGGTCTTTCAAATCCCATATTCTGCTAGCCAGAGCTGTTGTGAATCTTTTTTCTGGATGTCGGAAAGATGCGACATGTGAGTAATAACGCGTTTTGAATTTGTCTTGTGTCATACCCATATATCGTTCGCTGGTGGCTGGTTCGTTGTTGCTGATGGTTGTCACTTTAGCCGCATATACAATGGCTTTGGTGTTGCATTTACCTTGTAATGGGCATTCACTTTTGACTCTACAGGAGCAATTTTGATGTTCTCTGGGTGATTTCTTATTGATGATATAAGATTTAATAGGGGTCCGCAGGAGTAGCTAATTTTGACACAGTTTCTATAGAAGATCTTATAGTATCTATGTGTTCTAGGGAAATGTTTATCTAAGAGCTCTAGCAATTGTTTGCCTACATTAGTTTTAACTGCTAGAGAGTAGGGGTGTGTGAACCAGATTATTTTTCTTTTCCTATTATTATGTTTAAAAGAGTTAGTATTGTTGGGTATGTACTTAATCGGTTCGCTAAATCCGCTATTTTGAAGGGCTTTATTATAGTAGGGGGATGCCTTGTTGAAAATAGCTTCTGAGGAAGAGAGGGTGAAGATCCTACGGCTAATATTAGGGATAAGGGTTTTAAAAACTATAGGAGGATGGCAAGAGCCTTTATTTATATATTTTAAATTTTCATTATGTTTATGGTATGGTTTATAAGAAGCAGTAGGTAGATCTAGGTTTATATCTAGAAAATTAACATTTGAAAGGTTAGTGTCAATAGTAATTTTAAGATTAAAATTAGCGAAGGTTTTTATTAAGTCTTATGGGCTTCCACTGATGATTTATAAGCGCCCACCTAAATATATTCTTACATGAATATATGTTAGGCTTCTACATAAACTGGAAATATTCTCTCAATTTGTAGAAAACTCATAATGAAACAATTGTTTGGAAAGAGAGATGTATTTTAACTTTAATTATATCTCATAAAATAATACAACTGGCTTTTCCACATAATACATATTGTTAGCACCCCAAACACTTAAATTGGGTTTATATTAAAATATAACCTAATGTTTGTTGAGTGAGATGGTTACCAGTCAGAGTTTAGCTTTAAACTATCTCTGTAATTGTATTAAATATATATAGAGAGAGAATAACGACGAATCAATTGTACGGAATAAAAGCAGCTACAACCCAACAAAAGGTAGAAACAGAGTTCTGGACAAATTTTGTAACCACATAGCTACCTTCCCATACCATGAACTACCGCAACCTAAACCCAAACCCAACACGAGTCGAAGGGAATGGGAGATTATCCATGAACTAAAAAACAATACGGACATTATAATTAAGGAAGCGGACAAGGGAAGTACTGTTGTCATTATGGAGGCTGAAAAATATAAAAATTCTATGTTCTCTCTCTTACAAAATACTAATTACTATGAAAGAGTAAAAAACTACCAGCAATCAAAAATAATGACCAAATTAAACACACTGATTTATCGATACCAGGAAGACCTAACTAAAAAGGAACGCGATTATTTAACAAATTTTGAATACAAAACCAGCAACCTTTACGGACTTCCGAAGATCCACAAGTGTAAAATAAGCAACGATGCCAGTAAACAATCCACCTCAGCCTGCGTGAACACACAATACCCCACAGACCTTAAATTAAGACCAATTGTAGCGGGCCCACAATGTGAAACACACAGATTGAGCAACTTTATAGACATACTACTGAAACCAATACTGAAACACATACCAAGCCTTGTAAGAGACGATCTGGACCTCTTAAACCACCTCCCCAAACATGTCAACAACGACACTATTATTGTGTCTTTCGATGTAGTGAATCTCTACACAACGATCCCACACCAATACGGACTAGAAGCAATAGGATTCTGGCTAGAGAAATATCCCAATGAGATACCTGACAGAATAGAAAAAAGCTTCATCACCGAGGGATTAAAATTCATCCTACAGAACAACTTTTTTGATTTCGATGGCAATACTTACAAGCAAATATCGGGGACTGCGATGGGTACAAAAGCCGCTCCAACTTATGCCAACTTAGTCATGGCATACTTAGAAGTCCAGATATATGAACAGTCCAAATCAAATTACGGATTGAACTTCCACAAATATTTATCAGAGAATTGGAAACGCTACTTGGATGATTGCCTCATTCTTTGGTCCCACACACTCGACCAACTGAAGGATTTCAAAAACTTAATAAACGGCATCAATAACCACATCCAATTCACAATGGAATAAGCCAAGATCAACTCCCATTTCTGGACATCTTAATCTTAAAAAAAGACACAAATATCGAAACTGACATACACTACAAACCAACAGATTCCAAACAATATCTGCTATTCACCTCCAACCATCCAAAGCACACGAAGACGAACATTTCTTTTAACCTAGCAAGAAGAATTTGCACAATTGTCTCCAATTATGAAACGCGAAATAAAAGACTTCAAGAATTAAAGGAAATTCTACTCGAGAGAGAGAGTACCCACTATTACTAATAAATAATGGAATAGAAAGGGCTAAAGCAATAGGCATTGATGAATTACGGAAACAGAAACAAATTCAAGGTACGTCCAATATTCTATCATATATCTCAACACACAACCCAAGAAATGCGGAAGCTTACAACACTATTCACAATAACATCCCACTACTAAAACAAAACCCAAGAATGAAAAAAGCCCTTGAAACACACAAAATAATCAAAAGCAAAAGACAACCAAAATCACTGAAAACATTACTCACCAATGCCAAATTACCTACCACAAACCCACAACCAAGTATCAAAAAATGTGGTCGCTCTAATTGTGGAACCTGCACTCACCTCATTGAAGGCAACACGTATACATTTAAATCAGGACAAAATTTTACTGTAAAAAATCACTTCACTTGCTCATCAAAAAATCTATTTTATGCCATTAAATGTAAAGGATCCAATGAAGATTATATAGGACAAACTAAACTCACACTCAGAAACAGAATGACAGTTCATCGCCAACAATTACGAGATCCAACCACGAGACAGATACCACTAAGTGCATATCTAGACATTTGCGCAAGTAATAAGACACCCAAATTCCAAGTCTTCCCATTTTACCTTTGCGCTAACAATACAACAGAACAAATGCGAATAAATAAGGAAAATATGTTTATTCAAAAATATAGACCAACATTAAATATGGTTTAATATACATTATGTCAACACCATAATATGACATACACACACACACATAACACCTTCTACTTTAGAAAATAAAAACCCGAACTAAATAAACCTTAACATACGTTTGCACTGACAATACAACAGCAAATACGAATAAGTAAGGAAAATATGTTCATTCAAAAATATTCCTACTAAAGGAATCACTTTCCTACACACACACATACACACACACACAATATATATATATATATATATATTCTCTTCATCTTAACATGCTAACCATACTCCCACACACATAACAACCCCCACACCCACAACTCCCTCCCCATTTCTACTAATAGAACCACTTTCCTACACACATATATATACACACACACAAAATATATATTCTCTCTATCTTAACATACTCGCACACACACACATAACACCCATATACACACACACACAACTCCCTCCCCCATTTCTACTAATAGAATCATCTTCCAATACACACATACACACACACACACACACATACACACACACACAAGCACACAAATAAACATACATATCTTCACTGAAATAGAAAATCTGAACTCTGACACCCCAGCGAACTAACCATATTCACTGAACCAGAACAATTCTCCCAATCCCATTTCTCTTGACCACTATCTTTCCATTGTCATAAAATTCGCTATAAGGGCTACAGAATAGTTTTCCAAATAAGGGCGCAAAAATGTAATGAAAACTTGTTCACGTGACAGCCAAATTTCATTTATAACCAATCAAATCACGTTTATTAAAAAAAAGCCTTCGTGAGCCACCTTTTTTAAAAGTAAAGAAATTCAAACACACACACAACACACACACACACGCACACACACACAAGCACACAAATAAACATACATATCTTTACTTTCTTTATTCAATAGAAAATCTGAATTCTGACACCCCAGCGAACTAACCATATTCACTGAACCACAACAATTCTCCCATCCCTTTCACTTATCAAAAAATTCTCTAAAAAGGCTACAGAATAGATTTCCAAATAAGGGCACAAAAATTTAATGAAAACTTATTCACGTGACAGCCATAATTTCATTTATAACCAACCAAAAAGCCTTCGTGGGCCTCCTTTTTTCAAGTAAAAAGAAATTTAAACACTCATATATAAAAAAAACAACCTGTGACAACCTCCCCCCCTCTTATTTGAAGAACTATTGTATCGCGAACTGGCGCGAAATTTATTATAATTATTGACAAACCAATCAAATTACTTCTCGAAAAACCTGGCATTTCGAGCCACTTTTTCCATATAAAACAAGTAACATTCAGAGACCAACCAGATGTGAGAAAAACCACAGACCCTCCATCTCAACTCACCTTTTGAAAAGCAGAAAAACTGGGAAACCGGTAAAGGAACCAAATAAATATATATATACTTATAAAAAATAAGACTCGAGTTTCATTTTCGATTTCATCTCTTTTTCTTTATACTTTCACTCGTGTAGGACACCTCGGCTATTTTTCAGTTTGTAAAAAAAGACCTCACTTTCTAATATATATATATATATATATATATATATATATATATATATATATATGTATGTATATATATGTATATATATATATATATGTATATGTATATGTATATATATATATATATATATATATATATATATATATATATATATATATATATGTATATGTATATATATATATATATTTATATGCATATATATATATATATTTATATATATGTATATAAATTTTCAATCACAGATATTTTTTATTTGTTTGACCCTAATTACTTTATCGTTTTTTTTGGCTATGCGAATGATTGTTTAACCATCGTCTCAGTGTGTTTGGCCTTTAACGTTTGTTATAGCTATGGTTCATCTGAATCATTGAGCACTTGCCACACATCTCGGAGGTTGTTTTTCGTTATTTCGTGGACCGAAATGCGATTCTCGATAATTTATGTTTGTATTAATCTCTAGACACTAGTTATTGACCAGTTAATTTTCTTTATTTTTTACTTGATTCTCTTGACTGATGAATAGCTTATGTTAATTTTAACCCTTCTGTTGAGAACTCTATTCGATTTGTGATATTTTTGCATTCTTACAAAAATATACACAATTGAATTCATTCGCCTGATATAGGGGTTGCTTCCCTTGCCGATCCCCACGTGGGGTCAGCAATAGTCAGTCCTTGTATTAACATTGAACTAAAACCTGTTGACAAAGTGGCTTCCTTGTTCAATCATCTTACCAGAAGCCTAACATTATTTATGTAAGCGGACAGTACTTGATTTAGGAGGCGCAGAAACCCAAATACTGGATTTTACCAACCTTCCAGGGGTCCGGGTAAATTTTCAATCACAGATATTTTTTATTTGTTTGACCCGAATTACTTGACCGTTTTTTTGGCTACGCGAATGATTGTTTAACCATCGTATCAGTGTGTTTGGTCTTTAACATTTGTTATAGCTATGGTTCATCTGAATCATTGAGCACTTGTCACACATCTCGGAGGTTGTTTTTCGTTATTTCCTGGGCCGAAATGCGATTCTCGATAATTTATGTTTGTATTAATCTCCCGACTCTAGCTATTTACCAGTTAATTTTCTTGATTTTTTACTTGATTCTATTGACTGATGAATAGCTTATGTTAATTTTAACCCTTCTGTTGAGAACTCTATTCGATTTGTGATGTTTTTGCATTCTTGCAAAAATATACACAACTGAATTCATTCGCCTGATATAGGGGTTGCCTCCCTTGCCGATCCCCACGTGGGGTCAGCAATAGTCAGTCCTTGTATTAACATTGAACTAAAATCTGTTGAGAAAGTGGCTTCCCTGTTCAATCATCTTACCAGAAGCCTAACATTATTTATGTAAGCGGACAGTACTTGATTTAGGAGCCGCAGAAACCCAAATACTGGATTTTACCAACCTTCCAGGGGTCCGGGTAAATTTTCAATCACAGATATTTTTTATTTGTTTGACCCGATTTACTTGATCGTTTTTGGGGCTATTTGAATGATTGTTTAAGCATTGTCTCAGTGTGTTTGGCCTTTAACGTTTGCTATAGCTCTGGTTCATCCGAATCATTGAGCACTTTCCACACATCTCGGAGGTTGTTTTTCTTTATTTCGTGGGCCGAAATACGATTCTCGATAATTTATGTTTGTATTAATCTCCCGACTCTAGCTATTGACCAGTTAATTTTCTTGATTTTTTACTTGATTCTATTGACTGATAAATAGCTTATGTTAATTTTAACCCTTCTGTTGAGAACTCTATTCGAATTGTGATGTTTTTGCATTCTTGCAAAAATATACACACCTGAATTCCTTCGCCTGATATAGGGGTCGCCTCCCTTGCCGATCCCCACGTGGGGTTAGCGATAGTCAGTCCTTGTATTAATATTGAACTAAAATCTGTAGAGAAAGTGGCTTCCTTGTTCAATCCTCTTACCAGAAGCCTAACATTATTTATGTAAGCGGACAGTACTTGATTTAGGAGCCGCAGAAACCCAAATACTGGATTTTGCGGACCTTCCAGGGGACCGGGTAAATTTTCAATCACAGATATTTTTTATTGTTTGACCCGAATTGATCGTTTTTTGGGCTATGCGAATGATTGTTTAACCATCGTCTCAGTGTGTTTGGCCTTTAACGTTTGCTATAGCTCTGGTTCATCTGAATCATTAGAGCACTTTCCACACATCTCGGAGGTTGTTTTTCGTTATTTCGTGGGCTCAAATGCGATTCTTGATAATTTATGTTTGTACTCCAGACTCTTAGCTATTGACCAGTTAATTTTCTTGATTTTTTACTTGATTCTATTGACTTATAAATAGCTTATGTTAATTTTAACCCTTCTGTTGAGAACTCTATTCGATTTGTGATGTTTTTGCATTCTTGCAAAAATATACACAACTGAATTCCTTCGCCTGATACAGGGGTCGCCTCCCTTGCCGATCCCCACGTGGGGTCAGCAATAGTCAGTCCTTGTATTAACATTGAACTAAAATCTGTAGAGAAAGTAGCTTCCTTGTTCAATCATCTTACCAGAAGCCTAACATTATTTATGTAAGCGGACAGTACTTGATTTAGGAGCGGCAGAAACCCAAATACTGGATTTTACCAACCTTCCAGGGGTCCGGGTTAATTTTCAATCGCAGATATTTTTTATTTGTTTGACCCGAATTGATCGTTTTTTGGGCTATGCGAATGATTGTCTAACCATCGTCTCAGTGTGTTTGGCCTTTAACGTTTGCTATAGCTCTGGTTCATCTGAATCATTGAGCACTTTCCACACATCTCGGAGGTTGTTTTTCGTTATTTCGTGGGCCCAAATGCGATTCTTGATAATTTATGTTTGTATTAATCTCCAGACTCTAGCTATTTACCAGTTAATTTTCTTGATTTTTTACTTGATTCTATTGACTGAGCTTATGTTAATTTTAACCCTTCTGTTGAGAACTCTATTCGATTTGTGATGTTTTTGCATTCTTGCAAAAATATACACACCTGAATTCCTTCGCCTGATACAGGGGTCGCCTCCCTTGCCGATCCCCACGTGGGGTCAGCAATAGTCAGTCCTTGTATTAACATTGAACTAAAATCTGTTGAGAAAGTGGCTTCCTTGTTCAATCATCTTACCAGAAGCCTAACATTATTTATGTAAGCGGACAGTACTTGATTTAGGAGCCGCAGAAACCCAAATACTGGATTTTACCAACCTTCCAGGCGTCCGGGTAAATTTTCAATCACAGATATTTTTTTATTTGTTTGACCCGAATTACTTGATCGTTTTTTTGGCTATGCGATTGATTGTTTAACCATAGTCTCAGTGTGTCTGGCCTTTAACGTTTGTTATAGCTCTGGTTCATCTGAATCATTGAGCACTTTCCACACATCTCGGAGGTTGTTTTTCGTTATTTGGTGGGCCGAAATGCGATTCTCGATAATTTATGTTTGTATTAATCTCCAGACTCTAGCTATTGACCAGTTAATTTTCTTGATTTTTTACTTGATTCTATTGACTGATGAATAGCTTATGTTAATTTTAACCCTTCCGTTGAGAACTCTATTCGATTTGTGATGTTTTTGCATTCTTGCAAAAATATACACAACTGAATTCATTCGCCTGATATAAGGGTTGCCTGCCTTGCCGATCCCCACGTGGGGTCAGCAATAGTCAGTCCTTGTATTAACATTGAACTAAAACCTGTTGAGAAAGTGGCTTCCTTGTTCAATCATCTTACCAGAAGCCTAACATTATTTATGTAAGCGGACAGTACTTGATTTAGGAGACGCAGAAACCCAAATACTGGATTTTACCAACCTTCCAGGGGTCCGGGTAAATTTTCAATCACAGATATTTTTTATTTGTTTGACCCGAATTACTTGACCGTTTTTTTGGCTATTCGAATGATTGTTTAACCATCGTCTCTGTGTGTTTGGTCTTTAACATTTGTTATAGCTATGGTTCATACATATACATGAATATATCCACATATATCCCTGAGTTAGTTGTACCAACCTCAACCGATGTTGCTCTATGAATAACTGCGACAAACCAATCCGAATGGATTAGATTGATTCAGTATCAGAGCTATATAATACTTTATGAAGAGTGAAGAAACATTAGATATAATTAATTGTCTCTACTTTAGGCACAAGGCCAGCAATTACCCAGTGCATTACTGGTACTTTATTTTATCGACCCCGTAAGGATGAAAGGCAAAGTCAACCTCGGCGGGATTTGAACTTAGATCGTAAAGGGACGTAACTATGCTGGAAAGCATGGCGTCCGACCCTCTACTGATACTGCCAATCCACCGCCCTTGAAAACATTAGATATAATTAATAACAAGATATATCATACCCAAACTGCTTCTTTAGTCCCCGACTACGTAGTTTCCTGGCATATTATGCAAAAACACTACATCACAGAGATATAGAATTTTTGTGAGGTCTGCCGACTTATCAAGAGGATACCTCATTAAGGGTTTCAAAACACCTCCATAATCCGCGAGAAATGCGGAAGATAAAGAGGGAAGGGAGTGTAATAGTAAAAAGAAGTGTCATTCTCGATATATGTATAAAAATGAAACAATATATGAGAATGAAAAAAAATTTTAAATCAAAGAGAAAGTAATCAATTAATACTAGAGAAAAGAAAACAAACATAGGTACGCACGTACATACACATATCTATATATATAAATATTTATACACACAAATACGTAAAGACAAAGGCGCATGCATGCGTACATACATACACACGAGACACGTATATTAATATATATCGCCACATGTATATCTAATCACACGTACGTACGCGACTATATATATATATACATATATACATACACACCCATAAATATACACACATATACATACACATACACATACATTCACCCGCATACATACACACGTATAAATAAGTATGTAAAAAACATAGATATAAAAAAACATATATATAAAAACACACATACACACACATATATATACGTACGCACGTATATCTGGAGTGGAAAACGCAAGTGACATGTGGTATGAAGTAGTGAAAGAAAAATGTGGAATGTGAAGATATTAGGTAAGCGAATCGAAAAGTAGGGGGGGGGGGGGTTACTGGTGGATGTGAAGTAAAAATAAAAATAAAATTAAAAATAAAGTTAAAAATGAAAGTAAATCAGAAAGAGAAGTCTGTAAAGAGGATAATTTAAGAAAAGTGAAGAATAAGAGTTTATGGCGGATAAGTATCTGAATGTGAGTTAAGTTTATATGAGCTGGAAAGCAAGTGTGATTTCATGTGTGGGCAACTGGTGAACATTTCTGTTTTTGTATTTAGGCAGGTTTTTGGTGATTTAAGGTTCTGTAAAATCCAATATTTTTCACTTATGCAGAGTGTGCATCTTCTTGTTCCTCTTGCTTATTCTTTAGATTGGTTCAAAATTGACCAATCCAATTTATATTGGATACCTTGGTCTTTCAAATCCCATATTCTGCTAGCCAGAACTGTTGTGAATCTTTTTTCTGGTTGTCGCAAAGATGCGACATGTGAGTAATAACGCGTTTTGAATTTTTCTTGTGACATACCCACATATCGTTTGCTGGTGGCTGGTTGGTTGTTGCTGATGGTTGTCACTTTAGCCGCACATACAATGGCTTTGGTGTTGCATTTACCTTGTAATGGGCATTCACTTTTGACTCTACAGGAGCAATTTTGATGTTCTCTGGGTGATTTCTTATTGATGATATAAGATTTAATAGGGGGACCGCAGGAGTAGCTAATTTTGACACAGTTTCTATTGAAGATCTTATAGTATCTATGTGTTCTAGGGAAATGTTTATCTAAGAGCTCTAGGAATTGTTTGCCTACATTAGTTTTAACTGCTAGATAGTAGGGGGGGGGGTGAACCAGATTATTTTTCTTTTCCTATTATTATGTTTAAATGTTTAAAAGAGTTAGTATTGTTGGGTATGTACTTAATCGGTTCGCTAAATCCTCTATTTTGAAGGGCTTTATTATAGTAGGGGGATGCCTTATTGAAAATAGCTTCTGAGGAAGAGAGGGTGGAGATCCTATGGCTAATATTAGGGATAATGTTTTTAAAACTATAGGAGGATGGCAAGAGCCTTTATTTATATATTTTAAATTTTCATTAGGTTTATGGTATGGTTTATAAGAAGCAGTAGGCAAATCTAGGTTTATATCTAGAAAATTAACATTGGAAAGGTTAGTGTCAATAGTAATTTTAAGATTAAAACTAGCGAAGGTTTTTATTAAGTCTTTCCTTAATCTATCTAAGTTATGGCCTATGGTGGTATGAGAAAGTATTAGACCATTGTCGCAATAAAGCCCAAAAATATGGTTAGGGAATTTTTCTTTAAGTGTGTGTAGGAGGAATAGGCCGACTAAATCACAAACATCAGCACTGTCAAAAGAACCCATTGAGACATTTTATGGGTTCTCTGGGTTAGATATTTTTACCCAAGTGCCATTATCAGTAAAGAGTAGAGTGTTTCTAGCATGCAAGATGACATTCTCTTCAATATCAGAAATATTGGTAAACTTTCTAGCGAAATTTAAGGCTTTCGCTAAAAGAGTCTGAGTGATAGACAGGTAGAAATCTACAATGTCAAATTGGGTGAATCTAGAACTATTTTTATCTTTAATATTATTAAACCAATGTACTACGGAAGAGCTATTTATCCATTGGAGTAATTCAGACTTATTTCTAATCTGTGTGTTTATATTATTTAAAAATTTTTGCTGGCAAGACCGATAGCAGGGTTGATTAATCTAGAACTAGGTCGATTAATAAAGTCAGGTTTGTGATCTTTAAGGGTGATATATGCATTACGTTTAGCAAGTTTTTCTGTCCTATTATCTATTTTTAAAGAACTAGCTAATTCTTTAGCTTCCTTATTTATATTATTATACGTGTTTATATTAGCTATTTGGTATTTAGAGGTGATGTTATCTATTAAGAGTTGGTCATGTAAATTGTTATTAACTTCGTATTTAGTTTTTAGTTTTGTCGGAGAAAATGAACTTATTTTTAGAAGATTTGAATATTGAAATATCATTAGATAGTTTAGATTGAAAAGAGTTAGAGTACTTACGAAAATTGACATTGTTGATTAGATTAACTAAGTCTAGTTCAAAAGCGGTCATATCTTTTACAGTTTGCGGGTATTTATGAGTTTTGATATCAAAATGTTCCGTAGATTCCGTGTTAAAGTGTCCATCGAGAATCAAAACTTTCTCTAATTTGTCTATCAGCATTTTCGTGTAGGAAGTGTTAGAAGGTGTTGGGATATTCTTGATAGAGTAATCCAAAGGATATTTATCCATGTTCAGTATTGATTTAAAATCCTATTGACTGAAGAGTGTTCGACTTTACAAGGGCTAGAAGGTGCCAATCTCATAAAAAATTAGAATATGCTACGATCATTCCCTTGGGAGCTGTATAAGTATTGAAGTTTCCGTTGAAAATTGAAAAAGTCATAGGATGAAGAGTGCTCTATGTAAGCAAAATTTAATGTATAATAAACAATACAATATAATTACCTCATTACCAAAGGTTTCCCGAATAAGACGAATACGAAAAACGTCCTCATTCGTCGGACAAGGCAATTTAACACATAGTGAAATATTTGGAAAGTCTCCTCAAGAAATGCTAGAGTTTAACGGGTAAAAAATATATAAATAAAAGTAATGCAAGAGATATATAAAAAATAAGGAAATATAGTTAGGGTATGTGTATATGCATGTATATACACTCACAAATGTACATATGTGTGTATGTACAAATGCATGCGTATGGTGAAAATGTGTGCGTAAGTACATATATGAGGGCAAGTATATTTGTGTATATGTAACCACAAATACGTATATAATACGTATACAAGACAAATGAATTTTAACCAGTGTTTAAATATGATTAAATGTTTAGTTTATCAATTAAATTATCCATCACATTATTGAGATCTATACATAAAAAGTTGAGATCTATATATTATTAAAAAATCTATATATTATTAAAACCCCTATATTATTAAAAGAATATATTCATATATATACATACGCACATATATATATACATATACATATAAATATATATACCTACACATACCATACACATAGATATAATAAAGGACTTTTTATGTATAAGATATAGGAATTTTCCTAAACTCATAGATTTTTCGGAAAACCAGAGAAAAAAACCCGGAGAAAAACATTTCTATGTAATAGCAAAACAGCATGAAGGAAATTAAGTTATTTACTTATATTAAATGTTATAAATGTCAAGATAACAAAGGAGATTTAAGATTATAGAAACCTTATGTTATAATACAAACCTTATATTATAAATTTTATATTTACTAAATCCACCTGTTATGTAGTTGTGACTGTTATTATATAAGTTTGTTTATCACGAACCTTAAGGAACCCCTTATAACCGAGTGCATTTGAATTGTATGCATATATATATATATACACACAACTCCCACATATATACACATAGACATAGATACACATACAGGTAGTTATGCATGATATATATATATACATATACATATATATATATATATATATATATATATATATATATATATATATATATATATATATATATATATATATATATATATATATTATTATGTAATAAACAACATAAGGCAATTATTCCATTTACCAGTGGTTTCTTAAAAGCAAAAGGTTTTGCTTTCAATCCTCAGAATGAAAAATCCTGGTTTGTTTATTGAATATGGATTCTAAAAACAAAAATGCAATCTATATGAAAGTGAGGCTGGAAAAGGGAGAAGGAAAGGAAGAATAAAATAAACCTACACATGCAAACACACTAAAAAAAACACAAAAGCATACTTACACACACATACATATATACATATATATAAATGTACGCATACACACATACATATACACATATATATATATATAAAGCGTACACCTACACACACATACACATATATACACACATATACACATACATACATTCATACATACACACACACACACACATATATATACACACACACACACACATACACACACACATATATATACATGTACACATATACATATATATATATATATATATATATACACATATACACACACACACACACATGTCGTTAAAAGAATGAGATAGGAATTACTTCACATATATACACATATATATATATATATATATATATATATATATATATATATACATATATATATATATATATATATATATATACATATATATATATATATATATATATATACATATATATATATATATATATATATATATATATATATATATATATATATATATATATATATATATATGAAAGATGTAAAATAAGAAAATTTTAAAAATTAAAAATTAACTTACTAAAATTTTCACTCCAACTAATTAGTTTCTGTAATGGGATAAAGATAGTTACGCAATGTAACCATCGAGAATTCATTACGTCATCAGGGAGTCTATTCTCAGCTAAGTCTCCAGGCAATGCGCGGACACTAGGGACTCATATAAAAATAATAATAATTCGGTGGATGGAACAGCTAGCGGGGACTGAATTCCATAGCACTGAAAAAGTTCACTGTCTCTGGCCAAGTGGCAGATTCTAAAGAATCAATCACGTGACACTGAGGCTAGTCAGAAGGGGTGGGATGTTATAATGACAAGAGCTTACTACTACTACAATGACTTAGTAGTGGATTTGGCAAGTTTGCTCAACAAATAAATAATTTGGAGATAAATATAGAGAATTAGTATATTTACCAACATATGCGTACAGATGTACACTAATGCTAGCAAATACACAAGTTATGTCATAGTACCTAGGTGGTTCAATGCAGGAGGATGCAGAACGATTATACGAAAGACGTAAAATGAGAAAATTTTAAAAATTAAAAATTAACTTACTTACTAAAATGTTCACTCTCTCTCTCTCTCTCTCTATATATATAGTATTAATTATACTATTTATGGTTATGTAAATACAAAAACCTTTTACCAGTAAGTTAAGTAGCTCAATGTAAAAACATCAGATGATTTACAGAGCAGTTATATGAAATATATATATACATGTATATATATAGAGAGAGATAAATATACAGTACATAGTATAATTGAAGTACATAATATATAAAAATAAGATAAAAATGAGTTATATTACGATTTGGAAATATATTCTTACAATTATAAGCAATATAACTTTAAAGCAATACAATTTAAAAAAATATTAGAGAATATTTTAAGATAAAATTTCAAAATATAATTTTAAAATAAGAATATGTCTAAAAAAAATCCAGTATAAAAAAATTTTAATTATAACTCTCAGTATGATCAACATAATTTTATAACTATATGTGAAATTTTCAAAGAAAAAGAAAGAGAAACTTACAAAAGAGAAACTTTCAAAATTAGGAGAAACTTTTCAAAGAAAAAATTTCTCCTTTTAAAAGCCTTCAGTATGTTTATCTAGAAAAATTTTCTGGGAAAAAATTTATTTTATATTTGAGAGTTTAAGCATTCAAATGAAGGAATCTAATGATTTATCGATAGGTTCAATATATTAATGGAATTAATTATATATTACATTTTAAATTTATATTTAAACGTTGAGTTCAATCTATGTCTGCAGCAACTGAAGAGATTGCTTCTTATATACAGGGAATTTTTGCTTTTTAATATAAAGAATATTTCCTCTATATAAAGATCACAATATTCTGAAGAGGAGTTAAAAGGAGTAACTTTTGAAATAATATTCCAAAGTAACGAATATTTAACGTTCTTTAATTTGAGGTCTCAAGAGAAGTTGAAGATTTTTTGTTTAAATGCGTAAAAGAGCTTTTATTGTTATTAAAACGAGATTTAAAATCTGTGGAAGTAGATCCTACATAATTAAATGAATTTAAATTAGTTATTACATTACAATTATATACTATATTTTTAGCTAAGCAATTGTTATTTCTAGAGTTACATTTATCAAATTGGATATTGCTGGGGTTATTAGTGGTATTTTGGTTAGGTTTTAAATTTCTATTATTAATTCTATTAATATTCTGCGCTAAGCTTTTGGTGGATGAATAAGTTAATTTTATAGTATGTCTATTAAAAATTGAGTAATATCTATGTGTTCTAGGGAAGCATTTGTCAAGAGCTTTAAAGAATGGTTTAGCAATAGGAGTTTTAATATTTAATGAGAAAGGAGGAGCGAACCATAATATATTCCTAGTTCTATTTCTTTTTTTGTTTTCCGAATTATTGTAAGGTTTTCTATTGTAGTTGTTAAAATTGTTAG
Organism: Eledone cirrhosa; assembly: GCA_964016885.1. Classification (NCBI taxonomy): domain Eukaryota; kingdom Metazoa; phylum Mollusca; class Cephalopoda; order Octopoda; family Eledonidae; genus Eledone; species Eledone cirrhosa. The sequence goes on along the minus strand of OZ024748.1, from coordinate 31,209,786 downwards.
GATTATGGTTAGTTGTTATATTATTATTATCAATGTATTTAATTTTATTTCTATATCCAGCTCTACCTAACGCTTCGTTGTAATAATGTGCTTTATCATCAAATATATTCTTATTAACTGAAATTCTAGAAATGCGTTGCTGTACATAATTCACTATAGTATTTTTAACGGATCTGGGGTGATTAGAGTTAAAATTAACGTAGTTTAAGTTCCGTTTAGTTTGTGAAAAGGATAATGAAGACATGTTAAGGTTTAATGTTACATCTAGAAAATTAACTATTTTATGGTTATTCTCTATTTCTACTTTTAGATTAAGGTAATTAAAAAATTGTATAATTTCTTTTCTTTTCCTATTTAATTCAAAGTTATTATTTTCGATAGGTAAAAGCATGTCGTCTCGATATAAACCTCCGGTCATCTCAGGTATTTTTCTATGTAGAGAATTATTTATAAAGAGGCCCACAAGATCCGTTACCTGAGCGGAATCAGATGATTCCATAGTGATATCGAAATTATTGTTTCTATCTGCTCTTGTCCAGAGTTGGTTGTTAAATTCTATTAATGTTTTCCGTGCCGTTAAGATAATGTGCATTTCATTACTAGTTAAGTCTGTATGTTTAAATGCATATGTTAGTGCTTTGTTAAGTAGATTAGGAGTGATGGATATATATATATATATATATATATATATATATATATATATATATATATATATATATATATATATATATATATATATATATATATATATATATATATATATATATATTAATATATATATATGTATATATTTATATATATATATATATATTTATATATTTATATATATATTTATATATATATATATATATGTCTCATATGAAATAATTGTTTCTACTTTAGGCACAAGGCCAGCAATTACCCAGTTCATTATTGGTACTGTATTTTATCAGCCCCGTAAGGATGAAAGGCAAAGTCAACCTCGGCGGGATTTGAACTCAGATCGTAAAGGCACGTAACTATGCTGGAAAGCATGTCTCATATGAAATATGAGTTAGCACCCAGAACGTTTAATTAGGAATATACTCACTTATTTCCTAATGTTTAAGTGATTTGGAATTTGGCCGGAGTATCGCTAAAAGCTTTCTCCGATAATGTATTTATTTATTTACTCTTGGTGCAACAGATATGAAATTCCCGATATAAGGTTTGAACTCTCTTTGTTTATTTTTATTATATATGAATATTGATTGTTTCTTGTATCTCATTCTGTATCTCATTCTGCCCGAGAAAATATCTATGTGTGTCATCAGACGTTGTACACACATGGATATTTTTTCAAATTCCAATTGAGTTCTAGCACGTGGCCTGAATTACTCTTAGAATTCATTGTCCTGCGCACGTATTGTTTTTTTGGAGGTAATATACTTCCTAATTTTTGAATCAGTTTGAGTATTTCTTTAGAACTGTTGGAGTAGAAACCTAACAGATACCTCAGGCACTGATGGTGATTATCGCTAAATACTGATATTGGTTAGATTATCAATATTAGTATTATTGGGCACCCACTGATGAATTATAAGGGCCCACTTGAATATTATCTGTTGATCCTATACAAGCTCCTACATAAATTGGTATAATTTCACCTACATTGTAGGAATCTTATAATGAAACGAAACGTCCGTCTGGGAAGAGATATATTCGATATGTCTCATATGAAATAATACAGCCAATTTTCTACACAATACATTTAGTTAGCACCACGAACGTTTAATTAGGAATATACTCACTTATTTCCTAATGTTTGTTGAGTGAGTTGGAATTTGGCCGGAGTATCGCTAAAAGCTTTCTCCGATAATGTATTTATATATATATATATTTATATATATATATATATATATATATATATATATATATATATATATATATATATATTTCTGAATTTGTTTAGCGAGATTCTTTATCTGAAAACGTGTGTTGAAACCGATATTGTTATACTTTTGGAGGGTCATGTTGCCAATAAGAAACACACGCACCAGTTGCTTTCACTTCAATTTATTATAATAAATTTATAAATTTATGAATTTATAAATTTCCGGTTGGTTCCAAAACCAGATGATTGTTTATATATTGTCATAGTTCTTTCGTCACACATTCTGTGACCTCTTCTGTGACTGGGGATTCTTTTCTTTGTTTGTGTGCCTCTCCTTTGTTCTGTCCTACGCCATCTTGTTTTTGTGTGTGTTGTGTGCTTAGTTTGCGCATGTGTTACATCCGGGTGTCTGTGTGTGTTTATATTTGTTTATTTATTTGTTTATTTACATGTTACTGGTTGGTTGTTTGTTCTATATGCGTGTGTGTTTTCATTTTGTCCTTAATTGTAAGTTGTGATGTTGCTGTTCCATTCATGTTTTCTATTTAATTTTGGTTGGAGTTCATTTATGTTTATTGCTTCTGTGATTTGTCTAAACATTGCCTCTTTTCTGTGTGTAGATTCTATTTATATTTCTATGTTGTCTAATTTACCCTTATGTCCTATTTTAGCATATTGGTAGAGTACAGATGATTCTTTACTATCTTGAAGCTCTCGCCAGTGTTCATTTATCCGTTCCCCTATACTACGAGCTGTCTCACCTATGTACACTATATTCTTATCTCTACATTGTCCTTCAGTACATCTTATGCTATATACTACATTTCTAGTTTTACAGTTAATATGGGGCTTAATTAACAGATTATACATTTCTTATCTATACAGGGAGGTCTTTGAAAAGGGTATGTATTGCTAATAAGTGTTTTTATGGAGGTACCTGGTCTTTCTACTATCTTAATATTGAGTTTCTGTTTATCTAGGGCCTTTTAAATTTGTAAGCTAATTCATCTCTAGGGGTTGGATCGATGAACATTACACTCTGGTATTTATTGCTATCATACCAGTTTATTCTATTAACCTTATTCCTAGTTCTTCTATTCTATTCCAAATTTTGGTCCATATATATAAATATATAATATATATATTTATATATATATATTATATATTTATATATATATATTTATTTATATATATATATATATTTATATATATATATATATTTATATTAAGACAGGGGGAAAAATGGCTTCACTTGTGCTTTCAACAAATTTATTTTCTTCACAAAATCCAAAAAGAATTTTTTTTTTTTTTTTTTCCGGATTAGAAAGAATTTTTTTCTAAAAAAAAATGATTTTATAAATTAAGTTGTTGGTTGTTGGTTAGGTCTTAGGAGTTCTTGGTTAACGTAGGAGGTATTGTTTCGTTTTTAGAACGACCTTTCACGCTGAGGTGCGCTTGTCAAACTGATGTGTATGTGGTGTGTTGTTCTATATATATAGAGATTTAACATGTCTGTGGTGTGGTGGGGGTTTCTTTTCTCCCCCTTTAATAAGTGCATGGGTGTAGGTGTGTTGAAAAAGTGTTAATAGCAGTAATGAGTTGAGACAGTGAGTAGGGTTGGGTGGGTAGAAATGTAGCAAGTGCGGCCTGCCCCGGTCATTCTCGAAAAATTCCTTTATTCAGGGGAAAAAGTTTTTAGTATTCCTTTTGTGTTGAGAATGGTCACAGGCAAATCGCACCTGTCAAGTTTGTAAATAATTATTTTTTTATTTTTTTATGAAGAATTTTTCTACGTCCATCCCAAAATTAGTCCTTTGTTCAACACACACATATGTGCGTATATACGTACATACACACACGGGCATATGTAGGAATATATAGGCACACACCATAAATCACACACCCATGTACAAATACATCCACATACATACACAAAAACATATAGAGACACATATAAAAACACACATACACATACGTACACACAGGAATATGTAATCATACCACCACATACTTCCCCTGAATAAAGGAATTTTTCGAGAATGACAGGGGCAGGCCGCACTTGCTACATTTCTCCCCACCCAACCCTACTCACCGTCTCAACTAATTACTGCTATTAACACTTTTTCAACACACCTACACCCATGCACTTATTAAAGGGGGAGAAAAGAAACCCCCACCACACCACAGACATGTTAAATCCCTATATCTAGAACAACACACCACATACACATCAGTTTGACAAGCGCACCTCAGCGTGAAAGGTCGTTCTAAAAACGAAATAATACCTCCTACATTAACCAAGAACTCCTAAGACCTAACCAACAACCAACAACTTAATTTATAAAATCATTTTTTTTAAGAAAAAAATTCTTTCTAATCCGGAAAAAAAAAAAATTCTTTTTGGATTTTGTGAAGAAAATAAATTTGTTGAAAGCACAAGTGAAGCCATTTTTTCTTCCCCCCTGTCTTAATATACCTAACTGTACCAAGGATTAGACACATTTTCCAATATATATTTATATATATATATATATTTATATATATATATATTTATGTATATATATATATATATATATATATATATATATATATATATATATATATATATATATATATTTATAAGAGCCCTCTTTGGATTTTAGTCTTCAAATTTATTATTATTACTATATATTTATATATATATATATTTATATATATATATTTATATATATATATATTTATATATATATATATATATATATATATATATATATATATATATATATATATATATATATATATATATATAGATAGATAGATAGATAGGTAAATATACACGGGTGTGTATGATTGTGTATAGAAGATTATAAAGAGGAATTCCAACTTTGTCTGATTTACTCGTTTTATTTACAATCCGTTAAAATATATATAATATGGTATTATAATGAAATAGTATGATAGAATATTAAATTCTAAGTGTTAATTGAACAAGTACTTTCATGCTTTCGCAATCTTCAGGTTCATGATATGTGGTGACAGTCGAGTTTGCAATTTTCAACTGTAATGAGATGGGTAAATTTACTACCTTTTATACATTTTATACAGAGAAAAGTGGCTCCAGAATGCAAAGCCCTGTAAACTGTATTTCGACCAATCAGTGTGTAGTTTCACTGAATTACTACAGCTGATTGGTTTAAGCGTCACGGCTGGTTGAGCATGCTAACGTCCAATAGTCATACCCAACGTATCAATTGTTTTGCTTTTTGAAATGATGAAAATAGCATTTTCTATTAATCATCACCATCAACATCACTTTTATTATTATTATTATTGTTGTTGTTGTTGTTAGTGGTCGTGGTCATAGTGGTAGTAGAAGTAATACCCCTAGGCGTTATTATTGTTCATTTAGCTTGGGTTTGAATTTATCAATAAAATTCTTTTCTTTGATTTTTCTCTTGATTTCACTTGGGCTGTGTAATTTGTAGAATGGGAATATTATAAATATTCCCTGACCACATGTTGCCAGGTGGCCGCTTAGGGGTATCTGACGGACATTTGGGTCTCTGATTTGTTGACGGTGTACCCGTGAACGTTCCGATAGTGCATTTCCAGTTTGACCGACATATAGTTCTTCATAATTCGGGCATTTAATGCAGTAAATTAGATTTCTGCTTTTGCAGTTCATATTTGCATTTGGGAATATTTTTCCAGTTTTTATTTTCATATATTGACCGGCGTGTATGGATTGACATGTGCCGCATCGATTATCATTGCATTTAGATACAGTGAATGATTGGTCTTTGTTGTTAAGGTCAAACTTTGCTTTTGTTAGCAATTGCTTCAAATTTTTTGGCTGTCTTTTACTAAGAGTCAAAGATCGATCTGTGATTAAGCCTTTTAATTCATTACTTTGAGCAATGATCGGTAGGTTTGCTTTGGCAGTGTTGAATATATTCTGGTGACATGGGTTGTGTGTCATTATAAATGGTATGACCAGTTCTTGGTTTCTTCTTCCTTGGGTTGTTCTAAGTTGTTGTATAGGTATTTTTATAGCCCGCTGTATGCCATTTTCTATAAGTAGAGATGGGTATTTTTGTTTGAGCAAAAATTCTCTTAGTTCTGTTAGGCGTTTGTACCTGGTATTCGTATCTTCTACAATGGTACAAATTCTTCTGGCTAGGCAGTATGGGATGTTGCGTTTTGTATGAGGTGAATGGCGCGACTTAAAATTCAGATATTGATGGGTGTCTGTGTGTTTATAATATATATCCGTGGTAATGGTGGTGTCCTTTTTGATTATCATTATATCTAGGAATGGTAATTTGGTCATACTCATCTCTTTTGTGAATTGGAGAGATGGGTGTAGGTTATTCAGGAGGATATTGAACTCATCCAGAGTATCTAGAGATTCTGTCCAGATGATGAAACAGTCGTCAAGGTATCTCTTCCAAGATTTTTCAATGTACTTTCTAAAGTCAGTACTATATTTTTCCTCTATTTCTTGGTAGAGTTGTTGTTCTAAGTATCCCATTACAGAGTTCGCGTAAACGGGAGTAAACTTCGTTCCCATCGTTGTGCCTCTAATTTGGATGTAATTCTTTCCATTGAAGAGAAAAATCAAGAGAAAAATCAAAGAAAAGAATTTTATTGATAAATTCAAACCCAAGCTAAATGAACAATAATAACGCCTAGGGGTATTACTTCTACTACCACTATGACCACGACCACTAACAACAACAACAACAATAATAATAATAATAAAAGTGATGTTGATGGTGATGATTAATAGAAAATGCTATTTTCATCATTTCAAAAAGCAAAACAATTGATACGTTGGGTATGACTATTGGACGTTAGCATGCTCAACCAGCCGTGACGCTTAAACCAATCAGCTGTAGTAATTCAGTGAAACTACACACTGATTGGTCGAAATACAGTTTACAGGGCTTTGCATTCTGGAGCCACTTTTCTCTGTATAAAATGTATAAAAGGTAGTAAATTTACCCATCTCATTACAGTTGAAAATTGCAAACTCGACTGTCACCACATATCATGAACCTGAAGATTGCGAAAGCATGAAAGTACTTGTTCAATTAACACTTAGAATTTAATATTCTATCATACTATTTCATTATAATACCATA
>OZ024748.1:31180311-31195311 GCA_964016885.1 Eledone cirrhosa | reverse complement strand
CTTTCTTTTTTCTTTCTTTTTCATTTCCTCCTATCTATTTATATATATCTTTTTCTGCATACATTCCTTTTCTCTCTCTACTTCTTTTTCTCTCTCCTTCTCTCTCTCCGTTTTGTCTTTCTCTCCGTCTTTTTTCTAACTGTGCTTAACACTATAACTAATAAAATAATTATAAACATCTCACTATCCAGACAGCTTCCAAAAATAATGGTCGCATCTAATAGGGTACGTCAAAATTATTTATAAAACTGTTTATATATTGTATTTTGTCTGATGAAGGCATACCATATTTTAATTTGGTATCCTTGAAATATGTATAATGAAATAAATATGGTTTTATAAATATAGTTTCCATTTATTTAATATCGTATATCTACTCCAAAAACTTGTCGAGTGCTTTATATCAGTTATAAAATATTTACTTGTATCCCAACAATTTTAGATAGAACTTTTGCATATATTCTGCTCCAGTATTGTTGAGCGCTTTACATTATAACTGAAAAAATGGAATTCTTTAAGATCTCTTCTTCTCTAAAAGACATACATCTACCTAGGAACAAAGATTTTATTAAACAATTAATAGAAAAATCAGACTCGTTTATAAGAAGAATCAGGTGGCGTGCTTTCCACTTTGATAAATCTAATCTAAATGAAAATGTTTCAGATTTGGATAAAATTTTCAAATCTAAAAAAAATCCACCCCCAACAAACTACTAATGGATTTTGAAAACGATATAATTTCTATCATCCAAGGCATCAAATTCAAGAGAAACTTCAAAGGCCAGGACTATTTAAGATGCATTAAGGATAATATTGAAAGCTTGGAGAAAACAGAGAAGATCTTAGTGAAATCTGACAAAACTAATAACCTTTATGGAGTACAAAAGGACATGTATAACGGCCTTATATTGAAAGAACTAAGGAAAAAGTACAAGGTAGCAAGTAAGGACGAACTGGAAAAAATGAATACAGAGGCATCTTGTATAATGCATGAATTAGACATTGAGAATAAAACACAACCCTTCATGCCTAGGAAACCCAAGATCAATATGAAAGATCACAAAAGAAACTTTGAAAATGATTTGCCAGTGAGATTGATTGCACCATCAAAATCTGACCTGGGAAAACTTAGCAAAAACATTCTAGACAGGGTAATACAACACATTAAAAACTTACATTATTTACCTTACTTAAAGTTATGGAAGGGGACTGGTGAGGTTATTGAGTGGTTTAAAGAAATTAAATATAACTATAATAATAAGTTTATTCAGCTTGATATTGCTAACTACTATTCATCTATCACTCCTAATCTACTGAATAAGGCACTAAATTACGCATTTAAACATACCGACCTAACTAGCAATGAAATGCACATTATATTATCGGCAAGGAAAACATTGATAGAATTTAATAACCAACTATGGACTAGGGCAGATAGAGATAATAATTTCGACATAACTATGGGATCATCTGACTCAGCTCAGGTAACGGACCTTGTGGGCCTATTTATAATTAATTCGCTACATAGAAAAATACCAGGTGTAACCGGAGGTTTATATCGTGATGACATGCTTTTACTTATTGAAAATAATAGCTGTGAACTAAATAGAAAAAGAAAACAAATTATACAATTTTTTAATTACTTTAATCTAAAAATAGAAATAGAGAATAACCATAGAATAGTCAATTTTCTGGATGTAACACTAAATCTCAACACATATCTTCACTATCAATTTCACAAACTAAATGAGAACTTGAATTATGTCAATTTTAACTCTAATCACCCCCAGATCTGTTAAAAATGTAGTGTACAATTGTAATGTTAAAACTAATTTATATTCTTTCAACTATGTTGGTTCCACCTCGACAGAATTTCATCTAATAAAAATATTTTTGATGAAAAAGCGCAGTATTACAATGAAGCGTTAGCTAGAGCAGGATATAGAGATAAAATTAAATACATCGATAATAATAAGCAAACTAACCAAAATAATAACAATTTTAATTACGGTAACAACTTTAACAACTATAATAGAAAACATTACAATAATTCCAAAAGCCGAAAAAGAAATAAACTAGAAATATATTATGGTTTGCCCCCCCCCCCCTTTCTCACTAAATATTAAAACCCATATTGCTAAACTATTCTTTAATGCTCTTGACAAACGTTTCCCTAGAACACATAAATATCACTCAATTTTTAATAGACACACTATAAAATTAACTTACTCGTCCACCAAAAATTTAGCACAAAATATTAACAGAATTAATAATAGGAATTTAAAACCTAACCAAAATACCAATAATAACCCAAACAATATTCAATTAAATAACTGTAACTGTAGAAATAAATTTAACTGTCCGTTAAATAACAACTGCTTAGCTAAAAATGTAGTGTTAAAAATGTAGTGTTAAAAATGTAATGTTAAAACTAATTTATATTCTTTCAACTATGTTGGTTCCACCTCGACAGAATTTTAACTTCGCTTCAATAATCATAAGAATTCTTTCACAGATCCAAACAAAAAATCCTCAACTTCGCTATCTAGCCTACTCTGGCACCTTAAACGAGATAATGTTAAATATTCGATGATTTGGAATATTGTCTCATAAGGTATTCCTTTTAATTCCTCATCAGAGAGTTGTGATCTTTGTATGGAGGAAATATTCTTTATATTAAAGTCCAAAAATTCCCTTAATTTAAGGAGCAATTTATTCAGTTGCTGCAGACATAGATTGAACTCAACGTTTAAATATAAATATAAATTTAAAATGTAGTATAATTAATTAAGAAATTTAGTTAATATATGAAACCTGACGATAAATCATTAGATTCCTTCACCTTTTTCTTTTTAAATTTTCTTCCTAAATATAAACAAGGATATAATAAACTACTCTAAAATGTATATGCTCCCAATGTATTAAATAAAATTTACGTAAGATAAATTTCTATACTAAATATAAGGGCATCCGTAGAATCACTGGGTCTTTTAAATTATTTTTATTTTTTTATTTGTTTTTTGACTCTGATAGCTTCTAATAACTTTCATATGTCTACCCTTGCAATATCTTGTTTGAGATATAGGTTGGATAGATTTCTATAATAAATATATAAAACATATTATTTTAACTTGAGATACTCTATAGTGTGTTAAAGATATTTAATGCTTTGATATCTCTGTGTTAATATATTGATATTTGATTATCTCTATACAAAGGCCATTTGTGTGTATTAACATGCATATAAAAGGTTTATAGAGTTTATTTATGTGTTCGCTTATATGTCTGTATATATGCATAACGATGCTGGAAAACTCACGCAGATATTTATTTATACATATGTATGTGTATGTATGGTTGTGTGTGTATATGTTGATGTGTGGTGCAGATATGCATAATATTAAATACATGAACGGTAATCATATATATGAGGACATGAATATTAATCATTTTTTTATGTATATATACTGTGACATTTTTATAACACAAGAAATGTATAGAAGTGATCAAGTGAAATCATTTGTATGTCTATATTATTGACTAGAGTAGACATAATTTTCTCTTTTTTCAAGACGTACATATGCGTGTATAAATATATACATATGTGTATCCGTATTTTTATAAATAGGGTATTTTTTGAAGGTTTTAACTCAGATTTTGGTATATTGACCTCAAGGTTTTAAACTAAACATATGGTCATTATTGAACAATGTTATTTTCTCATATTATATATCTATGTCTCATTCATGAATATTGATATTTACATTTTTATTATTCATTTCATATGAATTGTTAATTCAACTTAATATGACATGACGTAAAGTTGTCACTATATCCTCCTCTCTCTATATAGTACTTCCTCTCTCTTGAGTTTCTCTATCTGTATGATGAATTATTATCTCTCTGTTGCTTTCTTTTGTCTTTCTTATTTCTTTCTTTTTTCTTTCTTTTTCATTTCCTCCTATCTATTTATATATATCTTTTTCTGCATACATTCCTTTTCTCTCTCTACTTCTTTTTCTCTCTCCTTCTCTCTCTCCGTTTTGTCTTTCTCTCCGTCTTTTTTCTAACTGTGCTTAACACTATAACTAATAAAATAATTATAAACATCTCACTATCCAGACAGCTTCCAAAAATAATGGTCGCATCATAGTTTCCATTTATTTAATATCGTATAAATATATATATATATAAATAAATATAAATATATATATATATATATATATATATATATATATATATATATATATATATATATATATATATAAATATATATATATATATATATATATATATATATATATATATATATATATATATATATATATATATATATATATATATGTATGTATATATATATATATATATATATATATATATATATATATATATATATATATATATTTATATATATATATATATATTTATACATATATATATATATATATATATATATATATATATATTTGATACATTAACAGAGAAAGCTTTAAGCTATACTCTGACTGGCTTCCATCTCACTCAAAAAACATTAGGATATACCTTAGTATAATCCCAATTTTACGTTTGGGGTGCTAACTATATGTATTTTGCGGATAGCCAGTTGTATCATTTTATATGAGACATAATTAAAATACATCTCCCTTTCCAAACAATTGTTTCATTATAAGTTTTCTACAAGTTGGGGAAAAATGTGTCCAGGTTATGTAAAAGCCTACACATAGGAATATATGCAGGTGGGCACTAATAAATCATCAGTGGATGCCCGTCAAACATCGATATAAAAAACTTTCTTACCGATATCCAATCCAATGTTAGCGATGGTCCCTCTCCGTATCAGAATGACCGCCAAATTTGAAATTCCAGCAGTCTCAGAATGAGAAATTTCACACTGTCATCAAGCGGAAAGGGGAGGTCATCGCGAAACATAAGAAAGTAAAATAATATGCACGCGGGTCAATTAATTTTTTCAATAATTTAAACCTTGCGTGTGAAGAGCTCAATTAGATTTTTAAAAAATAAATATATGCATGTATTATTTATACACGCATATAGGTATTTAAAAACAGAGATATGATACCAGAATAACAATCAATATTTCATAGTAATAATAAATACGGAAAGCTACACTTAAAAGGTATCTGGAAATATTCATCTCTGGCCAAATCAAGAGTTTAATATATAAATATATATATATATATATATTATATATATATATATATATATATATATATATATATATATATATATATATATATATATATATATATATATATATATATATATATATATATAAATATATATATATATATATATATATATTTATATATTTCTTTTCTGAATTTATTTGTTTAGCAAGATTCTTTATCTGAAATCGTGTGTTGAAACCGATATTGTTATAATTTGGGAGGGTCATGTTACCAATAAGAAACACACGCACCAGTTGCTTTCACTTCAATTTATTATATATTTATAAATTTATAAATTTACAAATCTACAAACTTATAAATTTCTGGTTGGTTGGTTGGTTCCACAACCAGATAGTTGTTTATATATAGTCATAGTCCTTTCGTCACACACTCTGTGACCTCTTCAGTGACTGGGGATTCCTTTCTTTGTTTCTGTGCCTTTCCTTTCTTCTGTCCTACGCCAATATATATATAAGACAAAATAAAATAAACAAACAAATAAATAAATAAATATATAGACAGACTAAATAAAAATGGCGTAGACATACAATGTAACGGGAGGAAACAACAGCACCACTGACGATGTTGCAGATGTGCAACGAAAGAACTTTGATAAACTATATATATGTGTTTGTGTCTATATTGTATCTGTATTATTTTTGACCGTCGGTCAGTCAATGGCAACATTGAGGACCGAATAAATTAAATTACCGATATAAAAGACACAGAAGCGAAAAGCGAAAACCAACCAAACAGTGAGTGTGTTCTGTTATTAATTCTGGCAATATTACACAAATATGACCCTCCCCAAGTATAACAATATTTGTTTCGACACGATTTCATATAAAAAACCTCGCAAAACTAATTCATCGCCGTTATGGCATTAGCTTGTGCCAAGCTGAAAGGTTATTGAAAGACACTGTTTCTTGTTATATAAAAACTACAATAACAACAGAACAAATCCGCTTCTTAAAACACTGTGTTTCCTCCAAAATATACACAACAAACATATCAAAACAAGTAAATAATTTATTATTGAACAAAACACAAGCTGAACGACTAAAACACACAATAACAGTTAATATGAAAAGAACAACATACACAAAAGTCAACGAACTTTACAGACAGAAACGCATTAACGGTAAGGAAGTCCAAAATCTCACCACACCAAACGAAAGGGATCACTTCATGAGCGTCATCCGACGTGAAACGAAATACGCCCGAAACGAATGCAATAGGCATTTCAATAAGAAATTAGAATGGATGAATAAGAAAAAACTACAAGAAAGGAAAATAGAATATTCTCAAAAGTACCCAGATAACATCAACAATATCCGTATGACTGATGTAAAACTACCGGAAGAATTTACCAATGACCACACAGTAAATATTTATGGGAACACTTTAATCAGTGAACAAGAACAACAAATCCTGCAGCTACCACCAAAATTTGCCATCTACAAAAAGATTAACCCTATTGAGTGCAAAACGGAGCTGGAAAAGTGTTTCACAAAAATACGTTGGAATGCAAAAGTAAACAACAACAACAATAATAACGGTAGTAGTAATATAAACAATAACTCTGAGTATAGAAATAACAGCCATAACAATAACAATAGCAGGAGAGTGAGAAATAGTAATAATGGTAATAATACTAACGATAGACAGAACAACAACAACAACCACAATAATAATAATAATAGAAACATTAACCACAGACACAGCAGCAGCGACCACAGTAGTAATAACGGTAACAATACGAACACAACAATAACCACAGTGGTAATAATGGAAATAATACATTAGGCAACATTAATGATAGACACAACAAAAACAAGAAACATAATAAAAGTAACAACCACAATGGGAGAAATAACAGTAACAACAACAATAACGGTGAAGTAAACAACAATTCATCTAGCAATCATAACAATAATAATAATGCTAATGATAGGAACAACAACAACCACCATGATAACAATAATAGCAACACACACAACTATGACGATAGATATAATGACAACCCCTTAGAGAAACTATTTTTCAACCCAGCTGACAAAACATATAAGATGGGTAATATCTATCCTACGAGGTTACCCTTTAATAAAAGAGCTTGCATACCACAACAAATAGATGACGAGACAGAGGCACAGTTCACCATAGCTAGAAATAAGATTAGACAAATAGTAGACCGGTATACTAAGAGACAACAACTTGGGAGGAAACCTGTAGAAGGCTTGGTTAGCCTCAAGCAGCGCACAAGGGATGGTGAGGTAGTATGTCTACCCACGGATAAGTCTGGTAGGATGTCAATAGATAGCATGCCGAACTACATCAAGGCTATGCAAACCCACATCACCAACACGAGCGAAATTGCACAGCAAACACATGATGGGAGAGAGAAAATCCTCAACGCTCATATGATGATGTGGACTGACATCCTAAAGCCAAGCAGACGCACTCCCAGCAACTTCCAGGCGTCTAACAATGGCATACCACCCTTTTATGGGCTCCGCAAAGACCACAAGACAGTCGACGACCCGACAACAGGACCACCAACAAGACCCGTATGCGGAGCTAATATAGCTAGCAACTATAGGATCTCCTACTTCCTCTCAATGGTTATACGCCCCATAATCAAGATGTCCCCAGATATTTGTGACAGTACAGAGGACCTCCTCAGCAGAATCAGTGAGTGCAACAAAAACAGGAACCTATCCAACTGCATAATAGGCAGCATGGATCTGGTATCACTGTACCCATCCATTAACATTGATTTTGCTGTGGAAAAATGTGTGGAGATGATCATTGAGAGTGAGGTGGAGTTCTGCGACGTCGACACAGACGAACTGGGCCTCCTACTTAGACTTACCTACGACACTGACTACCTAGACAGCCATGACCTTAGACGTTTCTGCCCTAGTAGACCCATAAGAGGTAGACTCTCCACCATAACCTCAATGGCAAAAAAGACTCCCATGGGAAGGTGGATTGGGTGAAACAAAGCTATACGGACCCCCCAAAACAATGATCAGGTAAGAAAAATAGTCGCAGATGCAATAGGGGCTAGTATCAAAACTACCCTAAAGGGCCACATATTCAAGTTCAACGAGAAGATCTGCACCCAAAATGAGGGAGCAGCCATTGGCGTCAGCATAGCTGGTGATGTTGCCAACCTTTTCATGGTATGGTGGGAAAGGAGACTTAAAGATCTCCTTAATGAGAGCTCCATAGACCTCATCATGTACTCTCGTTACGTAGACGATATCAATATAGTTATAAGAACATCCCCACTAGAGAGCACTAACAAGTTTGATTTAGAACGTAGCACAATGGAAAGCATCCAGCAGATAGCTAATTCCATACACCAGAGTATAACTGTAACTATCGACTTCCCTTCCAAATGCCCTAACAATAGACTACCTGTACCGGAACTCTGGTTTAACACTATAGACGAGAGAGCCCAAATTCTCCACTCACATTATGCTAAACCCATGGCCTCCAAATACCTGATACTCAAAAACTCAGCAATGTCCAGTAGTGCTAAGTTTAATATTCTGATCGCAGATTTGGTACGAGTGATGAAGAATGTTTCCCGCATGTGCGACCCAACAGAAATGAAAAGACACATCCAACACTTCATCAACCGCATACAGTTCTCTGGCTACAACCAAAGAGACAGAGTCAGAGTATACGAAGGAGCCATGGAGAAGTATAAGACCCTCATAGAACTGGACATGAAAGGAATTTGCCCATTATACAGGAGCAAATCATGGAATAGCTTAGATAGGGCTAGACATAAGATAGGGAAAGCCACCTCATGGTACGACAACCAGAGATACCAGAGTGTCATGTTTGTGGACGCTACCCCTGGAGGGAAATTAGCTAACCAGTGTAGAAAGGTCCTGAGAAAGACCCACTTAAAGATTAAGGTGGTAGAAAAGCCAGGAACCACCATAAAATCCCTGATCAGCAAAACCTACCCTTTTAAGAAAACCCACTGTACTAATAGGAAATGTATCATATGTAAGGTAAACCCCCGGATAAACTGTAAAACTAGAAACGTAGTCTATAGCATAAGATGTACAGAGGGTACTTGCAGAAAAATGACAACAACATACATTGGCGAGACAGCTCGTAGCATAGGTGAAAGGATAGACCAACACTGGGGGAACTAAAAGGACGAAAAACGGTCAGTACTATACGAACATGCCAGACAACAACACGGCGGTAACATAGACAACATAGAAATTAGAATAATATCTAAACATAGAAATGACCCAGCAGATAGGCAAATCAGAGAGACCAGTGAAATAGAACTTAGAAGGCCAAGACTAAACAGAAAGAATGAATGGAATAACAACAACTCCCAAACAAACAACACTGACCTAAGAGAAGTATAAATAAATAAATAAATACATACACAAGCACAATAACAACAAACACATATAAACACACACTAGTAAAGATAGAATACATTAACCGATACACAGTCACCCAATCACGAACACACATCAAACAAAACACTATACACACACGCAAACGCATGCGCAAAGAAGACACAATAAAATAAACAAACAAACAAATAAATAAATAAATATATAGACAGACTAAATAAAAATGGCGTAGACATACAATGCAACTGGAGGAAACAACAGCACCACTGACGATGTTGCAGATGTGCAACGAAAGAACTTTGATAAACTATATATATGTGTTTGTGTCTATATTGTATCTGTATTATTTTTGACCGTCGGTCAGTCAATGGCAACATTGAGGACCGAATAAATTAGATTACCGATATAAAAGACACAGAAGCGAAAAGCGAAAACCAACCAAAGAGTGAGTGTGTTCTGTTATTAATTCTGGCAATATTACACAAATATGACCCTCCCCAAGTATAACAATATATATATATATATATATATATATATATATATATAAATACAATATCGGAGAAAGCTTTTTAACGATACTCCGGCCAAATTCCAACTCACTCAACAAACATTAGGAAATAAGTGATTATATTCCCAATTATGTGTTCGGGGTGCTAACTAAAAGTATTGCGTGGAAAGTTGGCTGTATTATTTCAAATGAGATATATCTAATATATCTCTTCCCAGACGGACGTCTCGTTTCATTATAGGATTCCTACAATTTGGGAGAAATTATACCAATTTATGTAGGAGCTTGTATACCATCAATAGATCTATATTCAAGTGGGCTCCTATAATTCATCAGTGGGTGCTCCAATAATACTAATATTGATAATCTAACCAACATCAGAATTTAGCGATAATCACTTTCTGTGCCTGAGGTATCTGTCAGGTTGCCAGTCCAACAGTTCTGAATGAAGTGCTCGAACTGATTCAAAAAATGAGGAAGTGAATTACCGCCAAAAAAAACAATACATGCGCGCGACAATGAACTCTGAAAGGAATTCAGGCCACGTGCTAAGAACTCAATTGGAAATTGAAAAAATGTCTATGTGTGTACAACATTTGATGACACACACAGATATTTTCTCGGGCAAAATAACAGAATGTGATATAAGGAACAATCAATTTTCATATATAAAAATAAACAAAGAAATGCTAACCGGGAATTTTCTTCAAATCTTCTGCGCCAAGAGTAAGTAAATAAATACAATATCGGAGAAAGCTTTTTAGCGATACTCCGGCCAAATTCCAACTCACTCAACAAACATTAGGAAATAGGTGATTATATTCCCAATTATGTGTTCGAGGTGCTAACTAAAAGTATTGCGTGGAAAGTTGGGTGTATTATTTCAAATGAGATATATCTAATATATCTCATTTATATATATATATATATATATATATATATATATATATATATATATATATATATATATATATATATATACATATATATATATATATTTATATTGTTATACTTGGGGAGGGTCATATTTGTGTAATATTGCCAGAATTAATAACAGAACACACTCACTGTTTGGTTGGTTTTCGCTTCTCGCTGTCTTTTATATCTGCGATCTAACTTAATCGGTCCTCAATGTTGCCATTGACTGACCGACGGTCAAAAATAATACAGATACAATATAGACACAAACACATATATATAGTTTACATAATTTATATAAATCTTTCGTTGCACATCTGCAACATCGTCAGTGGTGTTATATTTTTTCCTCCTGTTGTGTTGTATGTCTATGCCATTTTTTATTCAGTCTGTCTATATATTCAGTCTGTCTATATATTTATTCAGTCTGTCTATATATTTAACACCACTGACGATGTTGCAGATGTGCAACGAAAGATTTATGTAAATTATGTAAACTATATATATGTGTTTGTGTCTATATTGTATATGTATTATTTTTGACCGTCGGTCAGTCAATGGCAACATTGAGGACCGATTAAGTTAGATCGCAGATATAAAAGACAGCGAGAAGCGAAAACCAACCAAACAGTGAGTGTGTTCTGTTATTAATTCTGGCAATATTACACAAATATGACCCTCCCCAAGTATAACAATATTTGTTTCGACACACGATTTCATATAAAAAACCTCGCTAAACTAATATATATTTATATATATATATATTTATATATATATTTATATATATATTTATATATGAATTATAAGAATCAAAGAACTGTTCAAACATTTTTATGCTTACAACTGTTTCCTCCAAACCAAGGTTTGGATTCTTCGGAGCAATTTATTATTGAATGAACACTTATATGACCTCCTTATCACCCAAGAGCCATACAGATACATATGAAAATATTGTGGGTCAACATTCATTATAGCATTTAGTGTGGCAGTGCACACTTAGAGATTACATTCATATTAAAAGATACAATCAAAAATACAGGTTAAAATACAACATGAAATTAAGCGGTTATATAGTGCAAAGGTTATATGTGTGGCAAGCACGTGCGTCTTGTTTATATAGTGTGGCAGAGAGTTACGTGTAATAGAAGCATTTAAGCAGGTAATCGAGAGTGTTAACGTGGTTGATCTGGTGATGAATTCTTTATATGATTGTTATAGTCTGTGCGTGGAGAAATAATATAAGTATTAAAAATAGTGTAAGCATTAAAAATATTGGAAATGCGTAGCGAAGCGATGATAAGGATTTCATGCACTGCGACATTTGCATAGTCTGGGGGGCGTATTTTTCAGATTATATGCCCCTCACATAATCCACGACGATTCGATATTGGACGTTTGACAATCCAGTTAGAGAATCGTAGTCTGATGTTCTTTAGCTCAATACAGGAGGGTGTTACGGTGCGAAAATCGACATCGAAATACTACCCGGAAGTGTGTGTGTGGCTAGGGGAGTTAATGCATGAGGGGAGGTAACTCAGTGGTTTCTATTACTAACTATTAAATTGTGTCTCAAAATAGACCCTAACCTATATGGTTATGTGCAGTTTCTAAAAGATTTCTAAAAATTTAAAGTGTTTTAACTATAGAGTAGTCTGTTAAGTTGTGCTCAAGGTGTTCTTATTATGGTGATTAACCCCCATCGCAGAGTGCCACAAATGAATATTATACACGACGAGTGAGAATTCTCAATTAATGATCTCTGTGATTGCAGTCTACTCAAAGAACCAGGCAAGGTGATTGCAGAATCACTTCAACACACAATGATCTCTGGTAAGTTCTGGGTCAGTGCTTGCTACATTGGATGTCGAAAGATAATCATCACCAGGGCCGACCAGAGGTCAATCCACAGTCCTCATGACTCCAATCTGACCATCAAATCACACATATACCTACAACCCATACGCCACCTGCAATACATTCTGTATGACCGGTATGCACTCAGCATACCGGTCATACAGCTCATCAGCGTTACTAGATTAATTAGTTTTTCATTTGTCCCACGATGGCACTTCCTCCGCACAGCACCTACAATACAATCAATTCAATGCTTAAATTAACTATAAAGTGGTGTAGTGCAGTTCAAGCAAGTGGATGTTGTCACACCTAAAGTAGAAGTACAAAGGGGTATTCTCCCTGTGAAGGGTTCCAGAGGGATATCGAGATTTGTGTTATATTAGATCAATGAGTGCTGGGGATGTGGTATAATGTGTGCCCCTGGTGTTTGATGCTAGAGGTGGTGTTTGGTTCAAGTCCGACATTGCTATATATTGGGCTTAAAGTTTTGGAAGGAATGTCTGAAGCGGTGCTGGCAAGTTGCAAACACTTCAGATTTTTTGTTAAGTAGGTTACGGTTAGAGAAGATAATATTGTGGGTCTCTAGTATACAGAGGTTACAAAATTTATTAGGTGGTTTGTACGAAGTCGCGCTACCTATCACTTCCCATTTGAGTGTGTAAGGTTTATTTTTAGTTTTTAGATAGTGTATGTAGCTAGATAGTGAGGTGGAGTTGGCTAGACTGTGCTTTTTGAACGAGTGGATGTGCGAATTATATCTGATTTTGAAGCAGTTAGAAGTGGAGCCTACATAGGTTTCTGAAGAGTTGCTAGTTGTGACGGTGCATGAGTATATGATATCCTTGGTTAGGTATTTTTTATCTAAAGGGCAGGTTCTATTAGCTCTACAGTTACAATTATCCTGGGTGTTAGTCTGCTGGTTATAATGCAGTGCAGAAGTCCGGGTGGTAGCTATAAGATTTTGGACATTCTGGTTGTCGACCCCGGTGTTATTCCTTATACTATTGTTATTTCTATTATTACTGCCGTTATTATGGTTGCTTGCTACAGAGGTATTTAGAAGGTTTACCTCCTGTTGTGATTTCGTTTGTTGGAAGTAAGAATTAATTTTACTTTTATTGCTGCTAGCTATGTGGTATGCTAAGTTAGGCGTCGTGGAGTATGAGATTTTAATAGTGTTTTTGTTTAAAAGGTTATGGTACTTGTGTCCTAGAGGGAAGTTTTTATCTAGTAGTGAGAAGAAAGCCCTAGGTATGTTGGTGGTGACATTTAGGTTGAAAGGAGGGTTGAAAAATGTATTATTTCTTCTTCTATTTTTGTTTTTAGTGCCTGATGTGTTGTTTCTTCCTAAGGTACTACGGTAGTTTCCGTGGTAATGGTTACTTCTGGTGGCACCCTCCGCTTTAGTGTACGTGTGGTTGCTATTCATATTATTAGGTTTCGCCATTGACATATTGTGCGAGATGATGTTGTAGCTATGTGTTTTCTTAGGTAGGAACTCAATCTCTATATTATGGCCGGATCTAGCTAATGCTTGATTATAATATTGTGAGTTTTTGCTAAATATGTTTGCGTCATAGGATAGATTAGAGATTCTATTGGATACCCCCTTAGAGATAGAGTTTAATATTGATCTAGGGTATATATTGATCTTGGTATCCACGTAAATGAGTTTTTCGTTAGGCTTATGGAAAGGTGTATATATTTTTGAGTCTAGGTATAGTGTGGCGTCTAGGAAGTTAACATTTTTAGTGTTTTTGTCCATGGTGATACTAAGGTTAAAGTTTTTGAATGTCTTGTGCAATAGTTTTCTAGTTCTTTCTATATTGAATTTTTTTATATTCGAGAAGTAGAAGTGCATCATCGCGGTACAAACCACCGTTGAGGTAGGGGAGGTCCTTATGGATTTCATTAAGTAGGTATAGGCCGACCAAATCAGTGACCTGCGCCGAGTCACTAGATCCCATGGTTATGTCGAAGTTGTTGTGCGTATCCTTGCGGATCCATAGTTGGTCCTCGAAGGTGATTATGGTTTTACGGGCCGCAAGGATGACATCAATCTGGGCTCTAGTCAGGTCGCTATTGTTCATGGCCATGTTTAGTGCCTTATTTAATAGGATAGGGGAAATAGAGG
>OZ024748.1:31037811-31177811 GCA_964016885.1 Eledone cirrhosa | reverse complement strand
CACCTTCAGCCCTCCCCGCTCGGACACCCCGTCTCCCTCTCCCCACTCCACCCGCCACCACCCCTACTCACCCCACACCCTTCCACCACCTGTTTACCCCCCTTTTAATTTCAGTTTATTTTGATCATGCCTTTATTTTTAAATTTTCTCATTCCTTGTATTTTGATCATGCTTTATTTTTATTTATTATTTATTATATTTTTGTCTTTATTTGTTAATTTTTCATTCGCACCGTTTCCTTTCGCTATATGTCTCTCCACCACTCCCCTACACACCTTTTGAACTCTGTTCCCACACACTTCTCACCTGAAGAAGGGCTTATGCCCGAAACGTCGTCCCCCACCTACCCCCCACTCTCCTGAGCGTGAATTTAATAAACATTTATCGTACTGCCTCTCTGTTCTGTCCCTGTTCAATATATATATTTATATATATACATATTTATATATATTTATATATAAATATATTTATATATATATATATATATATATTTATATATAAATATATTTATATATATATATATATATATATATATATATATATATATATATATATATATATATATATATATATATATATATATATATATATATATATATATATATATATATATATATATATTTTAAGGAACGATCGACTTTCGTCAAATCGGACCGAGGGAACAATGTTTCCGTTGGTCTTTCCAATTGCTAATACTATCTATCGGTCGCAACTCCAGGTAGAAGGAGCAACGTGAAATAAAGTGTATTGCTCAAGGACATAACGCATCGCCTGGTCCAGGAATCGAACTCACAACCTTACGATTGCGAATCCAATTCTCTAACCACCGCCTTCATATATATATATATATTTATATATATATATATATATATATATATATTATATATATATATATTTATCTATCTATCTATCTATCTATCTATCTATCTATATATTATATATATATATATATATATATATATATATATATATATATATATATATATATATATATATATATATATATATATATATATATATATATATTATATATATATATGTATAGTGATAAAATTATGTACATAGATAATGATAAACAAATTAAACAAAATAACATCTATTTTAATTATGGCCACAACCTTAACAACTATAATAGAAAGCATTACAATAATTCCAAAAGCCATAAAAGAAATAGAACTAGGAATATAATATGGTTTGCCCCCCCCTCCTTTCTCACTAAACATTAAAACCCACATTGTTAAACTATTTTTTAAAGCTCTCGATAATCGCTTCCCTAGAACACATAGGTATCACTCAATTTTCAATAGACATACTATAAAACTAACCTACTCATCCACCAAAAATTTAGCGCAAAATATTAATAGAATAAATAACAGGAACTTAAAACCTAGCGATAATAGCATAAATAATATCCAAGTTAACAAATGTAACTGTAGAGATAGATCTAAATGTCCGTTAAATAACAACTGCTTAGTTAAAAATATAATATACAACTGTAATGTTAAAACGGACGTTAATTCTTTTAACTACGTTGGTTCTACATCGACGGAATTTAAACTTCGCTATAACAACCACAAGAATTCTTTCACAGATCCATCCAAAAAATCTTCAACAGCACTATCAGGCGTACTCTGGCAACTTAGGCATGATAACGTTAGATATTCGACGACTTGGAATATAGTTTCAAGGGGCATTCCTTTTAATTCATCCTCTGAGACATGTGACCTCTGTGCGGAGGAGATATTCTTTATACTAAAATCTAAAAATTCCCTTAATCTACGGACAAATTTATTTAGTTGCTGCAGACATAGATTGAACTCAACGTTTAAATATAAATTTAAATTTAAAATGTAGTTATGTTTGATTTGATTTGTAATTATTTATGAAACTAGCCGATAAATCTTTCGATTTCTTCTTTTTATTAAAACATTCTTTTTATTAAAACATTCTTCATGAATAATTAAACTACCCTAAAAGCTGATGCTCCAAATATATCGAATTAAATTTTAAACTAGATAAACTTCTATATTAAATATAAGAACATATGTAGACCAAATGGGTATCCTAAACTTTTGGAATGATTTCTGCTAGACAGGATTTGGTAAACAATTTTTGTTTTATCTGTTTCGACTCTGATGCTTATGATGATCTTGGCAATATATTGTCAATTAACTTTGAAAGGCTGATCTCTGTGTTTTATTTGTATTATTTTTTAATATTTTTTAATATTTTGTAATATTTTTTATTTTTAATATTAAATGTTTTAGTTTTCTGTTTATTTATTTATTTTCTTGTCTCTGATATTTTTATTTTTATTTTTATTAATATATTGAAATCTGTTCTCTATTTCTGCTTGATCGACAATCATGTAGAATAAAGACAAGAATAGTATTGTTAAAATTAATATAGACTCTATATATATGTGTATATATACACACATATATGTATACTTGAATTTTTATAGCACAATGAGAATGTTTTCGTGTGAATTGGGAGTTTGTTTATAATTATGATATAAACATATGAATTTTTAAAAACTAGACATAAGATCATTACTTTTCACACATTATAGATACATGTCTCATTCATGAATACTGGTATTTACATTATAATGCCTGTTTTATACGAACTAATATTTTCTACGGGATAAAACATAGCGGTTTTAAATTCTGCATCGTTTATGTCTGGTTATGTTTCATTTTCTCTTTTTCATTTTCTCTTTTTTCTCTCTATATAACGGCTATTTTCTCTCTTAACTACATACATCTCTCTTTACATTAATACTAGAGCTAAATAAATAAATAAATAAATAAATAAATAAATGTATCAACCGATACTCAACTTCCAAGTTTCTCTATCTATCTCTATCTATCTCTTTCTTTTTTCCTCTCTCTATATATATTTCTCTCTGTTTCTTTACATGAAGTTCTTCTCTTTATCTATCTTTCTATATCTCTCTATTTAGTCACATGCATTTCTTCTTTTTCTTCGTTTCTCTTTCTTTCTCTCTTTATCTCTTTCTTTTTACAACTGTCCACAATATTTTTTACTGCCAAATCAACCTCCCAAATGCAAGGTGATTGAAAGGTATGTCGTATCTATTTATTTATAAGACTGTTTATATTGTATTTTGTCTGAAGAAGGCATAACATATTGTTAATATGATATCCCTGAAATATATATAACGAAATAAATATGGTTTTATAAATATAGTTTCCATTTATTTAATATCATAAATATACTCCAAATACTTGTTGAGTGCTTTTATATCAGTTATAAATATTTACTCGTTGTTAACCCAACAATTTAAATATAACTTTCCATGTATATATATATATATATATATATATATATATATATATATATATATATATATATATGTAGAAGTTCTATTTAAATTGTTGGGAAATATTTTTTAGAACTGATATAAAGCACTCAACAAATTATTGGAGTAAAAATACGATATATTAACAAATGGAAACAATATTTATAAAACCATATTTATTTCATTATACATATTTCAAGGACACCAAGTTAAAGAATGCGACCATTTCTGTTGGAAGCTCCCGGATAGTGGGGTTATAAATTTATTTATACTATTATGCAAATTAGTGTCGGATATTTTTTAAAATAAGCCGTTGGGGTATGGACAAAGGGAAAGAGAAAAAAAGAAAAAAGAGAAAAAAGAGAAAAAAGAGAAAAAAGAGAAAAAAGCAAACTTTAAGAGGAAAATAAGAAAACAAGAAAAAGAGAAAGAGAAAGAGAAGAAAAAAGAAAAGAGAAAATAGAAAGAGAAAGAGAAAGCCCTAAGTGATAGGTTGTTGTATTAGCATAACTTTTAAGATGAAGTGAAAAAATAAATATTTATTGGATGGGTAAAGTAAATAAGCGTGAATGGAAATTTAACCAGTGTTTAAATATGATTAAATGTTTAGTTTATCAATTAAATTATCCATCACATTATTGAGATCTATACATTAAAATTTGAGATCTATATATTATAAAAAAATCTATATATTATTAAAACCCCTATATTATTAAAAGAATATATTCATATATATACATAGGCATATATATATACATATACATATAAATATATATATATACCTACACATACCATACACATAGATATAATAAAGTACTTTTTATGTATAAGATATAGGAATTTTCCTAAACTCATAGATTTTTCGGAGAAACCAGAGAAAAAAACCCGGAGAAAAACATTTTTATGTAATAGCAAAACAGCACGATGGAAATTAAGTTATTTACTTATATTAAATGTTATAAATGTCAAGATAACAAAGGAGATTTAAGATTATAGAAACCTTATGTGATAATACAAACCTTATATTATGAATTTTATATTTACTAAATCCACCTGTTATGTAGTTGTGACTGTTATTATATAAGTTTGTTTATCACGAACCTTAAGGAACCCCTTATAACCTAGTGCATTTGAATTGTATGCATATATATATATATACACACAACTCCCACATATATACACATAGACATAGATACACATACAGGTAGATATGCATCATATATATATACATATCTCTCTCTCTTCTCTCTCTCTCTCTCTCTCTCTCTATATATATATATATATATATATATATATATATATATATATAACGAAGGAAATGTGGTAAGGAACCAGGTGGACCATAACGCACCAAAGTACTCAATACTTGGGGTAGTAGAGTGGGTAATAGGAACCAGTAAGATATATATATAGAGAGAGATACATATACAGTACATAGTATAATTGCAGTACATAATATATAAAAATTAGATAAAAATGAATTATATTACGATTTTGAAATATATTCTTACAATTATAAGCAATATAACTTTAAAGCAATACAATTTTTAAAAATATTAGAGAAAATTTTAAGATATAATTTCAAAATATAATTTTAAAATAAGAATATGTCTAAAAATAAACCAGTAATAAAATTTTAATTTTGTTAATAAAATATTTAACTCTCAGTATGTTCAACATAATTTTATAACTATATGGGAAATTTTCAAAGAAAAAGAAAGAGAAACTTTCAAAAGAGAAACTTTCAAAAATAGGAGAAACTTTCAAAAACAGGAGAAACTTTTCAAAGAAAATATTTTCCCCCTTTAAAAGCCTTCAGTATGTTTATCTAGAAAAATTTTCTGGGGAAAAATTTATTTTATATTTGAGAGTTTAAGCAGTCAAATGAAGGATTTAATGATTTATCGATAGGTTCAATATATTAATAGAATTAATTATATATTACATTTAAAATTTATATTTAAACGTTGAGTTCAATCTATGTCTGCAGCAACTGGAGAGATTGTTTCTTATATTCAGGGAATTTTTGCTTTTTAATATAAAGAATATTTCCTCTTTACAAAGATCACAATATTCTGAAGAGGAGTTAAAAGGAGTAGCTTTTGAAATAATATTCCAAAGAAACGAATATTTAACGTGACCTCAATATTTAATTTGAGGTCACATAATAAGCTAGAAAGAGAAGTTGAAGATTTTTTGTTTAAATGCGTAAAAGAGCTTTTATGGTTATGAAAACGAGATTTAAAATCTGTGGAAGTAGATCCTACATAATTAAATGAATTTAAATTAGTTATTACGTTGCAATTATATACTATATTTTTAGCTAAGCAATTGTTATTTAACGGACAATTAGATTTATTTCTAGAGTTACATTTATCAAATTGGATATTGCTGGGGTTATTAGTGGTATTTTGGTTAGGTTTTAAATTTCTATTATTAATTCTATTAATATTCTGCGCTAAGTTTTTGGTGGATGAATAAGTTAATTTTATAGTATGTCTATTAAAAATTGAGTAATATCTATGTGTTCTAGGGAAGCATTTGTCAAGAGCTTTAAAGAATAGTTTAGCAATAGGAGTTTTAATATTTAATGAGAAAGGAGGACCGAACCATAATATATTCCTAGTTCTATTTCTTTTTTTGTTTTACGAATTATTATAAGGTTGTCTATTATAGTTGTTAAAATTGTTAGGATTATGGTTAGTTGTTATATTATTATTATCAATGTATTTAATTTTATTTCTATATCCAGCTCTACCTAAGGCTTCGTTGTAATAATGTGCTTTATCATCAAATATATTCTTATTAGCTGAAATTCTAGAAATGCGTTGCTGTACATAATTCACTATAGTATTTTTAACGGATCTGGGGTGATTAGAGTTAAAATTAACGTAGTTTAAGTTCTCGTTTATTTTGTGAAAAGGATAATGAAGGCATGTGTTAAGGTTTATTGTTACATTTAGAAAATTAACTATTTTATGGTTATTCTCTATTTCTACTTTTAGATTAAGGTAATTAAAAAATTGTATAATTTCTTTTCTTTTCCTATTTAATTCACAGTTATTATTTTCGATAAGCAAAAGCATGTCGTCACGATATAAACCTCCGGTCATCTCAAGTATTTTTCTATGTAGAGAATTATTTATAAAGAGGCCCACAAGATCCGTTACCTGAGCGGATTCAGGTGATCCCATAATGATATCGAAATTATTGTTTCTATCTGCTCTAGTCCAGAGTTGGTTAATGTTTTCCGTGCCGTTACGATAATGTGCATTTCATTACTAGTTAAGTATGTATGTTTAAATGCATATGTTAGTGCTTTGTTAAGTAGATTAGGAGTGATGGATGAGTAATAATTAACAATATCCAACTGAATAAACTTATTATTATAGTTATATTTAATTTCCTTAAACCATTCGATCATTTTATTAGTTCCTTTCCATAATTTTAAATAAGATAATTCCTTAATTTGTGGTATTATTCTGTCTAAAATATTCTTGCTAAGTATGCCAGGGTCCGATGGTGCAATTAATCTGACGTAATTCAATTTCAAAGTTCCTTTTATGGTCCTTCATTTTAGGTTTCCTTGGCATGAAGGTTTGTGTCCTATTTTCAATGCCTAATTCATGCATTATATAAGAGGCATCTGTATTCAATTTTTCAAGGTCGTCATAAGTTGTTATTTTGTATTTCTTCCTTAATTCCTTTAATATAAGATCGTTATAGATGTCCTTTTGTATTCCGTAAAGATTATTGGTTTTGTCTGACTTGACTAGAATTTTTTCCGTTTTCTCCAAGTTTTCAATATTATTTTTGATATTTCTTAGGTAATCCTGGCCTTTGAAGTTGTTTTTGAATTTGATGCTTTGGATAATAGATATGATTTTACTTTCAAAATCCATTAGTAGTTTGTTGGGGGGTGGATTTCTTTTAGATTTGAAGATTTTATCAAGATTGGAAACATTCTCATTTACACCAGATTCTTCTCATAAAAGAGTTGGATTTTTCTATTAATTGTTTAATAAAGTCTAGTTAAGTCTGTTTAAATGCATATGTTAGTTCTTTATAAAGTAGATTAGGAGTGATGGATGAGTAATAATTAGCAATATCCAACTGAATAAACTTATTATTATAGTTATATTTAATTTCCTTAAACCATTCGATAACTTCATTAGTTCCTTTCCATAATTTTAAATAAGATAATTCCTTAATTTGTTGTATTAGTAACTAGTAATGAAATGCACATTATCTTAACGGCACGGAAAACATTAATAGAATTTAACAACCAAGTCTGGACTAGAGCAGATATAAACAATAATTTCGATATCACTATGGGATCATCTGATTCCGATCTTGTGGGCCTCTTTATAAATACTTCTCTACATAGAAAAATACCTGAGATGACCGGAGGTTTATATCGTGACGACATGCTTTTACTTATCGAAAATAATAACTGTGAATTAAATAGGAAAAGAAAAGAAATTATACAATTTTTTAATTACCTTAATCTAAAAGTAGAAATAGAGAATAACTATAAAATAGTTAATTTTCTAGATGTAACATTAAACCTTAACGTATGACTTCCTTAACCATTTCACAAACTAAACGGGAACTTAAACTACGTTAATTTTAACTCTAATCACCCCAGATCCGTTAGAAATTCTATAGTGAAATCTGTACAGCAACGCATTTCTAGAATTTCAGCTAATAAGAATATATTTGATGATAAAGCCCATTATTACAACGAAGCCTTAGGTAGAGCTGGATATAGAAATAAAATTAAATTCATTGATAATAATAATATAACAACTAACCATAATCATAACAATTTTAACATCTATAATAGAAAACCTTCCAATAATTCGGAAAACAAAAAAAGAAATAGAACTAGGAATATATTATGGTTCGCTCCTCCTTTGTCATTAAATATTAAAACTCCTATTGTTAAACTATTCTTTAAAGCTCTTGACAAATGCTTCCCTAGAACACATAGATATTACTCAATTTTTAATAGACATACTATAAAATTAACTTAGCGCAGAATATTAATAGAATTAATAATAGAAATTTAAAACTTAACAAAAATACCACTAATTACCCCAGCAATATCCTATTTGATAAATGTAACTCTAGAAATAAATCTAATTGTCCGTTAAATAACAATTGCTTAGCTAAAAATATAGTATATAATTGTAACTTAATAACTAATTTAAATTCATTTAATTATGTAGGATCTACTTCCACAGATTTTAAATCTCGTTTTAATAACCATAAAAGCTCTTTTACGCATTTAAACAAAAAATCTTCAACTTCTCTTTCTAGCTTATTATGTGACCTCAAATTAAAGAACGTTAGATATTCGTTTCTTTGGAATATTATTTCAAAAGCTACTCCTTTTAACTCCTCTTCAGAAAATTGTGATCTTTGTATAGAGGAAATATTCTTTATATTAAAAAGCAAATATTCCATGAATATAAGAAGCAAACTCTTCAGTTGCTGCAGACATAGATTGAACTCAACGTTTAAATATAAATTTTGAATGTAATATATAATTAATTCTATTAATATATTGAACCTATCGATAAATCATTAGATTCCTTCATTTGACTGTTTAAACTCTCAAATATAAAATAAATTTTTTCCCAGAAAATTTTTCTAGATAAACATACTGAAGGCTTTTAAAAGGAGAAATTTTTTTCTTTGAAAAGTATCTCCTATTTTTGAAAGTTTCTCTTTTGTAAGTTTCTCTTTCTTTTTCTTTGAAAATTTCCCATATAGTTATAAAATTATGTTGATCATACTGAGTGTTATAATTAAAATTTTTTTATACTGGATTTTTTTTAGACATATTCATATTTTAAAATTATATTTTGAAATTATATCTTAAAATATTCTCTAATATTTTTTAAAATTGCATTGCTTTAAAATTATATTGCTTATAATTGTAAGAATATATTTCCAAATCGTAATATAATTCATTTTTATCTTATTTTTATATATTATGTACTTCAATTATACTATGTACTGTATATTTATCTCACTCTCTCTCTCTCTCTCTCTCTCTCTCTCTCTATATATATATATATATATATATATATATATATATATATATTTCGTTTCTGAATTTGTTTAGCAAGATTCTGAAATCGTGTGTTGAAACCGATATTGTTATACTTTGGGAGGGTCATGTTGCCAATAAGAAACACACGCACCAGTTGCTTTCACTTCAATTTATTATAATCAATTTATAAATTTAGGAATTTATAAATTTCTGGTTGGTTGGTTGGTTCCACAACCAGATAGTTGTTTATATATTGTCAAAGTTCTTTCGTCACACATTCTGTGACCTCTGCAGTGACTGGGGATTCTTTTCTTTGTTTTTGTGCCTCTCCTTTGTTCTGTCCTACGCCATTTTGTTTCTGTGTGTGTTGTGTGCTCAGTCTGCGCATGCGCCACATCCGGGTGTCTGTGTGTGTTTATATTTGTTTATTTATTTGTTTATTTACATGTTACCGGTTGGTTGTTTGTTCTATGTGCGTGTGTGTTTTCATTTTGTCCTTAATTGTAAGTTGTGATGTTGCTGTTCCACTCATATTTTCTATTTAATTTTGGTTGTAATTCTTTTATGTTTATTGCCTCTGTGATTTGTCTAAACATTGCGTCTTTTCTGTGTGTAGATTCTATTTTTATTTCTATGTTCTCTAATTTACCCTTATGTTCTATTTTAGCATGTTGGTAGAGTACAGATGATTCTTGAAGGTCTCACCATTGTTCATTTATCCGTTCCCCTACACTACGAGCTGTCTCACCTATGTACACTATATTTTTGTCTCTACATTGTCCTTCAGTACATCTTATGCTATACACTACATTTCTAGTTTTACAGTTAATATGGGGGCTTATTTTACAGGTTATACATTTCTTATCTATACAGGGGGATCTTTGGAAAGGGTATGTCTTGCTAATAAGTGTTTTTACGGAGGTACCTGGTCTTTCTACTATCTTAATATTGAGTTTATGTTTATCTAGGGCCCTAGATAAATTTAGAAGGGCCCTAGATAAACATAAACTCAATATTAAGATAGTAGAAAGACCAGGTACTTCCGTAAAAATACCCTAATATTGAGTACTTTGGTGCGTTATGGTCCACCTGGTTCCTTACCACATTTCCTTCGTTATATATATATATATATATATATATATATATATATATTATTAAAATAACAGATTAAAGTTTAAGCAAAGAATCGCTGCTTTCACCCTAAACACAGAAGTGGATATTTCAAAAAACGTTGCAACCGGAGGAAGACAGGAAGACGATACTTTGGTTCGTGGAAACGTTCGCTATGCAAATAAGTAATGGTATAAACAAAACATATACTTAGCTCCCATATCAAGACGTAAAATATCCACGTATAGATCGTACTATCCGTTAGGGTATAACGTGGGGCTGTAATACAGGAAAGTTTTGTGCAATTTATGTTTACAAGCCGAAATTGCCTCAGAGTTTTTGTTTAAGATGTGGTCTGTGGCGTAGAGTATTTCCAGGGCCTCAGCGGCACAGAGGTCACATGGTCTTTTATTTCCGTTATACGATCTAGCCCTAGCAGGATTGACAATACGGAATGACCAGTTCTATCCAGTGGTGAACCAACAATCCTAAAGAAATATATATATATTTATATATATATATATTAATATATATATATATATATATATATATATATATATATATATATATATATATATATATATATATATATATATAAGTATGTATACGTACATACATATATGTATACAGACGTACAGTAGTATGTATATATATACATACATGCACACATATATATATGTACGTATGGATTCACCGAACATTTATTATAATGCTCGGTGTGTTTGTAAACAAACATCCTGTATTAAGCCGTACAGTGTCTAGCAACCATCGTTGTTCATTTGTTCAACACTGACAAAGGAACGCTGTACTAGTTTCAAGCTTATTAGCTATCGTCAGCAACGTATACCTTCCGGCCAGATGATTGAAGGTCTGAAAGTATATACTTTCCTTATGTATATTAACGGCTGAGCAGCCTAATTTGCATATCGAGTGACACCGAAATCGATAAACGGAAAAAATGAAACGAAATTTCATTTCTCACTCTTAGTACGGCTGTTACTTAAATATAAGTATGTATACGTACATACATATATGTATACAGGCGTACAGTAGTATGCATATATATATATATATATATATATATATATATATATATATATATATATATATATATATATACATACATACACACATATATATATATGTACGTATGTACATTTATTATAATGCTCGGTGTGTTTGTAAACAAGCATCCCGCATTAAGCCGTATATTTAAGTAACAGCCGTACTAAGAGTGAGAAATGAAATTTCGTTTCATTTTTTCCGTTTATCGTTTTCGGTGCCCCGGCCGATTAATTCACTCGATATGCAAATTAGGCTGCTCAGCGTGGCGGTTGTTTATTTAAAGATTCACTTCTTTAACATTTCTGAAATGTCAACACTTCCGGTTAGCCATCGCTTAAATAAACATTCATATATTTCCGTCACTAATTTTCTCCTAATGCAGTTTATATATAATATCGTCTTTTTAATGTATCATGGATTACGTTACTGATTAAATAAGAGAGTGTAACACAGTCTTCGTTCAATTTCTATGTATTATATATTGTCAATTACGATTTTATTTGATGTATCATATCTACATGTAGATATACCTGCGTATAATATCAATATGCACACTACACATGCTAGCAGAAAATAATAATGTTAATATATATTGATGAACATTTATTATGGCGAAATATGTTGGAAATCATTCTCAGAGGTTTTGTATTGAAATTAACAAATACACCCTGTAGAAAGTACCCCTTCATATTATTTGTCATTAAGGGCTCTTACAGACACAATCTCATTTGATTGTTGGGGGTGGTGGATTTGCAGAATCAGTAAAGAATCAGACGATATGCTTTGTGTCATAAAGTTACAGTCCTTTATGTTCTGGGTTTAAATCATGCCATGGTCAACTTTGAATTTCATCCATTCAAGGTTGATAAAAAAAAACAGTAACAGTAATGCTGATTTAATTGCTGACCTTGAGTCAAAAGTAGAAACATTTATTTAAAGTCTATAAAACAGTAGATAGAAGGCTTTCTGACATATTTATCCTGGTTCTCTGCTCTCTGAGTTTAAATCCTGCTGAGGTCAACTTTCTTTCGTCCATTTAAGGTTGATAAAAAAAAAACAATACCAGTCCGTCACTGGGGTCTGTTCTTCCTCTCTATATTTCTATCTCACTTCCTCCCTCTTATTCTCTCTCCTTCTCTGGAAGAAATCAACTGTTCAAACCTGGGCTCCACCAAGCTTCAAATGTCCACAGTGATACTCTTATAACTACATCATTTTAAAAAAATAAAGAACATCGATGTATTTGTATGTGTTTACTTTGTAAACCTTAACTAGTTTATATTTATATTTATCACAAAATATCCACGTGTGTAAATAAAAACAATTGCAAAACTTTAATATTTGTTGGATGGTACTTTCATGACAGTTGAAATTTTTACTTTTTAAAAAAATAATTCACATTTGAAAATACTTTACAATTTTCTTCTCTTTTTCTTCACCCATTTATTTCTGAGAGGGTTGTAGTGGGTAGAGTCCTCACACACCCCTTCTAGGTCCTATGTGGGTAAAATTTCCTCTTTACACTACATACACACAACACATCACCCTGCGCACACACACCACATCAAAACACCACAATATACACATCATGTCACACCACAACACACCATATACCACACAACACAACACCACATACCACACCACACCACACCGCATACCACACCACAACACATACAAACCAGGTAGTTATACCAACCAGTATCTTGATTTTAGTGATTTTTTTGTAACAAATCTCAACATCTCAGTTCTTATTTGCCAAGTGGAGTGGAACTCATCAGATTGATTAACAAGAGGCAACAACAGCAACAATATATATAACAACATATAACAAGAGGCAACAATATATATAACAATATATAAAAAGAGGCAACAACACCAGCGGTGACATTAACAACAACAATAACAATATATATGTGTATACACCAACAACTTACAAGCAAACATTACCATCCGAGGTTGACTTTGCCTTTCATCCTTACGGGGTCGATAAAATAAAGTACCAGTAATGCACTGGGTAATTGCTGGCCTTGTGCCAAAAGTAGAAACAATTAACAAGAGGAAGGCAGCAACAGCAGCGGTGACATTAACAACAACAACATATATGTGTATACACCAACATCTTACCAGTAAACTCTGCCATTAACAAGAGGAAGGCAGTGATAGCAGCGGTGACATTAACAACAACATATATGTTTTCAGGATTGAAAGACTCACCTTTAGCCACAAGGTTCTATAAGAAACTGCTAACATGCTCGCATGTGTGCATGCTGAACTCTGGGTCTTTCCGCTGGGAACAACCCCCTGTTTATCTGCCCATCCACGGCCATCTAGCACACCACCAGATGAGACAACGAGCTTGCCTGACGCTCAAGCCTCGCTGGTCAATATCGCTTGGCCCAGGCGGCGCTGGAATATCCCACTCAGGATCCCGAGAGCAACACGGGTGCCGGTAGCCGATGCCATCGCTTCCTCTTTTATGATGATTATTTCATATTAAGGTGAATGTTAATGTTTATAAATATCATCAGGTGACTTATTTACCTTATAATTGTTGTTTACTCACCTGTATTATTAAATATTGAAGTGGTTGTTCAACATTTTATGGGACAGGAAAATGTCTTTTTAATCAGAAATCAGTGAACATTTAGTTGTTACTAACTTTTCTTGACTTAATATTTGGTCTTGAAAACCAAAGTACGTATTATTTCGTTTTCCATCACAACACAAACATTGTGAACTTTTTTACTATCTGAAGTGAAATATCTTGATTTATTACAACACGTACACACATATTTCTACACACACACACACATCTCTCTATCCCCCCTTGGGCTGTCATATATCTTATTACTTGTACCAACTAAATGCTACATTACAACTTTGTAGAAGAAGAAAGCGGAGTTCTGCAGTCTTTTATGGAGCCTTTGTATATTAGACTACATGGCATCTATTAACGATATCTACATTTTTTAATATATAAGTAAAAGTGGTGAGAATCCTTTATGTAAAGATCACTAGCTAGAAATATGTCTGAATATAGCTGTGAGATTTGCAGGAAAACTTTCCCTTCAAAACTGAATCTAACCTCACACGCGAAAATACACACTGGAGAAAAACCCTTCAAGTGTGAAATATGTGGGAAATCTTTCACTGATAATTCTAGACTTGTCATCCACATGCGAAGTCATACTGGAGAAAAACCCTACCATTGTGAAATATGTGGGAAATGTCTCAGAAGACCCATCTTGGAGTTCACAAAACAACACACACTGGTGAAAAACCCTTCCAATGTGAAATATGTGGAAAATCTTTTTCACATGGTGCTAATTTTGTAAAACAAAGGAATACACGCAGGGGAAAAAGCTTTTTCAGGTGAAATTTGTGGGAAATCTTTCTCTTTCTCTTGGAGATCACAAAAGAATACACACAGGAGATAAACCTTATTCCTGTGAAATATGTGGTAAATCTTTTTCTCATGGTTCTAATGTTGTACAACACAAAAGAATACACACTGGTGAAAAACCCTTCCATTGTGAAATATGTGGTAAATCTTTTTCTTGTAATTTTATTCTTGAACATCACAAAAGAATACACACTGGAGAAAAAAACCCTTCCACTGTAAAATATGTGGGGAATATTTTACTTATAATTCTAATCTTGTCATCCACATGTGGAGTCATACTGGAGAAAAACCCTACCATTGTGAAATATGTGGGAAATCTTTTGCATTGAGTGGTGACTTGAAAAGACATGACAATACACACTGGAGAGAAACCCTTCCACTGTGAAACATGTGGCAAATATTTTGCCTTGAGCTGTGTCTTGAAAAGATATAGAAGAACACATAATGGAGAAAAACCTTATTCATGTGAAATATGAAATCCTTCTCTTATACATCTCAATATATATATATGAGTGTGTGTGTGAATATATATATATATGTATATATATCTCACTCAAGTGGAAGAAATATACTCCCATATATCAAAGATTACCACAATAACTAGGGAGCGGAGGACAATATATGCCGGACATTGCTACTGAGGGTAGGATGACCTGATGAGCTGGCTCCTGTGATGGATACCTAAACAAAGTAAGACCCTAGTAGGATGACTGAGATTGATCTACATAGATCAGATGTCTCTGGATGTCCAGCTGGAGATTAATGATCTCAGGAATGCCATGGAAGATTGTGCCTTCTAAAAAAGGAGAGTAGAATTGTTCTGGCCAATCCACCTGACCTAATAATGATAATAATATATATTAATGAACATTTATTAATATGGTGAAATATCTTGGAAATCATTCTCAGAGTTTTTGTATTGTAATCCACAAATACATTCTGGGGGAAGTTCCACTTCATATTATTTGTCATTAAGGTTTCTTATTTCATTAACATTCTTATTTCATTGTTGAGGGTGGTGGATTTGCAGAATCAGTAGAGTGTCAGACGATATGGTTTGTGTCATATAGTTACATCCCTTTACATTCTGTATTAAAATCTTGCTGAGGTTAGCATTACTTTTCTTCCTCAGAGGTCCAGTAAAATAAAGTACCAGTAATCCACTGGGGTTGATTTAATCAACTTTCTCCTTCTGTTCCAATTGCTGGCCTTGAGTTATAAGTAGAAATATTTATTTAAAGTCTATTAAAGAATTAATGGAATGCTTTCTGCCATATCTGTTCTGGTTCTCTGCTCTGGGTTTACATCCTGCTGAGGTCAAATTTGCCTTTCGTCCATTCAAGGTTGATAACAAAAAAGTACCAGTCTACTGTTGTTTCTCTCTATATTTCTTTCTCACTTCCTCTCTCTCATTCTCTCTCCTTCTCTGGAAGAAATCAACTGTTCAAACCTGGTGAGTAAAGGGCTCCACCAAGCTTCAAATGTCCACAGTGGCACACTTATGACTCCATCATTTGAACAAAAAACAAAGCAAAAGATCAATGTGTTTATTTTATAAACCTTAACTGGTTTATATTCATATTTTTGACAAAATATCTACATTTATGTTTAAATAAAAACAATTTTATAACTTCAGTATTTGTTGGATGGTATGATCATGACAGTTCAAATTAGGACTTTTTAAAAAAAATTAACATTTGAAAATACTTTACAACTTTCTTCTCTTTATCTTTAACCATTTATTCCTGAGAGGGTTGTAAAGGGTAGAGTCCTCACACACCCCTTTTATGTCCTACCTGTGTAAAATTTCCTCTATACACTACACCACTCTGCACACACACACCACAATATACAACCCCATCCCACACAACAGACACACATCATACCACAAAACAACACATCCAAACCAGGTAGCTATACCAACCCAGTATCTTGATTTTAGTAATTTTTTTTTTTTGTAACAAATGTCAACAACTCAGACCTTACTTACCAAGTGGAGTGGAACTCATCAGATTGGACCAAGGAAACAATGTTTCCATTGGACTTTCCAATTGATGATATAATCTACAATCTACCAGTTGTAACTACTGACAGATAGAGCAAAGTGAAATAAAGTGTCTTGCTGAAAGACTTAACACATTACCTAGTCTAGGAATTGAACTCAGAACCTCATGGTTGTCAATCCAACTCTCTTACAACTAAGCTACATGTCTTCCTATGTTTTAGTGATAGTGGACAGTGAATGATGATGATGATAGTCATTTTATTTGACCAGTTGATCATCTCAATGGTGTATTATTGCCTGTTTTCACAGGATCCCTTTAAGTTATGAGTAAAAGATAATAGAGTATTGGTTAGGGCGTTGGACTCGATGATAAACTTGTGAGTTCAATTCCTGGGCTTGGCAGCATGTTCTGTTGTACAATAAAACATTTTATTTCATGTTGCTTCAGTTCAATCAGCTGGAAAAAAGTTGTGACAACTCTGGTTCCAAGTTATATCGGCCTTTGACTTTCCTTTGGACAACATCATATAGTCTATATATATTGTGTGTACTGAATATATATATATAGTGATAACATGGTATGTATAGCTCTTTAGTTCTTAGTCCAGATTGTTCCATCAGGAATATATGTCAACTAATTGTCTCCAATGATTTCAGTTGGTGACAGCTTGTTGACATCTATGCCAGATGATGTTGACTGTTTGTGGGTCATTTTGGAATGTGTTCCACCAGGTCATCTTCGGTCGACCTCTTTTCCACTTGTCTTCAAAGGGAATGCATATCATCGCTGTTTTGGACGGGTGATCTTTTGGGAGGTGCAGAATGTGACCCGCAAAATGGAACCAACATTCCATGATGATCTCCTGCAGTGGATGTGACCCTGCTCTCCACAGGATCACTCCCGCTGACCTTTAGAATCTTATGCAGGCTCCTTTGATGGAAAGTTTTTAGAGACCAATCCATCTTCACAGTGCATTTCCATGTTTCACAGTCAGAGATGGCCATGGGCAGTACAATGCTAGTGTACAAGCAGAGTTTAAAATACATGCTAATGGCTTTGTTTGACCAGATGGAGTGCATCCATTGGAACACTGCAGTCACCTTTACAATCCTGCAGTTGATATTCAGCTCAATGTTGCCACTGTTGCTCAGTATATATAGAGGATATATATAGTGTGTATATATTAGTTGAGAAGATACTGGCACCAAATAGTATCAGCCTTTGACCTCCCTTTGGATAACATAATATACGTCGAATACGCTACTTTTTTCTTAAAATAAGTTGCAAAAATCTACCCTACGTCCTGGAGGCCGAAGGTTTATTTTTTATTTTCAAATTTTAGGTTGTCAAAATTAGGGTGCGTTTTCGTGGATGGGAAATACGGTATATATATATATGTAGTGTATATATATAGATTGTATAGTGTATAGTGTATATATACATATATATATATATATATATATATGTAGTGCATATATATATAGACTGTATAGTGCATATATATATATGTAGTGTATATATATATAGACTGTATATTGCATATATACATATATATATATGATGAATATTGATGTTAGGAAGGGTATCCAACTATCAAAAACCTGCTAAAAAAGGGTTGGGTGGACCCTTCTGCTGTATAAAGGACATGACAATCACTTAAGTATTGGTGCCACAACAAAATACACCCAGTAGTAGTGACCATATGTAACTGAAAGGAGGACCCCAACCCCACCTTGATCTTTGAAGACAACCTGTGTAACCCTTGCTAGCAGGGAAACTGGACATTAAATGATGATGAGCTGTGACATCACTGAGGTCAAGCTGGTTCAGCCATTCCTTTGGCCAGCATTATATATGGTCTATATAGAAGTTTTGACAACATTATATATACATATGTACACACACACTGTCAAACATGTATATTTATATATAATGTTCGGCTGAAGAGTTCATAGGCTGACCAAGTTACTCTCATGGAATATGACAATGTTTTACACACAAATATATGCTATATATATGTATACAAACACATATATATTTTATAGTGAAGTCATACAGCATATCGCAATATCATTTTTCAATTCTCAGCTTTGGATGTACTTTGTGTCCTTAAGCAAGACACATCATTCCACATGTCTCTAATCTCCACAGCTGAAAAAGACAAGTAGTAGCTTTAGTTGGAGGTTTAGCATGGGTTGGATCATTCCCTGCCTCCAACCTTTTCACTTCAGCCACAAACCCTGGCTTTACTACCTGCAATAGAGAGAAGAGGGAGATAGTTAAATACCGGGACCTGACTAACCATGTGTCTTTGTCCCCACACTGCTGATTTTCTCCTCAAAATTAGAAAGACAGCAGCCCACTTGAGAAAGTAGTCCCATGAAGTAGGGCGTATGCTGCAGTTGGGGTCTCTGGCTATTCTCTGTGGTAACACCTTTGCTATTTTGTCTGTAGGGTGGGGCTGAATCACTGCTCAGACTGAAATATAACATCTGTCCCTCTCCCTCTTCCATTATTTTCGTTGTTTGATTCGTTTTCGTTCTTTTCTTTTCAACAATCAACAATGAGTATTCTGAGGAATTCAGTGTACAGGTGGAGGTCGATTAGGGTTGCATCTTTAGCCCCCTCCTCTTTAATATTGTCCTACAGGCTATAACTGGAATTTAAGACTGGTTGCTCATGGGATATCTTATATGCCGACAACCTGACCCTCTTAGTCGAGACTATGACAGAATTAGAGAAGAAATATCAGACATGGAGGCACAACTTGGAAACAAAAGGTCTCAAAGTCAACAGGACTCTGATCCACTCAGGGAAATGGCCCTGCTCGGTATGGAGGAAAGGCGTAGGTAGAAACTCAATCCGGTGTCCCAAATGCAAACTGTGGGTACACAAGAGATGTTGTGGGAAAACAGGCAGGCTAGCAAAATACACAGACTTCATATGTGGACCCTGCACAGGGGTAGTAAGCAAAGACCCTCAGGAAGTAAGGCTCTTCATTTACCCAGAGGACCCCATATAAATAGTTGAGAGCTTCTGCTATCTGGGTAACCAAATCAGCTGAGGAGTTGGTTTATGCAGAAAATACAGTTGCCAGAGTGAGAACAGGATGGAAAAAGTTCAGCGAGTTACTGCCATTGCTACCTACAAAAGGTCTCTCACTCAAGATAAAAGGCAAGCTGTACAATGCCTGTGTACACAGCAATGCTACATGGAAGTGAAACATGGGCTCTGTGTGCCAAGGATCTACGGAGATTGGAAAGAAACAAAGTCTGCATGTTACAATGGATGTGTAACAGTAGTTTGTGGGAACAGCAAAACGTAAAATAATTGAGAATGAAACTGGGCATAAAGAGGGATCAAATGCTGTGTGCAGGAGAGAAGACTGCAGATGTATGGACATGTGATGTGTATGTAGCAAGCTACTTTCCTTTGGTGGATTGATACCCTTTCTGTATGTTGTTTGCCTAAGTTTAGCCAATCGCTATCGGCGTAAGGATATGTATCTCAGCTTCCGCCCAAATGGAGAAATTCCCACTTCTTTTATATAAATTAATTCTCTTGCAGCTTGACTTAGCTAAGGTAAACAACCATTTGCTTTTTCTCCGCAAACATCATTCCAATATGTAACTATAAAACATTACCGCGGCCTGGCTTCTCACTTCAGCCACTGGACCGTGTCTTCTCTTACAGATCATAATTTGTTTGTTCATTTCTTTTGGCATTCCAACCAACCAAGCTAAATCCAGCTCTTTTCACCTTAAACATTGTTAATAAATTCTGTTACACACGAACTACATATGTTGTCGTTAACATCATTGTTACATATTCTGGTTATATATTACACACTGCTAAAAGTAATAGTATACTTCTAAACTAGTTATATATTACACACTGCTAAAAGTAATACTATACTTCTAAACTGGTTATATATTACAAGCTGCTAAAGGTAATACTATACTTTTAAACTGGTTATATATTACATGCTGCTAAAAGTAATACTATACCTCTAAACTGGTTATATATTACATGCTGCTAAAAGTAATACTATACTTCTAAACTGGTTATATATTACACACTGCTAAAAGTAATACTATACTTCTAAACTGGTTATATATTACATGCTGCTAAAAGACATACTATACTTCTAAACTAGTTATATATTACACATGCTAAAAGTAATACTATACCTCTTAACTGGTTGTATATTAGACACTGCTAAAAATAATACTATACTTCTAAACTGGTTATATATTACACACTGCTAAAAGTAATACTATACTTCTAAACTGGTTATATATTACACACTGCTAAAAGTAATACTATACTTCTAAACTAGTTATATATTACACACTGCTAAAATAATACTATACTTCTAAACTGGTTATATATTACATGCTGCTAAAAGTAATACTATACTTCTAAACTAGTTATATATTACATTCTGCTAAAAGTAATACTATACTTCTAAACTAGTTATATATTACATGCTGCTATACTGATAACATAATACATCATCATCTTATGTTATAAACTGCTTCACTGGTGACTTCTATTGATACACAATACACAAATATAAATATTATTCTTCTCAAATATATCTTATCAAATATTATCTTCATGTATGAAGGATGACAGCTGTATAAAAAGGTGCAAGGCACTAGAGGTTGTAGGACACCCCAATAGAGGAAGACCCAGGGAGATATGGGATGATAAAGGTTGATCTGGCTTAGCTGAACCTCCCAATGAAGATGAGACAGGACTGAGATCTCTGGCACTACAATGTACAACAAAAGACCCATGTCAACAACTCAGCCCAAGACCCTGCTCACCACTGTAAATGTGGACCACCCAGTAACTGGCTCAACCTCCCGCATAGTGGGACAACCCAGCTCCCAAATTATGGTTCCAATGTGGGCAGGATATGGTGCAGCCCACTGACCAGAACCTCCTAATAAAGGTCTCACCCAGGGCTCTACTATGAACAAGGCTTGGTACTGCCAACTGGCCAGAACCTCCTAATAAAGGTGTCACCTAGGGCTCTACTATAAACACGGCGTGGTATGACCAACCGACAAGAACTGCCTCATAAAGGTGTCACCCAGGGCTCTACTATGAACAAGACTTGGTGCTGCCAACTGACCAGGCCTACTTCATAATAGGTCTACCAAGATCCCAAAACACAGCAGCAGTCCCGATATTGTGCAAGGTACACTGCTGCCATCTGGCCAGACTTTCCAGTAACAAGGCTCCACTATGTGTAAGACTTTGAGAGTCCAACTGGCTAGACCTCCCTCATAGTGGGACTACCTAGCTCTCAAACTATAGCTCTACTGTGAGCAGGTTACAGTGAAGCAACCTGGCCTGTCCCTCCTCATAACTGTGCCATCCAGTCCCACACTGTAAATGGGGTTGGTGTTAGGAAGAGTATCCCACTGTAAAAAGGGAAGTAAACAATTGGTTATATAAATATATATATGTATAGTAATAATAATAAATTTGAAGACTAAAATCAAAAGAGGGCTCGATAAGGATAAATATATATCAAATATATAAGAACCGTAGAGCAAATATTTATTAAAATAACAGATTAAAGT
This sequence comes from Eledone cirrhosa, assembly GCA_964016885.1. Lineage (NCBI taxonomy): Eukaryota > Metazoa > Mollusca > Cephalopoda > Octopoda > Eledonidae > Eledone > Eledone cirrhosa. Next base: position 31,155,244 of record OZ024748.1, on the reverse strand, counting down.
TTAAGCAAAGAATCGCTGCTTTCACCCTTAATGGGATCTTCTGAAACTAACAAAGTCAATCTGTAAACACAGAAGTGGATATTTCAAAGAATATTGCAACTGTATATAGATATATATAACTTTGATAGGTTTTGGCTAGTATTGGCCCAGGCCATGTCTAACTTAATAGCACCACCTGGTGAAGTCTTTCAAATCAGGATTTGGACATCATGGCCCACCCAGGAAGAGAGTTATTGTTTACGGAGACATATCCGGGATTTCTTGAAGGAATTTGAATTTTATGGGGTCTGTTTCTGTTTTAATGTGTTTTATGGGCAATTCTGATGGAATATTTTCCACATTATGCGCTGACGGTGATGTTGAGCTTTTCTAATCGACTCCCATATTGAAGGCCTGTCATGCCATCTATCTTTTTTGTAATTGACCTTTGGGGTGCTTCAACTTTCATGATACGTGTGGGGAGACCACAGTGGACAACAGTATTCAAGGTGGGGTCGGGCAAAAGTGGAGAAAAGAAGGATAATGGTGTAGATATCTCTCGACTGAGAGGTTCTGAGAATCCAGGGACACATTCAGTTTGCCATGACAACTTTGCTCTTTATATGAGTGGTCCAGCTTATGTTGTTGTCCACAATTACTCCCAAGTCACTGATGTTGTTGGATGCCATGAGTTTCACTAGAAGGAAGAGAATATAGGAGTTTCAGTGCATCTTTTTTTCCAAAGTAGATTAACTCAAATACATCCTTGTTCAGCAACATATTGTTCTTTTCCATCTATTGGATAACAGTCAGTAGGTCTGACTGAAGGTGTGTCTGGTCACCCACTCCATTGATGACCTATCTGGAGCTTGGAATCATCTGCAAAGATTCTCATGTTGCTGTGCTTGATGATATCAGTAACGTCATTTATATAGATAATTGTTTCTACTTTAGGCACAAGGCCAGCAAATACCCAGTACATTACTGGTACTTTATTTTATCGACCCCCGTAAGGATGAAATGTAAAGTTAACCTATCAAAAGAAGTGGGCCTAACACAGTGCCTTGTAGGACTTTGGCTGGGCTTGATTGTACACCTTCAACTACAACATGTTGGGCTCTGTCTGTCAGGAAACACTTGATCCATTGTAGTAACTTTCCAGAGACACCAATGTTGGATAGTTTTTTCAGTAGAATGTTGTGATCAACCCTTGCTGAAATCAAGGTAGATGACATCAGTGTTGGAGCCCTCTACCAAAGCTCTTAATATGTCATCAAAGTGATGCATTAGCAGTGTTAGGCAGTCCCTTCCATTACTGAACTCATGTTGGTTGGAGTTCAGCAGATTGTTACTTTCAAGAAAGTGTGTTATTCGTGATCTCACCACCCTCTCAAATACCTTAATGATATGAGAGGTGAGTGAGATCGGACAGTAATTCACTACAAGGGACTCGTTTCCCTTTTACAAATCTGGGACTACAGACTGGGATACTAAGTTTTCAGGTATATAACCAGCATCCCGTGAGTTCCTCCACAGATTAGTAAGTGGAGATGCAAGTTGGTGTCGACACACATTCAGGACACAAGCAGGAAACCAATCGGGGCCTACTGCTGATCTTTAATTTTGTTTATTGCCGCTAAGATATCAGGGGTGCCAAACGATATGACCGACATAGTGTGTTGGGGATTAACATCACTGATACCGCCCAGATCAGACATATCAAGATTGCTGAAAAGAAAGCAGTATTGTTTCTACAGTATCTCACCCATGGTTTTGGCATTATCTTGGAGAGTGCCATTTTCATCAATTAGAGGACCAACAGTGGAAACAGTGACCTTGTGTTTTTTCCCAAATGAAAAGAAAACTTTGGGATTGAGTTTGATTTTCTCAATGGCCCATTTCTCCTCAGCTGTTCTTTGGTTATTGATGGTGGTCTTCATGCATTGCTGGAGGTTATATTTTTTTTTATTCAAGCATTGCGATAGCTGTCGAATGTGTGTGTTGTTGGCAGTATTTTAGTATGTTAATTTTTTGGTTTGTTCTTTTTATTTTTCTGATAATAGTTTTTCTGTTTTGGGGAATTCTCCACTTCTTGGTGGGGTGTGTTTTGCACATATGTTTGTGACAGTGTCTACAATAATCAGGCATGATGTTTCGATGTTGGTGGAGATGTGTCCATGTGTGAAAGACCAGTCAACACGTGATAGCTCGTTTGAGATTGCATCCCAGTTGGCATTATGGAGATCCATGTTATCAAATGGGTGAGCTGGAGAGAGGTCACTAGGATTAGCTTTTAACTGGTGGAATCTCAGGTTACAGAGAACTATGTCATGGTCTGAAAGAAGGGTTTTTTCCACTGTAATATTATGTTAATGTGGCTACTAAACACTACGTCCACAATGTTTTCTGATATCTTGTTGGTGCAGTTTTTGACTGGGGGTGTGGTTGCACTGTTGGATAGGGTTGTAGTTACCACTTTTGAATTTTTTATTTTTGTACCTCTGTGAAAAGACTGGACCAGCATTACTGCAACAGGTAGTATTTTTACTGCTATTTCGGTGTTTGCTTGGAGCCCCATTTTTGTTAATGTGTTGGGTCCCTGGAAAAATATGGCAGAAAGCATTCTATCTATTGTTTTATAGACTTTAAATAAATGTTTCTACTTTTGACTCAAGGCCAGCAATTTGAAGAGAAAGGGGAATCCCAATTAAATCAGACCCAGTGCATTACTGTTAGTTTTTTATCAACCTTGAATGGATGAAAGTCAAAGTTGACCATGGCAGGATTTAAACCCAGAACATAAAGGACTGTAACTTTGACACAAAGCATATCGTCTGACACTCTATTGATTCTGCCAATCCACCACCCTCAACAATGAAATGAGCTTGTGTCCCTGTAAGAGCCCTTAATGACAAATAATATGAATGAGTACTTTCTACAGGGTGTATTTGTTAACTACAATACAAAACCTCTGAGAATGATTTCCAACATATTTCACAATAATAAACGTTCATCAATATATATCAACATTATTATGTGGATTGGCAGTATCGGTAGAGGGTCAGACACCATGCTTTGACGCATAGAGTTACGGCCCTTTACATTCTGAGTTCAAATTCCGCCGAGGTCAACTTTCCCTTTCATCCTTACGGGGTCGATAAAATAAAGTACCAGTAATGTACTGTGTGATTGCTGGCCTTGTGCCAAATGTAGAAACAATTATTAATATTATTATTATTTTCTGCTAGCATGTGTAGTGTGCATATTGATATTATACGCAGGTATATATACATGTAGATATGATACATCAAATAAAATCGTAATTGACAATATATAATACATAGAAATTGAATGAAGACTGTGTTACACTCTCTTATTTAATCAGTAACGTAATCCATGATACATTAAAAGAGGTGATATTATATATAAACTGCATTAAGAGAAAATTAGTACGGAAATATACGAATGTTTATTTAGGCGATGACTAACCAGAAATGTTGACATTTCAGAAATTTTAAAGAAGTGAATCTTTAAATAAACAAAATATATTTAATCAACAGCCACGAAATTTAGTAGATAAATTATGTAATATTCATTCATTATTTATAAAAAGTAATGCAACTTATTTTACTAATGGGATAAAAATTATAAACCGTACGCAGTCCCGCGCTTCTTACTTTATTATAGTTTAAATTTATCAGGTCAGGTGGATTGGCCAGAACAATTCTACTCTTCTTTTTTAGATATCACGATCTTCCATGGCATTCCTGAGATCATTAATCTCCAGCTGGACATCCTGAGGCATCTGATCTATGTAGGTCAATCTCAGTCATCCCACTGGGGTCTAACAATGTTTAGGTATCCACTATAATAGCCAGTTCATCCTATCCTCAGTAGTAATGTCCAGCATATCTTATCCTCCGCTCTCTAGTTATTGTGGTAATCTTTGATATATGTCAGTATATTTCTTCCCTTTGAGTAATGTATTAAAAAATAAAAATAAAATATATATATATACACACACACACAACATGTATGTTTGAGATGTATAAGATTTCTCAAGCTTCACATTTCCAAAGTGTGTCTATATATTTGTGTTTTTCATATTTCACAGTGATGGGGTTTACCGCAAGTGTTGACTACGTAGGTGAACAACCAGTGACGAATTCTGAGTGAAAGATTTCCCACATATTTCACATGAATAAGGTTTTTCACCAGTATGTATTCTTTTGTGACGTTCAAGATTAGAACTATTAGAAAAAGATTTCCCACATATTTCACATGAATAAGGTTTTTCACCAGTGTGTGTTCTTTTATGACGTACAAGATGAGAACTATTAGAAAAAGATTTCCCACATATTTCACAATGGAAGGGTTTTTCTCCTGTGTGTGTTCTTTTGTGACGTTCAAGTTGAGAACTCTGAGAAAAAGATTTCCCACATATTTCACAATGGAAGGGTTTTTCACCAGTGTGTATTCTTTTGTGATGTTCAAGAATAAAATTACAAGAAAAAGATTTACCACATATTTCACAATGGAAGGGTTTTTCACCAGTGTGTATTCTTTTGTGTTGTACAACATTAGAACTATGAGAAAAAGATTTCCCACATATTTCACATGAATAAGGTTTTTCACCAGTGTGTATTCTTTTGTGATGTTCAAGAATAAAATTACAAGAAAAAGATTTCCCACATATTTCACAATGGAAGGGTTTTTCACCAGTGTGTGTTCTTTTGTGAGGTTCAAGTTCAGAACTCTGAGAAAAAGATTTCCCACATATTTCACATGAATAAGGTTTTTCTCCTGTGTGCTTTCTTTTGTGCTTTACAAGATTGTACTTCTGGGTGAAAGATTTCCCACATATTTCACAATGGAAGGGTTTTTCACCAGTGTGTATTCTTTTGTGAAGTTCAAGATGAGAACTCTGAGAAAAAGATTTCCCACATATTTCACAGTGGAAAGGTTTTTCTCCAGTGTGACTCCGTATGTGGACGACAAGATTAGAATTATCAATAAAAGATTTACCACATATTTCACAGTGGAAGGGTTTTTCTCTACTGTGTATTTTCTCGTGTGAGGATAGTTTCAGTTTTGAAGAGAAAGTTTTCCTGCAAATCTCACAGCTATATTCAGACATATTTCATAAAGGAAGCTCACCACTTCCACTCATATATTAAGAAATGTAGCATTCAGTTGGTAAAGTAATAAGATGTATGAAAGCGTAAGACTGATCTTGGAAGAAGAAAAAGCAAGTGCTTATATATACATATATACAAATGAATATATGATAGGGATACACACTGATACAAGTATTCATGTATTCGCATTGCAAATGACCAAGTTAGCTAGATTGAAAAATACTAATTAAAATAATACGGTTTGCCTGTCTCGATTTAAAATAATAAATCAATAAAAACAAACCTATATTCATTTGTATTACACGGCTCAGAAATATTCCTTTCTTTGGGCTATTTAATTGTAAAAGACTATTTGAGTTTATAACTCTATATATAATATATATATATATAGATATATATATGTGGGTGTGTATATATATATATTTTATTTTTGTTAAGGTGAGAGAAGCTCTATTCACAATAACATCCTCAGCTCATAAAACAAACGAAGTCTTCGTAATTTAAGATTTTTGTTATTGAGGACAGTTCAGGTGACAAGAGAATTAATATCCATAATTTCAAAAGATGAAGGTTAATATATAAACATTAATATATACAGACATTACAGTGTGTACGTATCAGAGAGAGAAATAGACGTGTGTGTAGTAATATGTGTGTACGAGTTGTAATAAATCAAGATATTTCACTTCAGATAGAAAAGTTCACAATGTTTGTGTTGTGGTGGAAAACAAAATAATACGTACTTTAGTTTCAAGACCAAATATAAAGTTAAGAAAAGTAAAAACTAAATGTTCACCGATTTCTGATTAAAATAATATTTTCCTCTCCTGTAAAATGTTGAACAACCACTTCACGATGTTGGGGCTTGTTTGTGATGAAATGAAATATTTAATAATACAGGTGATAAAACAACAACTATAAGGTAAATAAGTCACCTTATGTTATTTACAAACATTAACGTCCACCTTAATATGAAATAATCACCATAAAAGATAAAATTAGATGAGGTTTAAGTTGTAACAATGGAGCTGATATAAATGGTAATATTTCAGTCTAGTTGACACCGGTGTCATGACTTAAAAGTCCCCTACATAATTTAATACATTCAGAAACAACTTCAGTTATATTACTTCATATGTTAGTTCTTTATTCAGATTTGTATAAATAATATTATTAATTTTATATAACTGTTCACATTAAAACAAAACACATTATTAAAGGTAGTAAACTAGAAATGTAAATAATGAAAATGAATGAAGCGACTAAAATACCTGTTTCTATTTTTGGCACAAGGCCAGCAATTATCTCAGTGCATTACTGGTACTTTATTTTATCGACCCCATAAGGATGAAAGGCAAAGTTAACCTGGGCAGGATTTGAACTCAGATCGTAAAGGGGCGTGACTCCATGCTGCAAAGCATACTCATACTGGTAATCCACCTAATGGGAGAGGGACAGACACTATACTCCTGTCTGAGCTGTGACTCAGACCCTCCCTATCTTCCTCTTCTCTCTATTACAGGCAGTGAAGCCTGAGTTTGTGGCCGCAGTTAAAAGGTTGGAGGCAGATATCCAACCCATGCTAAACATCCAACTAATTCTGCTACTTGTCTTTTTCAGCTGTGGAGATTAGAGACATGTGGAATGATGTGTCTTGCTTAAGGACACAATGTACCTCCCTAGCTGAGAATTGAACACATAATAAGATGTATGACTTCACTATATATATATATATATACACATATATATACATATATGTGTGTATAGACATTTATATATATGTGAGTGCATATCTACATATGCATACATATGTGCTATATATATGAAACAAACAAAGCATTTTATATTGGCTGTTGGAACATACCGACAATGCTTGACAGGGATTCATCCGAACGTCCTGAACTGCTCTTGTTGCAAAGGAGCTTCGTTGTTACAATCTTCACATCGTGGCTTTATCCGAGACAAGGTTAGCTGGAGATGGTCCTCTTACAGAATTTGTGGAAAATATACATTCTTCTGGAAAGGAAGAGATGAAGGAACGAGACGAGAGGCTGGGGTAGCATTTGCTGTAAGACGGTTCTTGTGGATAAACTGAAAGAATTCCCACTGGAGATTAGTGAGCGTCTTATGTCCATGAGGATTCCGCTGGACATAGGAAGACATGCGACCCTGGGGAATGTGTATGCTCCAACTATAAATTCTGTTGTTGAAGAAAAAGCGTCTTTCTACCATGAAAGGTTTTAAGAAATATCCCTCAGGCAGACAAGGTCACCGTGCTTGGTGACTTTAATGCTAGAGTGGGTAGGGATTTTAACAGATGGAATGTAATCAGAAGGCCATTATGAAGTAGGCCTGGCTAGTTGGCCATACCAAGCCTTGCTCATAGTAGAGCCCTGGGTGACACTTTTATGAGGGGGTTCTGGTCAGTTGAGCCATACCAATCCTTGTTCATAGTAGAGCCCTGGGTGACACCTTTATTACAAGGTTCTGGCCAGTTGGCAGCACCAAGCCTTGTTCATAGTAGAGCCCTGGGTGACACCTTTATTACGAGGTTCTGGTCAGTTGGCCACACCAAGCCTTGTTCATAGTAGAGCCCTGGGTGAAGCCATTATGAGGAGGTTCTGGTCAGTCGGCTGCACCATATCGTGCCCACATTGGAACCATAATTTGAGAGCTGGGTTGTCCCACTATGCGGGAGGTTGGGCCAGTTACTGGGTGGTCCACATTTACAGTGGTGAGCTGGCTGGCACTGTTATGAGCAGGGTCTTGGGCTGAGTTGTTGACATGGGTCTTTTGTTGTACATTATAGTGCCAGAGGTCTCAGTCCTGTGTCATATTCATTGGGAGGTTCAGATAAGCCAGGTCAACCTTTATCATCCCATATCTCCCTGGGTCTTCCTCTATTGGGGTGTCCTACAACTTCTTAGTGCCTTGCACCCTTTTATACAGCTGCCATCCTTCATACACATCACATGTCCATACATCTGAGTCTTCTCTCCTACACACAGCATTTGATCCCTCTTATGCCCAGTTTCGTTCTCAATTATTTTACGTTTTGCTGTTCCCACAAACTACTGTTATACATCCATTGTAACATGCAGGCTTTGTTTCTTTCCAATCTCTGTAGATCCTTGGCACACAGAGCCCATGTTTCACTTCCATGTAGCATTGCTGTGTACACACAGGCATTGTACAGCTTGCCTTTTATCTTGAGTGAGAGATCTTTTGTAGGTAGCAATGGCAGTAACTCGCTGAACTTTTTTCATCCTGTTCTCACTCTGGCAACTGTACTTTCTGCATAACCACCTCCGCAGCTGATTTGGTTACCCAGATAGCAGAAGTTCTCAACTATTTCTATAGGGTCCACTGTTATAGCCTGTAGGACAATATTAAAGAGGAGGGGATAAAGATGGAACCCTAATGGACCTCCACCTGTACACTAAATTCCTCACAGTACTCATTGTTGATTTAACTTTGCTGGTGTCCTATCACCCATTACATGACTTATACTGAGCTCACGAGCCACTCATCTACCCCTTCTTTTCTGAAGTCCCACCAGATTAGGGGTCGAGGGACTCTATCAAACACTTTCTCTAGGCTCATGAATGCTTTGTAGAGTGGCTTACTTTTACCCAGGTACTTCTCCTGCATTTGCTTCACAAATAAGAGGGCCTCAAGTGTGCTTCTTCCTGGCACAAATCCAAACTGCATCCCATTTAGGTGTATACAATCACTAATTAGTTGTGTAATTCTCATGATGCTAAACTACACCAGTTGCAGACTGCGCATCAACATGAGATATCTTTCTCCACAAAGTTTGATAACCATCAGCAGAGTTTAAAGAGCAAAGATCAAGTCCAATCCATAAGTTGACATTATCAAGCCATCGTTCTGGCTGCCGGTGTCTACTTCTCTTACCAGCCAACCTTCCTTCCAGCCATAACCTACTCACACCACGAGTTGATCTTTTTATATGACCGTATAGTTTGAGTACTCTTGACTTGACAATTGATGTAATTGGTCTAAGTCTGGTAATGTTGAGCAGCTCACTGATACAGATACAGATGCTGAGCTACTTGCCAGACATAAGTCTCATGATGTGGTTCTAGAATGTAGAGAGCTTCTCAAGTGACCTTGTCATCCAGTTAACACAATCAGGACAATATAACACAATTGGTAGGGTGTAAGTATCAAAGATCTCAGCCTTCGAATGATAGGAAACTTGTGCAATGGCTCTTTCTATAACTTTCATGACCTGCTAAATCAGCTTGATACCTCTGTAGTTCTCTCTAAGTCAAGGGTCTGCAACCTACGGCCCATGGAGGGATTTCGATCAGCCAGCAAGAACTAATGCACAATGAGTTGTTTATTTAAAATTTAAATTTATTATAATGTGATAGACGAGACTTTCAAATACAATAAAAGATCTGCTGTTACATTCTTCCACAAATCTTCTGATTCACTCCACCTAATGTCCACCACACCACCACTGATTCACTCAAACTCATGTCCACGACCAACGATTCACTCCACCTAATGTCCCTCACCACGGATTCACTCCACCTAAAGTCCACCACCACCGATTCACTCCACCTAATGTCCCCTACCACTTCTTCACTCTACCTAATGTCCACCATACCACCACTGATTCACTCGACCTAATGTCCACCACCACTGATTCACTCCACCTAATGTCTAGCACCACTGATTCACTCCACCTTATGTCCACCACACCACCACTGATTCACGCCACATAATGTCCACCACCACTGATTCACTCAACTTAAAGTCCACCACCACTGATTCACCTCACCTAATGTCCACCACAAAACCACTGATTCACTCCACCTTATGTCCACCACACCACCACTGATTCACTCCACCTAATGTCCACCACCACTGATTCACCTCACCTAATGTCCACCACATCACCACTGATTCCCTCCACCGAATGTCCACCACCACTGATTCACTCCACCTAATGTCCACCACCACTGATTCACTCCACCGAATGTCCACCACCACTGATTCACTCCACCTAATGTCCACCACCACTGATTCACCTCACCTAATGTCCACCACATCACCACTGATTCCCTCCACCGAATGTTCGCCATCATTGATTCACTCCACCTAATGTCCACCACCACTGATTCACTCCACTTAATGTCCACCACCACTGATTCACTCTACCTAATGTCCACCACCACTGATTCACTCCACCTAATGTCCACCACCACAGATTCACTCTACCTAATGTCCACCACCACTGATTCACTCCACCTAATGTCCAGCACCACTGATTCACTCCACCTAATGACACCACCACTGATTCACTCCACCTAATGTCCAACACACCACCACTGATTCAATCTACCTAATGTCCAGCACCACTGATTCAGTCTACCTTATGTCCACCACCACTGATTCACTCCAGCTAATGTCCACCACCACTGATTCACTCTACCTAATATCCACCACCACTGATTCACTCTACCTAATGTCCACCACCACTGATTCACTCCACCTAATGTCCAGCACCACTGATTCACTCTACCTAATGTCCACCACCACAGATTCACTCTACCTAATGTCCACCACAACTGATTCACTCTACCTAATGTCCACCACACCACCACTGATTCACTCCCCCTAATGTCCAACACACCACAACTGATTCACTCTACCTAATGTCCACCACAACTGACTCACTCCAACTAATGTCCACCACCACTGATTAAATCTACCTAATGTCCAGCAGACCACCACTGATTCACTCCACCTAATGTCCACCACCACTGATTCACTCCACCTAATGTCCAACACACCACCACTGATTCAATCTACCTAATGTCCAGCACCACTGATTCAGTCTACCTTATGTCCACCACCACTGATTCAATCTACCTAATATCCACCACCACTGATTCACTCCACCTAATGTTCACCACCACTGATTCACTCCATCGAATGTCCACCACCAAGTATTCACTCTACCTAGTGTCCACCACACTACCACTGATTCACTCCACCTAATGTCCACCACAACATACCTAATTAACTCTACCTAATATCTACCACAGTTGATTCTCTCCACCTAATGTCCACCACTACCGATTCACACCAACCAATGTCCACTGCACCACCACTGATTCACACCACCTAATGTCCAATACACCACCACTGATTCGCTCTACCTAATGTCCACCACTACAGATTCACTCCACCTAATGTCAACCACGCCAGCACTGATTCACTCCACCTAATGTCCACCACACCACCACTGATTCACTCCACTTAATGTCCACCACCACAGATTCACTCCACCTAATGTCCACCACACTAGCACTGATTCACTCCACCTAATATCCACCACACTAGCACTGATTCACTCCACCTAATGTCCACCACACCACCACTGATTCACTCCACCTAATGCCCACCACCACTGATTCACTCCACCTAATGTCCAACACACCACCACTCATTCCCTCCACCTAATGTCCACCACCACTGATTCACTCTACCTAACGTCCACCACCACTGATTCACTCCACCTCATGTCCAACACACCACCACTGATTCACTCCACCTAATGTCCACCAGCACTGATTCACTCTACCTGACGTCCACCACAATTGATTCACTCTACCTAACGTCAATCACCACTGATTCACTCCACCTAATGTCCAGCACACCACCACTGATTCACTCCACCTAATGTCCAGCACACCACCACTGATTCACTCCACCTAATGTCGACCACCACTGATTCACTCTACCTAACGTCCAGCACCAATGATTAACTCTACCTACTGTCCACCACACCACCACTGATTCACTCCACTTAATGTCCAACACCACTGATTCACTCCACCTAATGTCCAACACCACTGATTCACTCCACCTAATGTCAACGACCAATGATTCACTCTGCCTAATATCCCACACACCACCACTGATTCACTCCACCTAATGTCAACCACACCACCACTGATTCACTCCACCTGATGTCCACCACACCACAACTGATTCATTCCACTTAATGTCCACCACCACTGATTCACTCCTCCTAATGTACACCACCACTGATTCAGTCCACCTAATGTCCAACACACCACCACTGATTCACTCTACCTAATGTCCACCACCACTGATTCACTCCTCCTAATGTACACCACCACTGATTCACTCCTCCTAATGTCCACCACCACTGATTTATTCCACCTTATGTCCAGCACACCACCACTGATTCACTCCACCTAATGTCGACCACCACTGATTCACTCTACCTAACGTCCAGCACCAATGATTAACTCTACCTACTGTCCACCACACCACCACTGATTCACTCCACTTAATGTCCACCACCACTGATTCACTCCTCCTAATGTCCAGCACCACTGATTCACCCCACCGAATGTCCACCACACCACCACTGATAAACACTAACTAATGTCCCCCACCACCGATTCACCCTACCTAATGTCCCACCACACCACCATAGATTCACTCCACCTCATGTCCACCACACCGCTACTGATTCACTCCACATAATGTCGAAAACACCACCACTGGTTCACTCCATCTAATGTCCACCACCACCGATTTACGCCACCTAATGTCCACCATACCACCACCGATACACTCCACCTAATGTCCACCACCACTGATTCACTCTACCTAATGTCCACCACCACTGATACACTCCATCAAATACCCACCACCAAGGATTCTCTCCACCTAATGTCCGCCACACCACCACTGATTCACACCACCTAATGTCCACCACCAATGATTCACTCAACCTAATATCCACCACCACTGATTCACTCCACCTAATATCCACCACCACAGATTCACGCCACCTAATGTCAACCAGCACTGATTCACTCCACCTAATATCTACCACCACTGATTCACGCCACCTAATGTCAACCAGCACTGATTCACTCTACCTAATGGCTCCAACCACTGATTCACCGTACCTAATATCCAGCGCACCACCACTGATTCACTCCACCTAATGTCCACCACACCACTACCGATTCACTCAACCTAATGTCCACAACACCACCACTGATTCACTCCACCTAATGTCCACCACCACTGATTCACTCCACCTAATGTCCACCACTCCACCACTGATTCACTCCACCTAATGTCCAACACCACTGATTCACTCCACCTAATGTCCAACACACCACCACTGATTCACTCTACCTAATGTCCACCACCACTGATTCACTCCACCTAATGTCCAACACCACTGATTCACTCAACTTAAAGTCCACCACCACTGATTCACCTCACCTAATGTCCACCACAAAACCACTGATTCACTCCACCTTATGTCCACCACACCACCACTGATTCACTCCACCTAATGTCCACCACCACTGATTCACCTCACCTAATGTCCACCACATCACCACTGATTCCCTCCACCGAATGTCCACCACCACTGATTCACTCCACCTAATGTCCACCACCACTGATTCACTCCACCGAATGTCCACCACCACTGATTCACTCCACCTAATGTCCACCACCACTGATTCACCTCACCTAATGTCCACCACATCACCACTGATTCCCTCCACCGAATGTTCGCCATCATTGATTCACTCCACCTAATGTCCACCACCACTGATTCACTCCACTTAATGTCCACCACCACTGATTCACTCTACCTAATGTCCACCACCACTGATTCACTCCACCTAATGTCCACCACCACAGATTCACTCTACCTAATGTCCACCACCACTGATTCACTCCACCTAATGTCCAGCACCACTGATTCACTCCACCTAATGACACCACCACTGATTCACTCCACCTAATGTCCAACACACCACCACTGATTCAATCTACCTAATGTCCAGCACCACTGATTCAGTCTACCTTATGTCCACCACCACTGATTCACTCCAGCTAATGTCCACCACCACTGATTCACTCTACCTAATATCCACCACCACTGATTCACTCTACCTAATGTCCACCACCACTGATTCACTCCACCTAATGTCCAGCACCACTGATTCACTCTACCTAATGTCCACCACCACAGATTCACTCTACCTAATGTCCACCACAACTGATTCACTCTACCTAATGTCCACCACACCACCACTGATTCACTCCCCCTAATGTCCAACACACCACAACTGATTCACTCTACCTAATGTCCACCACAACTGACTCACTCCAACTAATGTCCACCACCACTGATTAAATCTACCTAATGTCCAGCAGACCACCACTGATTCACTCCACCTAATGTCCACCACCACTGATTCACTCCACCTAATGTCCAACACACCACCACTGATTCAATCTACCTAATGTCCAGCACCACTGATTCAGTCTACCTTATGTCCACCACCACTGATTCAATCTACCTAATATCCACCACCACTGATTCACTCCACCTAATGTTCACCACCACTGATTCACTCCATCAAATGTCCACCACCAAGTATTCACTCTACCTAGTGTCCACCACACTACCACTGATTCACTCCACCTAATGTCCACCACAACATACCTAATTCACTCTACCTAATATCTACCACCGTTGATTCTCTCCACCTAATGTCCACCACTACCGATTCACACCACCCAATGTCCACTGCACCACCACTGATTCACACCACCTAATGTCCAATACACCACCACTGATTCGCTCTACCTAATGTCCACCACTACAGATTCACTCCACCTAATGTCAACCACGCCAGCACTGATTCACTCCACCTAATGTCCACCACACCACCACTGATTCACTCCACTTAATGTCCACCACCACAGATTCACTCCACCTAATGTCCACCACACTAGCACTGATTCACTCCACCTAATATCCACCACACTAGCACTGATTCACTCCACCTAATGTCCACCACACCACCACTGATTCACTCCACCTAATGCCCACCACCACTGATTCACTCCACCTAATGTCCAACACACCACCACTCATTCCCTCCACCTAATGTCCACCACCACTGATTCACTCTACCTAACGTCCACCACCACTGATTCACTCCACCTCATGTCCAACACACCACCACTGATTCACTCCACCTAATGTCCACCAGCACTGATTCACTCTACCTGACGTCCACCACAATTGATTCACTCTACCTAACGTCAATCACCACTGATTCACTCCACCTAATGTCCAGCACACCACCACTGATTCACTCCACCTAATGTCCAGCACACCACCACTGATTCACTCCACCTAATGTCGACCACCACTGATTCACTCTACCTAACGTCCAGCACCAATGATTAACTCTACCTACTGTCCACCACACCACCACTGATTCACTCCACTTAATGTCCAACACCACTGATTCACTCCACCTAATGTCCAACACCACTGATTCACTCCACCTAATGTCAACGACCAATGATTCACTCTGCCTAATATCCCACACACCACCACTGATTCACTCCACCTAATGTCAACCACACCACCACTGATTCACTCCACCTGATGTCCACCACACCACAACTGATTCATTCCACTTAATGTCCAGCACCACTGATTCAGTCTACCTTATGTCCACCACCACTGATTCAATCTACCTAATATCCACCACCACTGATTCACTCCACCTAATGTTCACCACCACTGATTCACTCCATCAAATGTCCACCACCAAGTATTCACTCTACCTAGTGTCCACCACACTACCACTGATTCACTTCACCTAATGTCCACCACAACATACCTAATTCACTCTACCTAATATCTACCACCGTTGATTCTCTCCACCTAATGTCCACCACTACCGATTCACACCACCCAATGTCCACTGCACCACCACTGATTCACACCACCTAATGTCCAATACACCACCACTGATTCGCTCTACCTAATGTCCACCACTACAGATTCACTCCACCTAATGTCAACCACGCCAGCACTGATTCACTCCACCTAATGTCCACCACACCACCACTGATTCACTCCACTTAATGTCCACCACCACAGATTCACTCCACCTAATGTCCACCACACTAGCACTGATTCACTCCACCTAATATCCACCACACTAGCACTGATTCACTCCACCTAATGTCCACCACACCACCACTGATTCACTCCACCTAATGCCCACCACCACTGATTCACTCCACCTAATGTCCAACACACCACCACTCATTCCCTCCACCTAATGTCCACCACCACTGATTCACTCTACCTAACGTCCACCACCACTGATTCACTCCACCTCATGTCCAACACACCACCACTGATTCACTCCACCTAATGTCCACCAGCACTGATTCACTCTACCTGACGTCCACCACAATTGATTCACTCTACCTAACGTCAATCACCACTGATTCACTCCACCTAATGTCCACCAGCACTGATTCACTCTACCTGACGTCCACCACAATTGATTCACTCTACCTAACGTCAATCACCACTGATTCACTCCACCTAATGTCCAGCACACCACCACTGATTCACTCCACCTAATGTCCAGCACACCACCACTGATTCACTCCACCTAATGTCCAGCACACCACCACTGATTCACTCCACCTAATGTCGACCACCACTGATTCACTCTACCTAACGTCCAGCACCAATGATTAACTCTACCTACTGTCCACCACACCACCACTGATTCACTCCACTTAATGTCCAACACCACTGATTCACTCCACCTAATGTCCAACACCACTGATTCACTCCACCTAATGTCAACGACCAATGATTCACTCTGCCTAATATCCCACACACCACCACTGATTCACTCCACCTAATGTCAACCACACCACCACTGATTCACTCCACCTGATGTCCACCACACCACAACTGATTCATTCCACTTAATGTCCACCACCACTGATTCACTCCTCCTAATGTACACCACCACTGATTCAGTCCACCTAATGTCCAACACACCACCACTGATTCACTCTACCTAATGTCCACCACCACTGATTCACTCCTCCTAATGTACACCACCACTGATTCACTCCTCCTAATGTCCACCACCACTGATTTATTCCACCTTATGTCCAGCACACCACCACTGATTCACTCCACCTAATGTCGACCACCACTGATTCACTCTACCTAACGTCCAGCACCAATGATTAACTCTACCTACTGTCCACCACACCACCACTGATTCACTCCACTTAATGTCCACCACCACTGATTCACTCCTCCTAATGTCCAGCACCACTGATTCACCCCACCGAATGTCCACCACACCACCACTGATAAACACTAACTAATGTCCCCCACCACCGATTCACCCTACCTAATGTCCCACCACACCACCATAGATTCACTCCACCTCATGTCCACCACACCGCTACTGATTCACTCCACATAATGTCGAAAACACCACCACTGGTTCACTCCATCTAATGTCCACCACCACCGATTTACGCCACCTAATGTCCACCATACCACCACCGATACACTCCACCTAATGTCCACCACCACTGATTCACTCTACCTAATGTCCACCACCACTGATACACTCCATCAAATACCCACCACCAAGGATTCTCTCCACCTAATGTCCGCCACACCACCACTGATTCACACCACCTAATGTCCACCACCAATGATTCACTCAACCTAATATCCACCACCACTGATTCACTCCACCTAATATCCACCACCACTGATTCACGCCACCTAATGTCAACCAGCACTGATTCACTCCACCTAATATCTACCACCACTGATTCACGCCACCTAATGTCAACCAGCACTGATTCACTCTACCTAATGGCTCCAACCACTGATTCACCGTACCTAATATCCAGCGCACCACCACTGATTCACTCCACCTAATGTCCACCACACCACTACCGATTCACTCAACCTAATGTCCACAACACCACCACTGATTCACTCCACCTAATGTCCACCACCACTGATTCACTCCACCTAATGTCCACCACTCCACCACTGATTCACTCCACCTAATGTCCAACACCACTGATTCACTCCACCTAATGTCCAACACACCACCACTGATTCACTCTACCTAATGTCCACCACCACTGATTCACTCCACCTAATGTCCAACACCACTGATTCACTCAACTTAAAGTCCACCACCACTGATTCACCTCACCTAATGTCCACCACAAAACCACTGATTCACTCCACCTTATGTTCACCACACCACCACTGATTCACTCCACCTAATGTCCACCACCACTGATTCACCTCACCTAATGTCCACCACATCACCACTGATTCCCTCCACCGAATGTCCACCACCACTGATTCACTCCACCTAATGTCCACCACCACTGATTCACTCCACCGAATGTCCACCACCACTGATTCACTCCACCTAATGTCCACCACCACTGATTCACCTCACCTAATGTCCACCACATCACCACTGATTCCCTCCACCGAATGTTCGCCATCATTGATTCACTCCACCTAATGTCCACCACCACTGATTCACTCCACTTAATGTCCACCACCACTGATTCACTCTACCTAATGTCCACCACCACTGATTCACTCCACCTAATGTCCACCACCACAGATTCACTCTACCTAATGTCCACCACCACTGATTCACTCCACCTAATGTCCAGCACCACTGATTCACTCCACCTAATGACACCACCACTGATTCACTCCACCTAATGTCCAACACACCACCACTGATTCAATCTACCTAATGTCCAGCACCACTGATTCAGTCTACCTTATGTCCACCACCACTGATTCACTCCAGCTAATGTCCACCACCACTGATTCACTCTACCTAATATCCACCACCACTGATTCACTCTACCTAATGTCCACCACCACTGATTCACTCCACCTAATGTCCAGCACCACTGATTCACTCTACCTAATGTCCACCACCACAGATTCACTCTACCTAATGTCCACCACAACTGATTCACTCTACCTAATGTCCACCACACCACCACTGATTCACTCCCCCTAATGTCCAACACACCACAACTGATTCACTCTACCTAATGTCCACCACAACTGACTCACTCCAACTAATGTCCACCACCACTGATTAAATCTACCTAATGTCCAGCAGACCACCACTGATTCACTCCACCTAATGTCCACCACCACTGATTCACTCCACCTAATGTCCAACACACCACCACTGATTCAATCTACCTAATGTCCAGCACCACTGATTCAGTCTACCTTATGTCCACCACCACTGATTCAATCTACCTAATATCCACCACCACTGATTCACTCCACCTAATGTTCACCACCACTGATTCACTCCATCAAATGTCCACCACCAAGTATTCACTCTACCTAGTGTCCACCACACTACCACTGATTCACTCCACCTAATGTCCACCACAACATACCTAATTCACTCTACCTAATATCTACCACCGTTGATTCTCTCCACCTAATGTCCACCACTACCGATTCACACCACCCAATGTCCACTGCACCACCACTGATTCACACCACCTAATGTCCAATACACCACCACTGATTCGCTCTACCTAATGTCCACCACTACAGATTCACTCCACCTAATGTCAACCACGCCAGCACTGATTCACTCCACCTAATGTCCACCACACCAGCACTGATTCACTCCACTTAATGTCCACCACCACAGATTCACTCCACCTAATGTCCACCACACTAGCACTGATTCACTCCACCTAATATCCACCACACTAGCACTGATTCACTCCACCTAATGTCCACCACACCACCACTGATACACTCCACCTAATGCCCACCACCACTGATTCACTCCACCTAATGTCCAACACACCACCACTCATTCCCTCCACCTAATGTCCACCACCACTGATTCACTCTACCTAACGTCCACCACCAGTGATTCACTCCACCTCATGTCCAACACACCACCACTGATTCACTCCACCTAATGTCCACCAGCACTGATTCACTCTACCTGACATCCACCACAATTGATTCACTCTACCTAACGTCAATCACCACTGATTCACTCCACCTAACGTCCAGCACACCACCACTGATTCACTCCACCTAACGTCAATCACCACTGATTCACTCTGCCTAATATCCCACACACCACCACTGATTCACTCCACCTAATGTCAACCACACCACCACTGATTCACTCCACCTGATGTCCACCACACCACAACTGATTCATTCCACTTAATGTCCACCACCACTGATTCACTCCTCCTAATGTACACCACCACTGATTCAGTCCACCTAATGTCCAACACACCACCACTGATTCACTCCTCCTAATGTACACCACCACTGATTCACTCCTCCTAATGTCCAGCACCACTGATTCACCCCACCGAATGTCCACCACACCACCACTGATAAACACTAACTAATGTCCCCCACCACCGATTCACCCTACCTAATGTCCCACCACACCACCATAGATTCACTCCACCTCATGTCCACCACACCGCTACTGATTCACTCCACATAATGTCGAAAACACCACCACTGGTTCACTCCATCTAATGTCCACCACCACCGATTTACGCCACCTAATGTCCACCATACCACCACCGATACACTCCACCTAATGTCCACCACCACTGATTCACTCTACCTAATGTCCACCACCACTGATACACTCCATCAAATACCCACCACCAAGGATTCTCTCCACCTAATGTCCGCCACACCACCACTGATTCACACCACCTAATGTCCACCACCAATGATTCACTCAACCTAATATCCACCACCACTGATTCACTCCACCTAATATCCACCACCACTGATTCACGCCACCTAATGTCAACCAGCACTGATTCACTCTACCTAATGGCTCCAACCACTGATTCACCGTACCTAATATCCAGCGCACCACCACTGATTCACTCCACCTAATGTCCACCACACCACTACCGATTCACTCAACCTAATGTCCACAACACCACCACTGATTCACTCCACCTAATGTCCACCACCACTGATTCACTCCACCTAATGTCCACCACTCCACCACTGATTCACTCCACCTAATGTCCAACACCACTGATTCACTCCACCTAATGTCCAACACACCACCACTGATTCACTCTACCTAATGTCCACCACCACTGATTCACTCCATCTAATGTCCAACACCACTGATTCACTCCACCTAATGTCCAACACACCACCACTGATTCACTCTACCTAATGTCCACCAGCACTGATTCACTCCACCTAATATCCACCATACCACCACTGATTTACTCCACCTAATGTCCAACACCACTGATTCACTCCACCTAATATCTAACACACCACCAATGATTCACTCTACCTAATGTCCACCAGCACTGATTCACTCCACCTAATATCCACCACACCACCACTGATTCACTCCACCTAATGTCCAACACCACTGATTCACTCCACCTAATGTCCAACACACCACCACTGATTCACTCTACCTAATGTCCACCAACACAGATTCACTCCACCTAATGTCCACCACACCACCACTGATTCACTCCACCTAATGTCCAGCACACCACCACTGATTCACTCCACCTAATGTCGACCACCACTGATTCACTCTACCTAACGTCCAGCACCAATGATTAACTCTACCTACTGTCCACCACACCACCACTGATTCACTCCACTTAATGTCCACCACCACTGACTCACTCCTCCTAATGTACACCACCACTGATTCACTCCACCTAATGTCAACGACCAATGATTCACTCTGCCTAATATCCCACACACCACCACTGATTCACTCCACCTAATGTCAACCACACCACCACTGATTCACTCCACCTGATGTCCACCACACCACAACTGATTCATTCCACTTAATGTCCACCACCACTGATTCACTCCTAATGTACACCACCACTGATTCAGTCCACCTAATGTCCAACACACCACCACTGATTCACTCTACCTAATGTCCACCACCACTGATTCACTCCTCCTAATGTACACCACCACTGATTCACTCCTCCTAATGTCCACCACCACTGATTTATTCCACCTTATGTCCAGCACACCACCACTGATTCACTCCACCTAATGTCGACCACCACTGATTCACTCTACCTAACGTCCAGCACCAATGATTAACTCTACCTACTGTCCACCACACCACCACTGATTCACTCCACTTAATGTCCAACACCACTGATTCACTCCACCTAATGTCAACGACCACTGATTCACTCTACCTAATGTCCACCACCACTGATTCACTCCACCTAATGTCAACCACACCAGCACTGATTCAGTCCACCTGATGTCCACCACACCACAACTGATTCATTCTACTTAATGTCCACCACCATTGATTCACTCCTCCTAATGTACACCACCACTGATTCAGTCCACCTAATGTCCAACACACCACCACTGATTCACTCTACCTAATGTCCACCACCACTGATTCACTCCTCCTAATGTACACCACCACTGATTCACTCCTCCTAATGTCCAGCACCACTGATTCACCCCACCGAATTTCCACCACACCACCACTGATAAACACTAACTAATGTCCCCCACCACCGATTCACCCTACCTAATGTCCCACCACACCACCATAGATTCACTCCACCTCATGTCCACCACACCGCTACTGATTCACTCCACATAATGTCGAAAACACCACCACTGGTTCACTCCATCTAATGTCCAACACCACCGATTTACGCCACCTAATGTCCACCATACCACCACCGATACACTCCACCTAATGTCCACCACCACTGATTCACTCTACCTAATGTCCACCACCACTGATACACTCCATCAAATACCCACCACCAAGGATTCTCTCCACCTAATGTCCGCCACACCACCACTGATTCACACCACCTAATGTCCACCACCAATGATTCACTCAACCTAATATCCACCACCACTGATTCACTCCACCTAATATCCACCACCACTGATTCACGCCACCTAATGTCAACCAGCACTGATTCACTCTACCTAATGGCTCCAACCACTGATTCACCGTACCTAATATCCAGCGCACCACCACTGATTCACTCCACCTAATGTCCACCACACCACTACCGATTCACTCAACCTAATGTCCACAACACCACCACTGATTCACTCCACCTAATGTCCACCACCACTGATTCACTCCACCTAATGTCCACCACTCCACCACTGATTCACTCCACCTAATGTCCAACACCACTGATTCACTCCACCTAATGTCCAACACACCACCACTGATTCACTCTACCTAATGTCCACCACCACTGATTCACTCCACCTAATGTCCAACACCACTGATTCACTCCACCTAATGTCCAACACACCACCACTGATTCACTCTACCTAATGTCCACCAGCACTGATTCACTCCACCTAATATCCACCATACCACCACTGATTCACTCCACCTAATGTCCACCACCACTGATTCACTCCACCTAATGTCCAACACACCACCACTGATTCAGTCTACCTAATGTCCAGCACCACTGATTCAGTCTACCTTATGTCCACCACCACTGATTCAATCTACCTAATATCCACCACCACTGATTCACTCCACCTAATGTCCACCACCACTGATTCACTCCATCAAATGTCCACCACCAAGTATTCACTCTACCTAGTGTCCACCACACTACCACTGATTCACTCCACCTAATGTCCACCACAACATACCTAATTCACTCTACCTAATATCTACCGCCGTTGATTCTCTCCACCTAATGTCCACCACTACCGATTCACACCACCCAATGTCCACTGCACCACCACTGATTCACACCACCTAATGTCCAACACACCACCACTGATTCGCTCTACCTAATGTCCACCACTACAGATTCACTCCACCTAATGTCAACCACGCCAGCACTGATTCACTCCACCTAATGTCCACCACACCAGCACTGATTCACTCCACTTAATGTCCACCACCACAGATTCACTCCACCTAACGTCCACCACACTAGCACTGATTCACTCCACCTAATATCCACCACACTAGCACTGATTCACTCCACCTAATGTCCACCACACCACCACTGATTCACTCCACCTAATGTCCACCACCACTGATTCACTCCACCTAATGTCCAACACACCACCACTCATTCCCTCCACCTAATGTCCACCACCACTGATTCACTCTACCTAACGTCCACCACCACTGATTCACTCCACCTCATGTCCAACACACCACCACTGATTCACTCCACCTAATGTCCACCAGCACTGATTCACTCTACCTGACGTCCACCACCAATGATTCACTCTACCTAACGTCAATCACCACTGATTCACTCCACCTAATGTCCAGCACACCACCACTGATTAACTCCACCTAATGTCGACCACCACTGATTCACTCTACCTAACGTCCAGCACCAATGATTAACTCTACCTACTGTCCACCACACCACCACTGATTCACTCCACTTAATGTCCACC
Source organism: Eledone cirrhosa (assembly GCA_964016885.1). Taxonomy (NCBI): domain Eukaryota; kingdom Metazoa; phylum Mollusca; class Cephalopoda; order Octopoda; family Eledonidae; genus Eledone; species Eledone cirrhosa. The sequence goes on along the minus strand of OZ024748.1, from coordinate 31,130,704 downwards.
ACCACTGATTCATTCTGCCTAATATCCCACACACCACCACTGATTCACTCTACCTAACGTCCAGCACCAATGATTAACTCTACCTACTGTCCACCACACCACCACTGATTCACTCCACCTGATGTCAACCACACCACAACTGATTCATTCCACTTAATGTCCACCACCACTGATTCACTCCTCCTAATGTACACCACCACTGATTCAGTCCACCTAATGTCCAACACACCACCACTGATTCACTCTACCTAATGTCCACCACCACTGATTCACTCCTCCTAATGTACACCACCACTGATTCACTCCTCCTAATGTCCACCACCACTGATTTATTCCACCTAATGTCCACCACACCACCACTGATTCACTCCACCTAATGTCGACCACCACTGATTCACTCTACCTAACGTCCAGCACCAATAATTAACTCTACCTACTGTCCACCACACCACCACTGATTCACTCCACTTAATGTCCACCACCACTGATTCACTCCACCTAATGTCCAACACCACTGATTCACTCCACCTAATGTCAACGACCAATGATTCACTCTGCCTAATATCCCACACACCACCACTGATTCACTCCACCTAATGTCAACCACACCACCACTGATTCACTCCACCTGATGTCCACCACACCACAACTGATTCATTCCACTTAATGTCCACCACCACTGATTCACTCCTCCTAATGTACACCACCACTGATTCAGTCCACCTAATGTCAACGACCAATGATTCACTCTGCCTAATATCCCACACACCACCACTGATTCACTCCACCTAATGTCAACGACCAATGATTCACTCTGCCTAATATCCCACACACCACCACTGATTCACTCCACCTAATGTCAACCACACCACCACTGATTCACTCCACCTGATGTCCACCACACCACAACTGATTCATTCCACTTAATGTCCACCACCACTGATTCACTCCTCCTAATGTACACCACCACTGATTCAGTCCACCTAATGTCCAACACACCACCACTGATTCACTCCTCCTAATGTACACCACCACTGATTCACTCCTCCTAATGTCCACCACCACTGATTTATTCCACCTTATGTCCACCACACTGCCACTGATAAACACTAACTAATGTCCCCCACCACCGATTCACCCTACCTAATGTCCCACCACACCACCATAGATTCACTCCACCTCATGTCCCCCACACCGCTACTGATTCACTCCACATAATGTCGAAAACACCACCACTGGTTCACTCCATCTAATGTCCACCACCACCGATTTACGCCACCTAATGTCCACCATACCACCACCGATACACTCCACCTAATGTCCACCACCACTGATTCACTCTACCTAATGTCCACCACCACTGATACACTCCATCAAATACCCACCACCAAGGATTCTCTCCACCTAATGTCCGCCACACCACCACTGATTCACACCACCTAATGTCCACCACCAATGATTCACTCAACCTAATATCCACCACCACTGATTCACTCCACCTAATGTCCACCACCACTGATTCACGCCACCTAATGTCAACCAGCACTGATTCACTCTACCTAATGGCTCCAACCACTGATTCACCGTACCTAATATCCAGCGCACCACCACTGATTCACTCCACCTAATGTCCACCACACCACTACCGATTCACTCAACCTAATGTCCACAACACCACCACTGATTCACTCCACCTAATGTCCACCACCACTGATTCACTCCACCTAATGTCCACCACTCCACCACTGATTCACTCCACCTAATGTCCAACACCACTGATTCACTCCACCTAATGTCCAACACACCACCACTGATTCACTCTACCTAATGTCCACCACCACTGATTCACTCCACCTAATGTCCAACACCACTGATTCACTCCACCTAATGTCCAACACACCACCACTGATTCACTCTACCTAATGTCCACCAGCACTGATTCACTCCACCTAATATCCACCACACCACCACTGATTCACTCCACCTAATGTCCAACACCACTGATTCACTCCACCTAATGTCTAACACACCACCAATGATTCACTCTACCTAATGTCCACCAGCACTGATTCACTCCACCTAATATCCACCACACCACCACTGATTCACTCCACCTAATGTCCAACACCACTGATTCACTCCACCTAATGTCCAACACACCACCACTGATTCACTCTACCTAATGTCCACCAACACAGATTCACTCCACCTAATGTCCACCACATCACCACTGATTCACTCCACCTAATGTCCACCACCACTGATTCACTCCACCTAATGTCCAACACACCACCACTGATTCAGTCTACCTAATGTCCAGCACCACTGATTCAGTCTACCTTATGTCCACCACCACTGATTCAATCTACCTAATATCCACCACCACTGATTCACTCCACCTAATGTCCACCACCACTGATTCACTCCATCAAATGTCCACCACCAAGTATTCACTCTACCTAGTGTCCACCACACTACCACTGATTCACTCCACCTAATGTCCACCACAACATACCTAATTCACTCTACCTAATATCTACCGCCGTTGATTCTCTCCACCTAATGTCCACCACTACCGATTCACACCACCCAATGTCCACTGCACCACCACTGATTCACACCACCTAATGTCCAACACACCACCACTGATTCACTCCACCTAATGTCCACCACCACTGATTCACTCCACCTAATGTCCAACACACCACCACTCATTCCCTCCACCTAATGTCCACCACCACTGATTCACTCTACCTAACGTCCACCACCACTGATTCACTCCACCTCATGTCCAACACACCACCACTGATTCACTCCACCTAATGTCCACCAGCACTGATTCACTCTACCTGACGTCCACCACAATTGATTCACTCTACCTAACGTCAATCACCACTGATTCACTCCACCTAATGTCCAGCACACCACCACTGATTCACTCCACCTAATGTCGACCACCACTGATTCACTCTACCTAACGTCCAGCACCAATGATTAACTCTACCTACTGTCCACCACACCACCACTGATTCACTCCACTTAATGTCCACCACCACTGATTCACTCCACCTAATGTCCAACACCACTGATTCACTCCTCCTAATGTACACCACCACTGATTCAGTCCACCTAATGTCCAACACACCACCACTGATTCACTCCTCCTAATGTCCACCACCACTGATTTATTCCACCTTATGTCCACCACACTGCCACTGATTCACTCTAACTAATGTCCACCACCACTGATTCATTCCACCTAATGTCCAGCACCACTGATTCACCCCACCGAATCTCCACCACACCACCACTGATAAACACTAATTAATGTCCCCCACCACCGATTCACCCTACCTAATGTCCCACCACACCACCATAGATTCACTCCACCTCATGTCCACCACACCGCTACTGATTCACTCCACCTAATGTCGAAAACACCACCACTGGTTCACTCCATCTAATGTCCACCACCACCGATTTACGCCACCTAATGTCCACCATACCACCACCGATACACTCCACCTAATGTCCACCACCACTGATACACTCCTTCAAATACCCACCACCAAGGATTCTCTCCACCTAATGTCCGCCACACCACCACTGATTCACACCACCTAATGTCCACCACCAATGATTCACTCAACCTAATGCCCACAACACCACCACTGATTCACTTCACCTAGTATCCACCACCAATGATTCACTCCACCTAATGTCCACCACCACTGATTCACTCCACCTAATATCCACCACCACTGATTCACTCCACCTAATGTCCACCACCACTGATTCACGCCACCTAATGTCAACCAGCACTGATTCACTCTACCTAATGGCTCCAACCACTGATTCACCGTACCTAATATCCAGCGCACCACCACTGATTCACTCCACCTAATGTCCACCACACCACTACCGATTCACTCAACCTAATGTCCACAACACCACCACTGATTCACTCCACCTAATGTCCACCACCACTGATTCACTCCACCTAATGTCCACCACTCCACCACTGATTCACTCCACCTAATGTCCAACACCACTGATTCACTCCACCTAATGTCCAACACACCACCACTGATTCACTCTACCTAATGTCCACCACCACTGATTCACTCCACCTAATGTCCAACACCACTGATTCACTCCACCTAATGTCCAACACACCACCACTGATTCACTCTACCTAATGTCCACCAGCACTGATTCACTCCACCTAATATCCACCACACCACCACTGATTCACTCCACCTAATGTCCAACACCACTGATTCACTCCACCTAATGTCCAACACACCACCACTAATTCACTCTACCTAATGTCCACCAGCACTGATTCACTCCACCTAATATCCACCACACCACCACTGATTCACTCCACCTAATGTCCAACACCACTGATTCACTCCACCTAATGTCCAACACACCACCACTGATTCACTCTACCTAATGTCCACCAACACAGATTCACTCCACCTAATGTCCACCACACCACCACTGATTCATTCCACCTAATGTCCACCACCACTGATTCACTCCACCTAATGTCCAACACACCACCACTGATTCACTCTATCTAACGTCCACCACCAATGATTAACTCTACCTACTGTCCACCACACCACCACTGATTCATTCCACTTAATGTCCACCACCACTGATTCATTCCACTTAATGTCCACCACCACTGATTCACTCCACCTAATGTCCACCACACCACCACTGATTCACGCCACCTAATGTCCACCACACCATCGCTGATTCATTCCACCTAATATCCAACACACCACCACTGATTCACTCTACCTAATATCCACCACCACAGATTCACTCTACCTAATGTCCACCACCGCTGATTCACTCCAGCTAATAACCACCACTACTGATTCACTCCACCTAATGTCCACCACCCCACTACCGAGTCACTCTACCTAATGTCCAGCACACCACCACCGATACACTCCACCTAATGTCCACCACCACTGATTCACTCTACCTAATGTCCACCACCACTGATACACTCCATCAAATACCCACCACCAAGGATTCTCTCCACCTAATGTCCGCCACACCGCCACTGATTCACACCACCTAATGTCCACCACCAATGATTCACTCAACCTAATATCCACCACCACTGATTCACTCAACCTAATATCCACCACCACTGATTCACTCCACCTAATATCCACCACCACTGATTCACTCCACCTAATGTCCACCACCACTGATTCACGCCACCTAATGTCAACCAGCACTGATTCACTCTACCTAATGGCTCCAACCACTGATTCACCGTACCTAATATCCAGCGCACCACCACTGATTCACTCCACCTAATGTCCACCACACCACTACCGATTCACTCAACCTAATGTCCACAACACCACCACTGATTCACTCCACCTAATGTCCACCACCACTGATTCACTCCACCTAATGTCCACCACTCCACCACTGATTCACTCCACCTAATGTCCAACACCACTGATTCACTCCACCTAATGTCCAACACACCACCACTGATTCACTCTACCTAATGTCCACCACCACTGATTCACTCCACCTAATGTCCAACACCACTGATTCACTCCACCTAATGTCCAACACACCACCACTGATTCACTCTACCTAATGTCCACCAGCACTGATTCACTCCACCTAATATCCACCACACCACCACTGATTCACTCCACCTAATGTCCAACACCACTGATTCACTCCACCTAATGTCTAACACACCACCAATGATTCACTCTACCTAATGTCCACCAGCACTGATTCACTCCACCTAATATCCACCACACCACCACTGATTCACTCCACCTAATGTCCAACACCACTGATTCACTCCACCTAATGTCCAACACACCACCACTGATTCACTCTACCTAATGTCCACCAACACAGATTCACTCCACCTAATGTCCACCACACCACCACTGATTCACTCCACCTAATGTCCACCACCATTGATTCACTCCAGCTAATAACCACCACTACTGATTCACTCCACCTAATGTCCACCACCCCACTACCGAGTCACTCTACCTAATGTCCAGCACACCACCACTGATTCACTCCACCTGATGTCCACCACACCACCACTGATTCACTCCACCTAATGTCCACCACCAATGATTCACTCAACCTAATGTCCATCACACTGCCACTGATTCACTCTACATAATGTCCACCACCACTGGTGCATTCCACCTAATGTCCAGCACCACTGATTCTCTCCACCGAATGTCCACCACACCACCACTGATAAACACTAGCTAATGTCCCCCAACACCGATTCACCCTACTTAATGTCCAACACACCACCATAGATTCACTCCACCTAATGTCCACCACACCACTACCGATACACTCCACCTAATGTCCACCACCACTGATACACTCCATCAAATACCCACCACCAAGGATTCTCTCCACCTAATGTCCGCCACACCACCACTGATTCACTCCACCTAATATCCACCACCACTGATTCACTCCACCTAATGTCCACCACCACTGATTCGCTCCACCTAATGTCCACCACCACTGATTCACTCAACCTAATATCCACCACCACTGATTCACTCCACCTAATATCCACCACCACTGATTCACTCCACCTAATGTCCAACACCACTGATTCACTCCACCTAATGTCCAACACACCACCACTGATTCACTCTACCTAATGTCCACCAGCACTGATTCACTCCACCTAATATCCACCGCACCACCACTGATTCACTCCACCTAATGTCCAACACCACTGATTCACTCTACCTAATGTCTAACACACCACCAATGATTCACTCTACCTAATGTCCACCAGCACTGATTCACTCCACCTAATATCCACCACACCACCACTGATTCACTCCACCTAATGTCCAACACCACTGATTCACTCCACCTAATGTCCAACACACCACCACTGATTCACTCTACCTAATGTCCACCAACACAGATTCACTCCACCTAATGTCCACCACACCACCACTGATTCACTCCACCTAATGTCCACCACCATTGATTCACTCCAGCTAATAACCACCACTACTGATTCACTCCACCTAATGTCCACCACCCCACTACCGAGTCACTCTACCTAATGTCCAGCACACCACCACTGATTCACTCCACCTGATGTCCACCACACCACCACTGATTCACTCCACCTAATGTCCACCACCAATGATTCACTCAACCTAATGTCCATCACACTGCCACTGATTCACTCTACATAATGTCCACCACCACTGGTGCATTCCACCTAATGTCCAGCACCACTGATTCTCTCCACCGAATGTCCACCACACCACCACTGATAAACACTAGCTAATGTCCCCCAACACCGATTCACCCTACTTAATGTCCAACACACCACCATAGATTCACTCCACCTAATGTCCACCACACCACTACCGATACACTCCACCTAATGTCCACCACCACTGATACACTCCATCAAATACCCACCACCAAGGATTCTCTCCACCTAATGTCCGCCACACCACCACTGATTCACTCCACCTAATATCCACCACCACTGATTCACTCCACCTAATGTCCACCACCACTGATTCGCTCCACCTAATGTCCACCACCACTGATTCACTCAACCTAATATCCACCACCACTGATTCACTCCACCTAATATCCACCACCACTGATTCACTCCACCTAATGTCCACCACCACTGATTCACGCCACCTAATGTCAACCAGCACTGATTCACTCTACCTAATGGCTCCAACCACTGATTCACCGTACCTAATATCCAGCGCACCACCACTGATTCACTCCACCTAATGTCCACCACACCACTACCGATTCACTCCACCTAATGTCCACCACACCACCACTGATTCACGCCACCTAATGTCCACCACACCATCGCTGATTCATTCCACCTAATATCCAACACACCACCACTGATTCACTCTACCTAATATCCACCACCACAGATTCACTCTACCTAATGTCCACCACCGCTGATTCACTCCAGCTAATAACCACCACTACTGATTCACTCCACCTAATGTCCACCACCCCACTACCGAGTCACTCTACCTAATGTCCAGCACACCACCACCGATACACTCCACCTAATGTCCACCACCACTGATTCACTCTACCTAATGTCCACCACCACTGATACACTCCATCAAATACCCACCACCAAGGATTCTCTCCACCTAATGTCCGCCACACCGCCACTGATTCACACCACCTAATGTCCACCACCAATGATTCACTCAACCTAATATCCACCACCACTGATTCACTCAACCTAATATCCACCACCACTGATTCACTCCACCTAATATCCACCACCACTGATTCACTCCACCTAATGTCCACCACCACTGATTCACGCCACCTAATGTCAACCAGCACTGATTCACTCTACCTAATGGCTCCAACCACTGATTCACCGTACCTAATATCCAGCGCACCACCACTGATTCACTCCACCTAATGTCCACCACACCACTACCGATTCACTCAACCTAATGTCCACAACACCACCACTGATTCACTCCACCTAATGTCCACCACCACTGATTCACTCCACCTAATGTCCACCACTCCACCACTGATTCACTCCACCTAATGTCCAACACCACTGATTCACTCCACCTAATGTCCAACACACCACCACTGATTCACTCTACCTAATGTCCACCACCACTGATTCACTCCACCTAATGTCCAACACCACTGATTCACTCCACCTAATGTCCAACACACCACCACTGATTCACTCTACCTAATGTCCACCAGCACTGATTCACTCCACCTAATATCCACCACACCACCACTGATTCACTCCACCTAATGTCCAACACCACTGATTCACTCCACCTAATGTCTAACACACCACCAATGATTCACTCTACCTAATGTCCACCAGCACTGATTCACTCCACCTAATATCCACCACACCACCACTGATTCACTCCACCTAATGTCCAACACCACTGATTCACTCCACCTAATGTCCAACACACCACCACTGATTCACTCTACCTAATGTCCACCAACACAGATTCACTCCACCTAATGTCCACCACACCACCACTGATTCACTCCACCTAATGTCCACCACCATTGATTCACTCCAGCTAATAACCACCACTACTGATTCACTCCACCTAATGTCCACCACCCCACTACCGAGTCACTCTACCTAATGTCCAGCACACCACCACTGATTCACTCCACCTGATGTCCACCACACCACCACTGATTCACTCCACCTAATGTCCACCACCAATGATTCACTCAACCTAATGTCCATCACACTGCCACTGATTCACTCTACATAATGTCCACCACCACTGGTGCATTCCACCTAATGTCCAGCACCACTGATTCTCTCCACCGAATGTCCACCACACCACCACTGATAAACACTAGCTAATGTCCCCCAACACCGATTCACCCTACTTAATGTCCAACACACCACCATAGATTCACTCCACCTAATGTCCACCACACCACTACCGATACACTCCACCTAATGTCCACCACCACTGATACACTCCATCAAATACCCACCACCAAGGATTCTCTCCACCTAATGTCCGCCACACCACCACTGATTCACTCCACCTAATATCCACCACCACTGATTCACTCCACCTAATGTCCACAACCACTGATTCGCTCCACCTAATGTCCACCACCACTGATTCACTCAACCTAATATCCACCACCACTGATTCACTCCACCTAATATCCACCACCACTGATTCACTCCACCTAATGTCCACCACCACTGATTCACGCCACCTAATGTCAACCAGCACTGATTCACTCTACCTAATGGCTCCAACCACTGATTCACCGTACCTAATATCCAGCGCACCACCACTGATTCACTCCACCTAATGTCCACCACACCACTACCGATTCACTCAACCTAATGTCCACAACACCACCACTGATTCACTCCACCTAATGTCCACCACCACTGATTCACTCCACCTAATGTCCACCACTCCACCACTGATTCACTCCACCTAATGTCAACCACACCACCACTGATTCACTCCACCCGATGTCCACCACACCACAACTGATTCATTCCACTTAATGTCCACCACCACTGATTCACTCCTCCTAATGTACACCACCACTGATTCAGTCCACCTAATGTCCAACACACCACCACTGATTCACTCCTCCTAATGTCCACCACCACTGATTTATTCCACCTTATGTCCACCACACTGCCACTGATTCACTCTAACTAATGTCCACCACCACTGATTCATTCCACCTAATGTCCAGCACCACTGATTCACCCCACCGAATCTCCACCACACCACCACTGATAAACACTAATTAATGTCCCCCACCACCGATTCACCCTACCTAATGTCCCACCACACCACCATAGATTCACTCCACCTCATGTCCACCACACCGCTACTGATTCACTCCACCTAATGTCGAAAACACCACCACTGGTTCACTCCATCTAATGTCCACCACCACCGATTTACGCCACCTAATGTCCACCATACCACCACCGATACACTCCACCTAATGTCCACCACCACTGATACACTCCTTCAAATACCCACCACCAAGGATTCTCTCCACCTAATGTCCGCCACACCACCACTGATTCACACCACCTAATGTCCACCACCAATGATTCACTCAACCTAATGCCCACAACACCACCACTGATTCACTTCACCTAATATCCACCACCAATGATTCACTCCACCTAATGTCCACCACCACTGATTCACTCCACCTAATATCCACCACCACTGATTCACTCCACCTAATGTCCACCACCACTGATTCACGCCACCTAATGTCAACCAGCACTGATTCACTCTACCTAATGGCTCCAACCACTGATTCACCGTACCTAATATCCAGCGCACCACCACTGATTCACTCCACCTAATGTCCACCACACCACTACCGATTCACTCAACCTAATGTCCACAACACCACCACTGATTCACTCCACCTAATGTCCACCACCACTGATTCACTCCACCTAATGTCCACCACTCCACCACTGATTCACTCCACCTAATGTCCAACACCACTGATTCACTCCACCTAATGTCCAACACACCACCACTGATTCACTCTACCTAATGTCCACCACCACTGATTCACTCCACCTAATGTCCAACACCACTGATTCACTCCACCTAATGTCCAACACACCACCACTGATTCACTCTACCTAATGTCCACCAGCACTGATTCACTCCACCTAATATCCACCACACCACCACTGATTCACTCCACCTAATGTCCAACACCACTGATTCACTCCACCTAATGTCCAACACACCACCACTAATTCACTCTACCTAATGTCCACCAGCACTGATTCACTCCACCTAATATCCACCACACCACCACTGATTCACTCCACCTAATGTCCAACACCACTGATTCACTCCACCTAATGTCCAACACACCACCACTGATTCACTCTACCTAATGTCCACCAACACAGATTCACTCCACCTAATGTCCACCACACCACCACTGATTCATTCCACCTAATGTCCACCACCACTGATTCACTCCACCTAATGTCCAACACACCACCACTGATTCACTCTATCTAACGTCCACCACCAATGATTAACTCTACCTACTGTCCACCACACCACCACTGATTCATTCCACTTAATGTCCACCACCACTGATTCATTCCACTTAATGTCCACCACCACTGATTCACTCCACCTAATGTCCACCACACCACCACTGATTCACGCCACCTAATGTCCACCACACCATCGCTGATTCATTCCACCTAATATCCAACACACCACCACTGATTCACTCTACCTAATATCCACCACCACAGATTCACTCTACCTAATGTCCACCACCGCTGATTCACTCCAGCTAATAACCACCACTACTGATTCACTCCACCTAATGTCCACCACCCCACTACCGAGTCACTCTACCTAATGTCCAGCACACCACCACCGATACACTCCACCTAATGTCCACCACCACTGATTCACTCTACCTAATGTCCACCACCACTGATACACTCCATCAAATACCCACCACCAAGGATTCTCTCCACCTAATGTCCGCCACACCGCCACTGATTCACACCACCTAATGTCCACCACCAATGATTCACTCAACCTAATATCCACCACCACTGATTCACTCAACCTAATATCCACCACCACTGATTCACTCCACCTAATATCCACCACCACTGATTCACTCCACCTAATGTCCACCACCACTGATTCACGCCACCTAATGTCAACCAGCACTGATTCACTCTACCTAATGGCTCCAACCACTGATTCACCGTACCTAATATCCAGCGCACCACCACTGATTCACTCCACCTAATGTCCACCACACCACTACCGATTCACTCAACCTAATGTCCACAACACCACCACTGATTCACTCCACCTAATGTCCACCACCACTGATTCACTCCACCTAATGTCCACCACTCCACCACTGATTCACTCCACCTAATGTCCAACACCACTGATTCACTCCACCTAATGTCCAACACACCACCACTGATTCACTCTACCTAATGTCCACCACCACTGATTCACTCCACCTAATGTCCAACACCACTGATTCACTCCACCTAATGTCCAACACACCACCACTGATTCACTCTACCTAATGTCCACCAGCACTGATTCACTCCACCTAATATCCACCACACCACCACTGATTCACTCCACCTAATGTCCAACACCACTGATTCACTCCACCTAATGTCTAACACACCACCAATGATTCACTCTACCTAATGTCCACCAGCACTGATTCACTCCACCTAATATCCACCACACCACCACTGATTCACTCCACCTAATGTCCAACACCACTGATTCACTCCACCTAATGTCCAACACACCACCACTGATTCACTCTACCTAATGTCCACCAACACAGATTCACTCCACCTAATGTCCACCACACCACCACTGATTCACTCCACCTAATGTCCACCACCATTGATTCACTCCAGCTAATAACCACCACTACTGATTCACTCCACCTAATGTCCACCACCCCACTACCGAGTCACTCTACCTAATGTCCAGCACACCACCACTGATTCACTCCACCTGATGTCCACCACACCACCACTGATTCACTCCACCTAATGTCCACCACCAATGATTCACTCAACCTAATGTCCATCACACTGCCACTGATTCACTCTACATAATGTCCACCACCACTGGTGCATTCCACCTAATGTCCAGCACCACTGATTCTCTCCACCGAATGTCCACCACACCACCACTGATAAACACTAGCTAATGTCCCCCAACACCGATTCACCCTACTTAATGTCCAACACACCACCATAGATTCACTCCACCTAATGTCCACCACACCACTACCGATACACTCCACCTAATGTCCACCACCACTGATACACTCCATCAAATACCCACCACCAAGGATTCTCTCCACCTAATGTCCGCCACACCACCACTGATTCACTCCACCTAATATCCACCACCACTGATTCACTCCACCTAATGTCCACCACCACTGATTCGCTCCACCTAATGTCCACCACCACTGATTCACTCAACCTAATATCCACCACCACTGATTCACTCCACCTAATATCCACCACCACTGATTCACTCCACCTAATGTCCACCACCACTGATTCACGCCACCTAATGTCAACCAGCACTGATTCACTCTACCTAATGGCTCCAACCACTGATTCACCGTACCTAATATCCAGCGCACCACCACTGATTCACTCCACCTAATGTCCACCACACCACTACCGATTCACTCCACCTAATGTCCACCACACCACCACTGATTCACGCCACCTAATGTCCACCACACCATCGCTGATTCATTCCACCTAATATCCAACACACCACCACTGATTCACTCTACCTAATATCCACCACCACAGATTCACTCTACCTAATGTCCACCACCGCTGATTCACTCCAGCTAATAACCACCACTACTGATTCACTCCACCTAATGTCCACCACCCCACTACCGAGTCACTCTACCTAATGTCCAGCACACCACCACCGATACACTCCACCTAATGTCCACCACCACTGATTCACTCTACCTAATGTCCACCACCACTGATACACTCCATCAAATACCCACCACCAAGGATTCTCTCCACCTAATGTCCGCCACACCGCCACTGATTCACACCACCTAATGTCCACCACCAATGATTCACTCAACCTAATATCCACCACCACTGATTCACTCAACCTAATATCCACCACCACTGATTCACTCCACCTAATATCCACCACCACTGATTCACTCCACCTAATGTCCACCACCACTGATTCACGCCACCTAATGTCAACCAGCACTGATTCACTCTACCTAATGGCTCCAACCACTGATTCACCGTACCTAATATCCAGCGCACCACCACTGATTCACTCCACCTAATGTCCACCACACCACTACCGATTCACTCAACCTAATGTCCACAACACCACCACTGATTCACTCCACCTAATGTCCACCACCACTGATTCACTCCACCTAATGTCCACCACTCCACCACTGATTCACTCCACCTAATGTCCAACACCACTGATTCACTCCACCTAATGTCCAACACACCACCACTGATTCACTCTACCTAATGTCCACCACCACTGATTCACTCCACCTAATGTCCAACACCACTGATTCACTCCACCTAATGTCCAACACACCACCACTGATTCACTCTACCTAATGTCCACCAGCACTGATTCACTCCACCTAATATCCACCACACCACCACTGATTCACTCCACCTAATGTCCAACACCACTGATTCACTCCACCTAATGTCTAACACACCACCAATGATTCACTCTACCTAATGTCCACCAGCACTGATTCACTCCACCTAATATCCACCACACCACCACTGATTCACTCCACCTAATGTCCAACACCACTGATTCACTCCACCTAATGTCCAACACACCACCACTGATTCACTCTACCTAATGTCCACCAACACAGATTCACTCCACCTAATGTCCACCACACCACCACTGATTCACTCCACCTAATGTCCACCACCATTGATTCACTCCAGCTAATAACCACCACTACTGATTCACTCCACCTAATGTCCACCACCCCACTACCGAGGCACTCTACCTAATGTCCAGCACACCACCACTGATTCACTCCACCTGATGTCCACCACACCACCACTGATTCACTCCACCTAATGTCCACCACCAATGATTCACTCAACCTAATGTCCATCACACTGCCACTGATTCACGCTACATAATGTCCACCACCACTGGTGCATTCCACCTAATGTCCAGCACCACTGATTCTCTCCACCGAATGTCCACCACACCACCACTGATAAACACTAGCTAATGTCCCCCAACACCGATTCACCCTACTTAATGTCCAACACACCACCATAGATTCACTCCACCTAATGTCCACCACACCACTACCGATACACTCCACCTAATGTCCACCACCACTGATACACTCCATCAAATACCCACCACCAAGGATTCTCTCCACCTAATGTCCGCCACACCACCACTGATTCACTCCACCTAATATCCACCACCACTGATTCACTCCACCTAATGTCCACAACCACTGATTCGCTCCACCTAATGTCCACCACCACTGATTCACTCAACCTAATATCCACCACCACTGATTCACTCCACCTAATATCCACCACCACTGATTCACTCCACCTAATGTCCACCACCACTGATTCACGCCACCTAATGTCAACCAGCACTGATTCACTCTACCTAATGGCTCCAACCACTGATTCACCGTACCTAATATCCAGCGCACCACCACTGATTCACTCCACCTAATGTCCACCACACCACTACCGATTCACTCAACCTAATGTCCACAACACCACCACTGATTCACTCCACCTAATGTCCACCACCACTGATTCACTCCACCTAATGTCCACCACTCCACCACTGATTCACTCCACCTAATGTCCAACACCACTGATTCACTCCACCTAATGTCCAACACACCACCACTGATTCACTCTACCTAATGTCCACCACCACTGATTCACTCCACCTAATGTCCAACACCACTGATTCACTCCACCTAATGTCCAACACACCACCACTGATTCACTCTACCTAATGTCCACCAGCACTGATTCACTCCACCTAATATCCACCACACCACCACTGATTCACTCCACCTAATGTCCAACACCACTGATTCACTCCACCTAATGTCTAACACACCACCAATGATTCACTCTACCTAATGTCCACCAGCACTGATTCACTCCACCTAATATCCACCACACCACCACTGATTCACTCCACCTAATGTCCAACACCACTGATTCACTCCACCTAATGTCCAACACACCACCACTGATTCACTCTACCTAATGTCCACCAACACAGATTCACTCCACCTAATGTCCACCACACCACCACTGATTCACTCCACCTAATGTCCACCACCATTGATTCACTCCAGCTAATAACCACCACTACTGATTCACTCCACCTAATGTCCACCACCCCACTACCGAGTCACTCTACCTAATGTCCAGCACACCACCACTGATTCACTCCACCTGATGTCCACCACACCACCACTGATTCACTCCACCTAATGTCCACCACCAATGATTCACTCAACCTAATGTCCATCACACTGCCACTGATTCACTCTACATAATGTCCACCACCACTGGTGCATTCCACCTAATGTCCAGCACCACTGATTCTCTCCACCGAATGTCCACCACACCACCACTGATAAACACTAGCTAATGTCCCCCAACACCGATTCACCCTACTTAATGTCCAACACACCACCATAGATTCACTCCACCTAATGTCCACCACACCACTACCGATACACTCCACCTAATATCCACCACCACTGATACACTCCATCAAATACCCACCACCAAGGATTCTCTCCACCTAATGTCCGCCACACCACCACTGATTCACTCCACCTAATATCCACCACCACTGATTCAGTCCACCTAATGTCCAACACACCACCACTGATTCACTCTACCTAATGTCCACCACCACTGATTCACTCCTCCTAATGTACACCACCACTGATTCACTCCTCCTAATGTCCACCACCACTGATTTATTCCACCTAATGTCCACCACACCACCACTGATTCACTCCACCTAATGTCGACCACCACTGATTCACTCTACCTAACGTCCAGCACCAATGATTAACTCTACCTACTGTCCACCACACCACCACTGATTCACTCCACTTAATGTCCACCACCACTGATTCACTCCACCTAATGTCCAACACCACTGATTCACTCCACCTAATGTCAACGACCAATGATTCACTCTGCCTAATATCCCACACACCACCACTGATTCACTCCACCTAATGTCAACCACACCACCACTGATTCACTCCACCTGATGTCCACCACACCACAACTGATTCATTCCACTTAATGTCCACCACCACTGATTCACTCCTCCTAATGTACACCACCACTGATTCAGTCCACCTAATGTCAACGACCAATGATTCACTCTGCCTAATATCCCACACACCACCACTGATTCACTCCACCTAATGTCAACGACCAATGATTCACTCTGCCTAATATCCCACACACCACCACTGATTCACTCCACCTAATGTCAACCACACCACCACTGATTCACTCCACCTGATGTCCACCACACCACAACTGATTCATTCCACTTAATGTCCACCACCACTGATTCACTCCTCCTAATGTACACCACCACTGATTCAGTCCACCTAATGTCCAACACACCACCACTGATTCACTCCTCCTAATGTACACCACCACTGATTCACTCCTCCTAATGTCCACCACCACTGATTTATTCCACCTTATGTCCACCACACTGCCACTGATAAACACTAACTAATGTCCCCCACCACCGATTCACCCTACCTAATGTCCCACCACACCACCATAGATTCACTCCACCTCATGTCCCCCACACCGCTACTGATTCACTCCACATAATGTCGAAAACACCACCACTGGTTCACTCCATCTAATGTCCACCACCACCGATTTACGCCACCTAATGTCCACCATACCACCACCGATACACTCCACCTAATGTCCACCACCACTGATTCACTCTACCTAATGTCCACCACCACTGATACACTCCATCAAATACCCACCACCAAGGATTCTCTCCACCTAATGTCCGCCACACCACCACTGATTCACACCACCTAATGTCCACCACCAATGATTCACTCAACCTAATATCCACCACCACTGATTCACTCCACCTAATGTCCACCACCACTGATTCACGCCACCTAATGTCAACCAGCACTGATTCACTCTACCTAATGGCTCCAACCACTGATTCACCGTACCTAATATCCAGCGCACCACCACTGATTCACTCCACCTAATGTCCACCACACCACTACCGATTCACTCAACCTAATGTCCACAACACCACCACTGATTCACTCCACCTAATGTCCACCACCACTGATTCACTCCACCTAATGTCCACCACTCCACCACTGATTCACTCCACCTAATGTCCAACACCACTGATTCACTCCACCTAATGTCCAACACACCACCACTGATTCACTCTACCTAATGTCCACCACCACTGATTCACTCCACCTAATGTCCAACACCACTGATTCACTCCACCTAATGTCCAACACACCACCACTGATTCACTCTACCTAATGTCCACCAGCACTGATTCACTCCACCTAATATCCACCACACCACCACTGATTCACTCCACCTAATGTCCAACACCACTGATTCACTCCACCTAATGTCTAACACACCACCAATGATTCACTCTACCTAATGTCCACCAGCACTGATTCACTCCACCTAATATCCACCACACCACCACTGATTCACTCCACCTAATGTCCAACACCACTGATTCACTCCACCTAATGTCCAACACACCACCACTGATTCACTCTACCTAATGTCCACCAACACAGATTCACTCCACCTAATGTCCACCACATCACCACTGATTCACTCCACCTAATGTCCACCACCACTGATTCACTCCACCTAATGTCCAACACACCACCACTGATTCAGTCTACCTAATGTCCAGCACCACTGATTCAGTCTACCTTATGTCCACCACCACTGATTCAATCTACCTAATATCCACCACCACTGATTCACTCCACCTAATGTCCACCACCACTGATTCACTCCATCAAATGTCCACCACCAAGTATTCACTCTACCTAGTGTCCACCACACTACCACTGATTCACTCCACCTAATGTCCACCACAACATACCTAATTCACTCTACCTAATATCTACCGCCGTTGATTCTCTCCACCTAATGTCCACCACTACCGATTCACACCACCCAATGTCCACTGCACCACCACTGATTCACACCACCTAATGTCCAACACACCACCACTGATTCGCTCTACCTAATGTCCACCACTACAGATTCACTCCACCTAATGTCCACCACACCACCACTGATTCACTCCACCTAATGTCCACCACCACTGATTCACTCCACCTAATGTCCAACACACCACCACTCATTCCCTCCACCTAATGTCCACCACCACTGATTCACTCTACCTAACGTCCACCACCACTGATTCACTCCACCTAATGTCCACCACACCACCACTGATTCACTCCACCTAATGTCCACCACCACTGATTCACTCCACCTAATGTCCAACACACCACCACTCATTCCCTCCACCTAATGTCCACCACCACTGATTCACTCTACCTAACGTCCACCACCACTGATTCACTCCACCTCATGTCCAACACACCACCACTGATTCACTCCACCTAATGTCCACCAGCACTGATTCACTCTACCTGACGTCCACCACAATTGATTCACTCTACCTAACGTCAATCACCACTGATTCACTCCACCTAATGTCCAGCACACCACCACTGATTCACTCCACCTAATGTCGACCACCACTGATTCACTCTACCTAACGTCCAGCACCAATGATTAACTCTACCTACTGTCCACCACACCACCACTGATTCACTCCACTTAATGTCCACCACCACTGATTCACTCCACCTAATGTCCAACACCACTGATTCACTCCACCTAATGTCAACGACCAATGATTCATTCTGCCTAATATCCCACACACCACCACTGATTCACTCCACCTAATGTCAACCACACCACCACTGATTCACTCCACCCGATGTCCACCACACCACAACTGATTCATTCCACTTAATGTCCACCACCACTGATTCACTCCTCCTAATGTACACCACCACTGATTCAGTCCACCTAATGTCCAACACACCACCACTGATTCACTCCTCCTAATGTCCACCACCACTGATTTATTCCACCTTATGTCCACCACACTGCCACTGATTCACTCTAACTAATGTCCACCACCACTGATTCATTCCACCTAATGTCCAGCACCACTGATTCACCCCACCGAATCTCCACCACACCACCACTGATAAACACTAATTAATGTCCCCCACCACCGATTCACCCTACCTAATGTCCCACCACACCACCATAGATTCACTCCACCTCATGTCCACCACACCGCTACTGATTCACTCCACCTAATGTCGAAAACACCACCACTGGTTCACTCCATCTAATGTCCACCACCACCGATTTACGCCACCTAATGTCCACCATACCACCACCGATACACTCCACCTAATGTCCACCACCACTGATACACTCCATCAAATACCCACCACCAAGGATTCTCTCCACCTAATGTCCGCCACACCACCACTGATTCACACCACCTAATGTCCACCACCAATGATTCACTCAACCTAATGCCCACAACACCACCACTGATTCACTTCACCTAATATCCACCACCACTGATTCACTCCACCTAATGTCCACCACCACTGATTCACTCCACCTAATATCCACCACCACTGATTCACTCCACCTAATGTCCACCACCACTGATTCACGCCACCTAATGTCAACCAGCACTGATTCACTCTACCTAATGGCTCCAACCACTGATTCACCGTACCTAATATCCAGCGCACCACCACTGATTCACTCCACCTAATGTCCACCACACCACTACCGATTCACTCAACCTAATGTCCACAACACCACCACTGATTCACTCCACCTAATGTCCACCACCACTGATTCACTCCACCTAATGTCCACCACTCCACCACTGATTCACTCCACCTAATGTCCAACACCACTGATTCACTCCACCTAATGTCCAACACACCACCACTGATTCACTCTACCTAATGTCCACCACCACTGATTCACTCCACCTAATGTCCAACACCACTGATTCACTCCACCTAATGTCCAACACACCACCACTGATTCACTCTACCTAATGTCCACCAGCACTGATTCACTCCACCTAATGTCCAACACCACTGATTCACTCCACCTAATGTCCAACACACCACCACTAATTCACTCTACCTAATGTCCACCAGCACTGATTCACTCCACCTAATATCCACCACACCACCACTGATTCACTCCACCTAATGTCCAACACCACTGATTCACTCCACCTAATGTCCAACACACCACCACTGATTCACTCTACCTAATGTCCACCAACACAGATTCACTCCACCTAATGTCCACCACACCACCACTGATTCATTCCACCTAATGTCCACCACCACTGATTCACTCCACCTAATGTCCAACACACCACCACTGATTCACTCTATCTAACGTCCACCACCAATGATTAACTCTACCTACTGTCCACCACACCACCACTGATTCATTCCACTTAATGTCCACCACCACTGATTCATTCCACTTAATGTCCACCACCACTGATTCACTCCACCTAATGTCCACCACACCACCACTGATTCACGCCACCTAATGTCCACCACACCATCGCTGATTCATTCCACCTAATATCCAACACACCACCACTGATTCACTCTACCTAATATCCACCACCACAGATTCACTCTACCTAATGTCCACCACCGCTGATTCACTCCAGCTAATAACCACCACTACTGATTCACTCCACCTAATGTCCACCACCCCACTACCGAGTCACTCTACCTAATGTCCAGCACACCACCACTGATTCACTCCACCTGATGTCCACCACACCACCACTGATTCACTCCACCTAATGTCCACCACCAATGATTCACTCAACCTAATGTCCATCACACTGCCACTGATTCACTCTACATAATGTCCACCACCACTGGTGCATTCCACCTAATGTCCAGCACCACTGATTCTCTCCACCGAATGTCCACCACACCACCACTGATAAACACTAGCTAATGTCCCCCAACACCGATTCACCCTACTTAATGTCCAACACACCACCATAGATTCACTCCACCTAATGTCCACCACACCACTACCGATACACTCCACCTAATGTCCACCACCACTGATACACTCCATCAAATACCCACCACCAAGGATTCTCTCCACCTAATGTCCGCCACACCACCACTGATTCACTCCACCTAATATCCACCACCACTGATTCACTCCACCTAATGTCCACCACCACTGATTCGCTCCACCTAATGTCCACCACCACTGATTCACTCAACCTAATATCCACCACCACTGATTCACTCCACCTAATATCCACCACCACTGATTCACTCCACCTAATGTCCACCACCACTGATTCACGCCACCTAATGTCAACCAGCACTGATTCACTCTACCTAATGGCTCCAACCACTGATTCACCGTACCTAATATCCAGCGCACCACCACTGATTCACTCCACCTAATGTCCACCACACCACTACCGATTCACTCAACCTAATGTCCACAACACCACCACTGATTCACTCCACCTAATGTCCACCACCACTGATTCACTCCACCTAATGTCCACCACTCCACCACTGATTCACTCCACCTAATGTCCAACACCACTGATTCACTCCACCTAATGTCCAACACACCACCACTGATTCACTCTACCTAATGTCCACCACCACTGATTCACTCCACCTAATGTCCAACACCACTGATTCACTCCACCTAATGTCCAACACACCACCACTGATTCACTCTACCTAATGTCCACCAGCACTGATTCACTCCACCTAATATCCACCACACCACCACTGATTCACTCCACCTAATGTCCAACACCACTGATTCACTCCACCTAATGTCTAACACACCACCAATGATTCACTCTACCTAATGTCCACCAGCACTGATTCACTCCACCTAATATCCACCACACCACCACTGATTCACTCCACCTAATGTCCAACACCACTGATTCACTCCACCTAATGTCCAACACACCACCACTGATTCACTCTACCTAATGTCCACCAACACAGATTCACTCCACCTAATGTCCACCACACCACCACTGATTCACTCCACCTAATGTCCACCACCATTGATTCACTCCAGCTAATAACCACCACTACTGATTCACTCCACCTAATGTCCACCACCCCACTACCGAGTCACTCTACCTAATGTCCAGCACACCACCACTGATTCACTCCACCTGATGTCCACCACACCACCACTGATTCACTCCACCTAATGTCCACCACCAATGATTCACTCAACCTAATGTCCATCACACTGCCACTGATTCACTCTACATAATGTCCACCACCACTGGTGCATTCCACCTAATGTCCAGCACCACTGATTCTCTCCACCGAATGTCCACCACACCACCACTGATAAACACTAGCTAATGTCCCCCAACACCGATTCACCCTACTTAATGTCCAACACACCACCATAGATTCACTCCACCTAATGTCCACCACACCACTACCGATACACTCCACCTAATGTCCACCACCACTGATACACTCCATCAAATACCCACCACCAAGGATTCTCTCCACCTAATGTCCGCCACACCACCACTGATTCACTCCACCTAATATCCACCACCACTGATTCACTCCACCTAATGTCCACCACCACTGATTCGCTCCACCTAATGTCCACCACCACTGATTCACTCTACCTAATGGCTCCAACCACTGATTCACCGTACCTAATATCCAGCGCACCACCACTGATTCACTCCACCTAATGTCCACCACACCACTACCGATTCACTGAACCTAATGTCCACAACACCACCACTGATTCACTCCACCTAATGTCCACCACCACTGATTCACTCCACCTAATGTCCACCACTCCACCACTGATTCACTCCACCTAATGTCCAACACCACTGATTCACTCCACCTAATGTCCAACACACCACCACTGATTCACTCTACCTAATGTCCACCACCACTGATTCACTCCACCTAATGTCCAACACCACTGATTCACTCCACCTAATGTCCAACACACCACCACTGATTCACTCTACCTAATGTCCACCAACACAGATTCACTCCACCTAATGTCCACCACACCACCACTGATTCATTCCACCTAATGTCCACCACCACTGATTCACTCCACCTAATGTCCAACACACCACCACTGATTCACTCTATCTAACGTCCACCCCCAATGATTAACTCTACCTACTGTCCACCACACCACCACTGATTCATTCCACTTAACGTCCACCACCACTGATTCATTCCACTTAATGTCCAACACCACTGATTCACTCCACCTAATGTCCACCACACCACCACTGATTCACGCCACCTAATGTCCACCACACCATCGCTGATTCATTCCACCTAATATCCAACACACCACCACTGATTCACTCTACCTAATATCCACCACCACAGATTCACTCTACCTAATGTCCACCACCGCTGATTTACTCCACCTAATGTCCACCACCATTGATTCACTCCAGCTAATAACCACCACTACTGATTCACTCCACCTAATGTCCACCACCCCACTACCGAGTCACTCTACCTAATGTCCAGCACACCACCACTGATTCACTCCACCTGATGTCCACCACACCACCACTGATTCACTCTACCTAATGTCCACCACCACTGGTGCATTCCACCTAATGTCCAGCACCACTGATTCTCTCCACCGAATGTCCACCACACCACCACTGATAAACACTAGCTAATGTCCCCCAACACCGATTCACCCTACTTAATGTCCACCACACCACCATAGATTCACTCCACCTAATGTCCACCACACCACTACCGATTCACTCCACCTAATCTCCACCACACCACTACCGATTCACTCCACCTAATGTCCACAACACTACCAATGATGCACTCCACCTAATGTCCACCACACCACTACTGATTCACTCCACC
Organism: Eledone cirrhosa; assembly: GCA_964016885.1. NCBI lineage: Eukaryota > Metazoa > Mollusca > Cephalopoda > Octopoda > Eledonidae > Eledone > Eledone cirrhosa. Next base: position 31,105,390 of record OZ024748.1, on the reverse strand, counting down.
TAATGTCCAACACCACTGATTCACTCCACCTAATGTCCAACACACCACCACTGATTCACTCTACCTAATGTCCACCAGCACTGATTCACTCCACCTAATATCCACCACACCACCACTTATTCACTCCTCCTAATGTCCAGCACCACTGATTCACTCCAGCTAATGTCCACCACACCATCACTGATTAGCTCTACCTACTGTCCCCTACCATTGATTCTCTCCACCTAATAACCACCACTGCCGATACACTTCACTTAATGTCTGTAGCGGTTGTCTCCCTTGTTTTGATTAGGATCTAGACGGGAAGTGGAACCCTTTCTGCAACTTCCGGTCAGAGCCCTATAAAACTAACAACTTTAAGTTTTCTAACTCTCTTTGCCTTTTCGGCACCAGGTCAAGAGCCGCCTCTCATTTGGCTCTGCTATTAATTTGGCCAACAGGCGCCTGGCCTTAGCCAGGCGTCCTCTGCCAGCCGCGTTTGCCTGGCAATCAAAACGGTAACTACTAACTTTGTTTCATTCTAACATCTATCTTTGACATGTCAAGTATACTATCTACCATTGTTAATTAAATATTATACACACAAACCATGTATTCCTTGTTACATTCATACAACCCTGACATGTCAAAGATAGATGTTAGAATGAAACAAAGTTAGTAGTTACCGTTTTGATTGCCAGGCAAACGCGGCTAGCAGAGGACGCCTGGCTAAGGCCAGGCGCCTGTTGGCCAAATTAATGGCAGAGCCAAATGAGAGGCTCTTGACCTGGTGCCGAAAAGGCAAAGAGAGTTAGAAAGCTTAAAGTTGTTAGTTTTATAGGGCTCTGACCGGAAGTTGCAGAAAGGGTTCCACTTCCCGTCTAGATCCTAATCAAAACAAGGGAGACAACCGCTACATAACCTCCCGCCAGAATTTTAGTGTATAAAAATCGAAATGAAAATATGTAGCAAGTTGGCGAGAATGTTGTAACAGGCATGAAAATTACGACAAAAGAATGTTTGGAAAAATCAATGATAGATATCAAGGTAGCCAACCGCTCTTGGCCAGAGAACGACTGGACATCCATCTATCCATCACCCAAAGATACAATGTAATAAAGTAAAAGTAATAGAAGAGCTCAAAGTTCAAAATATAGTTCACAGGTGTGCAATCACATGACAGCAGGAAAGAAAGTGTGTTCCAGAGAATGAATGCAGGTGGTTTCTGTTCTGTGGTATATCGTGAAATTTCCAACCTCCGAATGGATTTTCTCACAGGAAGAGTGCTGCAAAAATGAATTCTCTGGCTTTGGTGAAGCTGTATTGATGTATTGCTGTTGCTGTTATATTGCTGTTGCTGCTGCTGTTGTCTCGCTGAGTGAGCGTATTCAGTGTTTAAATTCACAGTAAAAAAAAAATTTTTCTCCTTTTTTTAGAAAAAATGAGTGGCGCAAGGTGCTAGAAATAGCAGCCGAAGTTGATGGTCGATGTTGAGAATGCGTTGACCTGGAAGGGTCAAGAGGCCAGCGACCAGAGAAATAAGCATTCTTAATAAATGCGCGGTTATCAACTGTAAATTTACATTGTAAATTTATAAACCGGCAAATAGAAGAATATAGCTTAAGGCTGAAGAATCCCTGGTGAGAAATGTTATCTATGGCGTGCGGCTGTCTGTGAGTAGAGACATCTCTGTGAATCGAGAATGTGTGCTGCCTACACGTGCCAATACAAGGTTGAAAAAAAATAATATTTCTAACGCGCGAGAAAATGATAGTGCAATGTTGAAAGTGACAATGATGAAAAAGAAAGGCTTCACTCAGCATAATTATTGGTGTGAACTTTGGAAAAAAACAAAAAACTTGAACGATGAAGAAAACGATGAACAAAAAGGCAATGGTTCATCGAAAATAAATGTGCCTGTTGAAATGTTTTTTAAAGAATATCAAATTTCTTTTTTTTTTTTTGTGTGTTTTGAAAGAGTTCGTTGTAAGAAACGAGAAACATATATATATATCGTGAAATGTTTTTTTTTCTTTTTTGTTTTGAAAGTGTTCGTTGTAAGAAACGAGAAACATATATATATTGGTGAAATGCGACAGTTAATTGATGCGTGAGAGAAAAAGTCTGTCTGTGCGAATTCCACATGTGCGTGTGTGCGTGTCCTTGAGTATTTTCATAGTTTGTCGCTAAATTTGCTGTGTATTCGTAATGTTACTCACAAAACCAGATGTGCTATTTTTTTCTTTTTTTGGGGGGGTGACCACTTATAGCGATGAACGGCTGCGTGTTCGTATCACGTCAGGGTTACCAATATAGCGAGGATACTGGGTTGTATGAATGTAACAAAACGAGACATGGTTTGTGTGTATAATATTTAATTAACAATGGTAGATAGTATACTTGACATGTCAAAGATAGATGTTAGAATGAAACAAAGTTAGTAGTTACCGTTTTGATTGCCAGGCAAACGCGGCTGGCAGAGGACGCCTGGCTAAGGCCAGGCGCCTGTTGGCCAAATTAATGGCAGAGCCAAATGAGAGGCTCTTGACCTGGTGCCGAAAAGGCAAAGAGAGTTAGAAAGCTTAAAGTTGTTAGTTTTATAGGGCTCTGACCGGAAGTTGCAGAAAGGGTTCCACTTCCCGTCTAGATCCTAATCAAAACAAGGGAGACAACCGCTACATGTCCACCACCACTGATTCTCTCTACCTAATGTGAACAACCACAGATTCACTCTACCTAATTTCCACCATCACTGATTCACTCCACCTAATGTCCACCACCACTGATTCACTCCATCAAATGTCCCACCACCAAGTATTCACTCTACCTAGTGTCCACCACACTACCACTGATTCACTCCACCTAATGTCCACCACAACATCCCTGATTCACTCTACCTAATATCTACCACCATTGATGCTCTCCACCACTACCGATACACTCCACCTACTGTCCACCACACCACCACTGATTCACACCACCTAATGTCCAACACACCACCACTAATTCACTCTACCTCATGTGCACCACTACATATTCACTCCACCTAATGTCCACCACGCCAGCACTGATTCACTCCACCTAATGTCCACCACACCAGCACTGATTCACTCCACTTAATGTCCACCACCACAGATTCACTCCACCTAATGTCCACTACACTAGCACTGATTCACTCCACCTAATGTCCACCACACCACCACTGATTCACTCCACCTAATGTCCACCACCACTGATTCACTCTACCTAACGTCCACCACCAGTGATTCACTCCACCTAATGTCCAACACACCACCACTGATTCACTCCACCTAATGTCCACTACCACTGATTCACTCTACCTGACGTCCACCACAATTGATTCACTCTACCTAACGTCAACCACCACTAATTCACTCCACCTAATGTCCAACACACCACCACTGATTCACTCCTCCTAATGTCCACCACCACTGATTCACTCTACCTACTGTCCACCACACCACCACTGATTCACTCCACTTAATGTCCACCACCACTGATTCACTCCACCTAATGTCCACCACACCACCACTGATTCATTTCCCTTAATGTCCACCACCACAGATTCACTCCTCCTAATGTCCACCACCACAGATTTATTCCACCTAATGTCCACCACACCACCACTGATTCACTCTATCTAATGTCGAAGACACCACCCTTATTCACTCCACTTAATGTCCACCACAACAGATTCACTCCACCAAATGTCCACCACACTGCCACTGATTCACTCCACCTAATGTCCAGCACAACTGATTCACTCCTCCTAATGTCCACCACCACTGATTTATTCCACCTAATGTCCACCACACAACCACTGATTCACTCCGCCTAATGTCCAAGACAACACCCTTATTCACTCCACTTAAAATCCACCACAACAGATTCACTCCACCTAATGTCCACCACACTGCCACTGATTCACTCTACCAAATGTCCACCACCACTGATTCATTCAACCTAATGTGCAGCACCACTGATTCACTCCACCGAATGTCCACCACCACTGATTCATTCAACCTAATGTCCCCCACCACCGATTCACCCTACCTAATGTCCACCACACCACCATAGATTCACTCCACCTAATGTCCACCACACAACTACCGATTCACTCTACCTAATGTCCACCACACTACCACTGATGCACTCCACCTAATGTCCACCACACCACTACTGAATCACTCCACCTAATGTCGAACACACCACCACTGATTCACTACATCTAACGTCCACCACCACCGATTTACGCCACCTAATGTCCACCATACCACCACCTATACACTCCACCTAATGTCCACCACCACTGATTCACTCTACCTAATGTGAACCACCACAGATTCACTCTACCTAATGTCCACCACCACTGATTAACTCCATCAAATGTCCACCACCAAGGATTCACTCTACCTAATGTCCACCACACTACCACTGATTCATACCACCTAATGTCCAACACACCACCACTGATTCACTCTACCTAATGTCCACCAGCACTGATTCACTCCACCTAATGTCCACCAGACCAGCACTGATTCACTCCACTTAATGTACACTACCACAGATTCACTCCACCTAATGTCCACCACACCACCACTGATTCACTCCACCTAATGTCCACCACCACTGATTCACCCCACCTAATGTCCAACACACCACCACTGATTTCACTCCACCTAATGTCCACAACCACTGATTCTATCTAGCTAACGTCCACCACCACTGATTCACTCCACCTAATGTCCAACACACCACCACTGATTCACTCCACCTAATGTCACTCACCACTGATTCACTCTACCTAACGTCCACCACCACTGATTCACTCCACCTGATGTACACCACCACTGATTCACTCCACTTAATGTCCACCACCACTGATTCACTCCACCTAATGTCCAACACACCACCACTGATTCATACCACCTAATGTCCAACACACCACCACTGATTCACTCTACCTAATGTCCACCAGCACTGATTCACTCCACCTAATGTCCACCAGACCAGCACTGATTCACTCCACTTAATGTACACTACCACAGATTCACTCCACCTAATGTCCACCACACCACCACTGATTCACTCCACCTAATGTCCACCACCACTGATTCACCCCACCTAATGTCCAACACACCACCACTGATTTCACTCCACCTAATGTCCACAACCACTGATTCTATCTAGCTAACGTCCACCACCACTGATTCACTCCACCTAATGTCCAACACACCACCACTGATTCACTCCACCTAATGTCACTCACCACTGATTCACTCTACCTAACGTCCACCACCACTGATTCACTCCACCTGATGTACACCACCACTGATTCACTCCACTTAATGTCCACCACCACTGATTCACTCCACCTAATGTCCAACACACCACCACTGATTCACTCCACCTAATGTCCACAACCACTGATTCTATCTAGCTAACGTCCACCACCACTGATTCACTCCACCTAATGTCACTCACCACTGATTCACTCTACCTAACGTCCACCAGCACTGATTCACTCCACTTAATGTCCACCACCACTGATTCACTCTACCTAACGTCCACCACCACTGATTCACTCCACCTAATGTCCAACACACCACCAGTGATTCACTCCACCTAATGTCCACCACCACTGATTCACTCGACCTAACGTCCACCACCAATGATTAACTCTACCTACTGTCCACCACACCACCACCGATTCACTCTACTCATGTCCACCACACCACCACTGATTCACACCACCTAATGTCCCCGACCACTGATTCATTCCATCTAATGTCCACCACCACTTATTCACTCCACCTAATGTCCACCACAACTGATTCATTCCACCTAATGTCCCCCACCACTGATTCACCCAACCTAATATCCAGCACACAACCACTGATTCACTCCACCTAATGTCCCCCACACACTCCCGATTCACTCCACCTAATGTCCACCACACCACCACTGATTTACTCCACCTAACATCCACAACGACTGATTAACTACACCAAATGTCCAGCAACACTGATTCACACCACATAATCTCCACCACCACCGATTTACACCACATAATGTCTACCACACCACTGCTGATTTATTCCACCTTATGTCCACCACACCACCACTGATTCACTCTATCTAATGTCTACACCACTGATGCACTCCACCTAATGTCCAGCACCACTGATTCACTCCACCTAATGTCCACCACACCATCACTGATTAGCTCTACCTACTGTCCCCTACCATTGATTCTCTCCACCTAATAACCACCACTGCCGATACACTCCACTTAATGTCCACCACCACTGATTCTCTCCACCTAATGTCCACCACCACTGATTCACTCCATCAAATGTCCCACCACCAAGTATTCACTCCACCTAATGTCCACCACAACATCCCTGATTCACTCTACCTAATATCTACCACCATTGATGCTCTCCACCTAATGTCCACCACTACCGATACACTCCACCTAATGTCCACCACACCACCACTGATTCACACCACCTAATGTCAAACACACCACCACTAATTTACTCTACCTCATGTGCACCACTACAGATTCACTCCACCTAATGTCCACCACACCAGCACTGATTCACTCCACCTAATGTCCACCACACCAGCACTGATTCACTCCATTTAATGTCCACCACCACAGATTCACTCCACCTAATGTCCACTACACAAGCACTGATTCACTCCACCTAATGTCCACCACACCACCACTGATTCACTCCACCTAATGTCCACCACCACTGATTCACTCTACCTAACGTCCACCACCACTGATTCACTCCACCTCATGTCCAACACACCACCACTGATTCTCTCCACCTAATGTCCACTACCACTGATTCACTCTACCTGACGTCCACCACAATTGATTCACTCTACCTAACGTCAACCACCACTGATTCACTCCACCTCATGTCCAACACACCACCACTGATTCTCTCCACCTAATGTCCACTACCACTGATTCACTCTACCTGACGTCCACCACAATTGATTCACTCTACCTAACGTCAACCACCACTGATTCACTCCACCTAATGTCCAACACACCACCACTGATTCACTCCACCTAATGTCCACCACCACTGATTCACTCTACCTAACGTCCAGGACCAATGGTTAAATCTACCTACTGTCCACCACACCACCACTGATTCACACCACCTAATGTCCAACACACCACCACTAATTCACTCTACCTCATGTGCACCACTACAGATTCACTCCACCTAATGTCCACCACACCACCACTGATTCACTCCACCTAATGTCCACCACACCACCACTGATTCATTCCCCTTAATGTCCACCACCACAGATTCACTCCTCCTAATGTCCACCACCACAGATTTATTCCACCTAATGTCCACCAGACCACCACTGATTCACTCTATCTAATGTCGAAGACACCACCCTTATTCACTCCACTTAATGTCCACCACAACAGATTCACTCCACCTAATGTCCACCACACTGCCACTGATTCACTCCACCTAATGTCCAGCACAACTGATTCACTCCTCCTAATGTCCACCACCACTGATTTATTCCACCTAATGTCCACCACACAACCACTGATTCACTCCGCCTAATGTCCAAGACAACACCCTTATTCACTCCACTTAAAGTCCACCACAACAGATTCACTCCACCTAATGTCCACCACACTGCCACTGATTCACTCTACCTAATGTCCACCACCAATGATTCACTCCACCTAATGTCCACCACACTGCCACTGATTCACTCTACCTAATGTCCACAACCACTGATTCATTCAACCTAATGTGCAGCACCACTGATTCACTCCACCGAATGCCCACCACACCACCACTGATAAACACTAACTAATGTCCCCCACCACCGATTCACCCTACCTAATGTCCACCACACCACCATAGATTCACTCCACCTAATGTCCACCACACAACTACCGATTCACTCCACCTAATGTCCACCACACCACTACTGAATCACTCCACCTAATGTCGAACACACCACCACAGATTCACTCCATCAAATGTCCACCACCAAGGATTCACTCTACCTAATGTCCACCACCACTGATTCACTCCACCTAATGTCCAACACACCACCACTGATTCACTCTACCTAATGTCCACCAGCACTGATTCACTCCACCTAATGTCCACCAGACCAGCACTGATTCACTCCACTTAATGTACACCACCACAGATTCACTCCACCTAATGTCCACCACACCACCACTGATTCACTCCACCTAATGTCCACCACCACTGATTCACTCCACCTAATGTCCAACACACCACCACTGATTCACTCCACCTAATGTCCACAACCACTGATTCTATCTAGCTAACGTCCACCACCACTGATTCACTCCACCTAATGTCCAACACACCACCACTGATTCACTCCACCTAATGTCACTCACCACTGATTCACTCTACCTAACGTCCACCACCACTGATTCACTCCACCTGATGTACACCACCACTGATTCACTCCACTTAATGTCCACCACCACTGATTCACTCTACCTAACGTCCACCACCACTGATTCACTCCACTTAATGTCCACCACCACTGATTCACTCTACCTAACGTCCACCACCACTGATTCACTCCACCTAATGTCCAACACACCACCAGTGATTCACTCCACCTAATGTCCACCACCACTGATTCACTCTACCTAACGTCCACCACCAATGATTAACTTTACCTACTGTCCACCACACCACCACCGATTCACTCTACTCATGTCCACCACACCACCACTGATTCACACCACTGATTCATTCCATCTAATGTCCACCACCACTTATTCACTCCACCTAATGTCCACCACAACTGATTCATTCCACCTAATGTCCACCACAACTGATTCATTCCACCTAATGTCCCCCACCACTGATTCACCCAACCTAATATCCAGCACACCACCACTGATTCACTCCACCTAATGTCCCCCACACACTCCCGATTCACTCCACCTAATGTCCACCACACCTCCACTGATTCACTCCACCTAATGTCCACAACCCCGGATTCACTCCACCTAATGTCCACCACCACCGATTTACTCCACCTGATGTCCACCACACCACCACTGATTTACTCCACCTAACATCCACAACGACTGATTAACTACACCAAATGTCCAGCAACACTGATTCACACCACATAATCTCCACCACCACCGATTTACACCACATAATGTCTACCACACCACTGCTGATTTATTCCACCTTATGTCCACCACACCACCACTGATTCACTCTATCTAATGTCTACACCACTGATGCACTCCACCTAATGTCCAGCACCACTGATTCACTCCACCTAATGTCCACCACACCATCACTGATTCACTCTACCTAATGTCCCCTACCATTGATTCTCTCCACCTAATGTCCACCACCACTGATTCACTCCACCTAATGTCCACCAGAACAGTACCGAGTAACTCCACCTGATGTCCACCACACCACCACTGCTTCATTCCACCTAATGTCCAACACAGCACCACTGAGTCACTCTACCTAATATCTACCACTACCAATTCAATCCAGCTAATATCCACCACCAATGATTTACTCCACCTAATGTCCAGCACCACTGATTCACTCCACCTAATGTCCACCACCACGGATTCATTCCACCTAATGTTCACCACAACTGATTCACTCCACCTAATGTCCACCACACCACTATCGATTCACTCCACCTAATGTCCACCACACCTCCACTGATTCACTCCGCCTAATGTCCACCAACACTGATTTACACCACATAATACTTAAGACTTAGACTTAGACTTAAACCGCAACCCCTACCCTTAGACGTAATATTAAAGCCCAACTAAGACTTAGACTTAAACCCCAAACTCAAGCCTTAGACGTAGATTTAAACCCCAACCCAAAGCCTTAGACTTACACTTACACTCCAACCCCAAGTCTTAAAATTAAATCCTAACCACAACCCTTAAACTTAAACCCGAACCTCAACCCCAAGCCTTAGACTTAGACTTATACCCCAACCCAAGCCTTAGACTTAGACATAAACCCTAACGCCAAGCATTAGATTTATACTTACATCCTAAACCAACCCTTACACTTAGACTTTAACCACAATCCCAAGCCTTAGAGTTAGACTTAAATCCCAACCACAAGACTTAGACTTAGATTTAAACCCGAACCCCAAGCCTTAGACTTAAACCCCAACCACAAGCCTTAGACTTAGACTTAAACCCCAACGCCAAGCCTTAGAGGTAGACTTAAACCCGAACCCCAAGCCTTAGACTTAGACTTAAACCCCCACCCAATTCTTAGTCTTAGACTTAAACCCCACCCACTAGTTTTAGATTTAGACATAAACCCCAACTCCAAGCCTTAGAATTAAACCATAACCACAAGCCGTAGACACCAACACCAAGTCTTAGAGTTAGACTTAAACACCAACCCCAAGCCTTAGACATAGACTTAAACCCCAACCCCAAAACATGGACTTAGACTTAAACCTCAACTACTAGCATTAGACTTATACTTAAAGCCAACACCAAGCCTTAGACTTAAACCGTAACCCCAAGCCTTAGACTTAGACTTAAACACAAAACTATAGCCTTAGACATATACTTAAATCCCAACACCAAGCCTTAGACATAGCCTTAGATTGAAACACCAACCGCAAGCCTTAGACTTAGACTTAAAGCCGAACACGAAGCCTTAAAATTAGACTTAAACCCGAAATCCATGCTTTAGACTTAGATTTAAACCCCAATCCCAAGCCTTAGACTTAGACTTAAACCCGCACCCCAAGCCTTAGACTTAAATGCCAACCCCAAGCCTTAGACTTAGACATAAACACACCGCCCCCCCAAAAATAAAAAAGCCTTTGACTTAGACTTAAACCCCAAATCCTAGCCTTAGACTTAAACCCTAACCAAAAGCCTTAGATTTAGATTTAAACCCGAACCCAAGCCTTAGACTTAAACCCCAACCACAAGCCTTAGACTTAGACTTAAACCCGAACCCCAAGCCTTAAGAATTTGACTTAAACCCCAACCCAAGCCTTAGACCTAGACTTAAACCCCAACCCCAAGCCTTAGATTTAAATCCTAACCCTTAGATTTAAACCCCACCACAAGTCTTAGACTTAGACTTAAACCCCAAACCCAAGCCTCAGATTTAGACATAAACCCGAATCCAAAGCCTTAGAATTTGACTTAAACCCAAACACCTAGCCTTAGACTTAAACTTAAATCCCCACCCCAAGCTTTAGAATTAAACCCTAACACGAACCCTTAGACTTAGACTTAAACCTCAACCACAAGACTTAGAATTAGACTTAAACCCGAACCCCAAGCCTTAGACTTGAACCCCAACCCCAAGCCTTAGACTTAGACATAAACGCCAAACCGAGGGCTTAGACTTAGATATAAACCCCAACCCCCAGCCATAGACTTACACTTACACCCTAAGCCCAAGCTTTCGATTTAGACTTAAACCCTACCCCAAGTCTTAGACTTAATCATAAACCCCAAAACCAAGCCTTAGAATTAGACTTAAACCCATACACCAAACCCCAACCCCAAGCATTAGATTTAGACTTAAACCCAAACCTTCATCTTTAGTTTTAGACGTAATCCCCAACTACAAGCCTTCTATTAAACCATAAACACAAGCCTTAGACTTAAACCCAAACGCCAAGCATTAGACTTAGATTTAAACCACACTCCCTAGCCTTAGACGTAAACATAAACCCCAACCCCTAAACTTAGACTTAGTCTTAAACCCTAAACCCATGCCTCAGATTTAAACCCTAAGCCTTAGAATTACACTTAATCCCCAACTATAAGCCTTAGACTTAGACTTAAACCCCAACCACAAATCTTAGACTTAGACTTGAACCCAAAGCCTTAGACTTAGACTTAAACCCCAACCCAAAGCCTCAGACGTAAACTTAAACTTAGACTTAGACGTAAACCCCAACCTCAAGCCGTAGGCGTAGACTTAAAACTCAACCCAAATCTTAGACTTAAACCCTAACCCCAAGCCTTAGACTTAAACTCTAACCTTAGTCTTAGACTTAAACCCCAACGCCAAGCCTTAGACTTAGGCTTAAATACAAACCCCAAGCCTTAGACTTAGACTTAAACCTTAACCCCAACCCTTAAACTTAGACTTAAACTCCAACCTCAAGGCTTAGACTTAGACATACACCACAAACCTTAGCCTTAGACGTAAACTTAAACCCCAACTCCAAGACTTAAACTTAGACTTAAAGCCCATCCTCAAGCCTTAGACGTAGAAACTAACCCCAAACCTAAGCCTTAGACTTAGAATTAAACCCCTACCCCAAGTCTTATACATAGATTTAAACCACAACACCAAGCCTTAGAATTAAACCCTTAGACTTAAAATCTAACACCAACCCCAAGCCTTAGATTTAGACTTAAACTCCAACCCCAAGCCTTAGACTTAGACTTAAACCCCAACCCGGAGCCTTTGACTTAGACTTAAACCCAAGCCTTAGACTTAAACCCCAACCCCAAGCTTTAGACTTAGGCTTAAACACCAACCACAATGCCTTAAACTTAAACCACAACCCAAAGTCTTAGATTTAGACTTAACCACAAACCCAAAGTCTTAGACTGAAACCAAATCCCCAAAACGTAAACATAAATTTAATCCCCAACGCTAAGTCTTAGAGATAGTCTTAAACCCAACCCCAAACATTAGACATAGATTTAAACCCCAGCCCCACGCCTTAGACTTTGACTTAAAACCCAACCACTAGCATTAGACTTAGACTTAAACCCCAACACCAAGCCTTAGACATAGGCTTAAACACAAATCCCCAAGCATAGACTTAAATCCCAACTCCAACACTTAGAATTAAACCTCTACCCAATTAGCCTTAAAGGATAAGCCTTGAACCCCAAAACGAAGCTTTAGAATTAGACTTAAACCCTAAACACAAGCCTTAGACTTAGACTTAAACCCCAACCCAAAGTCATAGACTTCTAAGTCTAAGACTTAACCCCAAACCCAAAGCCTTAGACTTAGGCATAAACCCTAAGTCATAGACTTAGATTTAAACCCCAACCTCAAGACTTAAACCCAAACCCAAAACTTTAGACTTAGACGTAATCCCCAACTCCAAGAAATAGAATTAAACCATAACCACCAGCCTTAGACTTAAACACAAACACAATGACTTAGACTTAAACCCCAACCCCAAGTCATAAACATAGTTTAAAATCCCAACCCCAAGCCTTAGACTTAGAAATGAGCCCCAAATCCTAGCCTTAGACTTAAAGTTAAACCCCAACACCAAGCCTTAGTCTTAGACTTAAACCTCAACCGCAAGCCTTAGATTTAGACTTAAACCTGAACCTCAAGCCGTACACTTAGACTTAAATCACAACAACAAGCCTTAGACTTCGACATAAACCCCAACGACAAGCATTAGATTTAGACTTAAAACCTAACACCAAGCCTTAGACTTAGACTTACCCCAACCATAAGCCTTAGACTTAGCCTAAAATCCCAAGCCATAGACATAGATTTAAACCCCAAACTCAAGCCTTAGACATAGCCTTAGAAAACCCCAAGCCTTAGACATAGACTTAAACCCCAGCACCAACCCTTAGACTTAAACCCCAACCACAAGCCATAGACTTAGACTTAAGCCTCTACCCAAAGCCCTAGAATTAGACGTAACCCCCAAACCGAACATTTAGACTTAGAATTAAACCCAACCCCGAGCCTTAGACATAGACTTAAACCTCAACCCAAAGCCTTAGACTTAGATTTAAATCCCAAACCCAAGCATTTGACTTACACTTAAATCCCAACCCCAAGGCTTAGACATAGATTTAAACGCCAAACCCAAACCTTAGACTTAGACTTGAGCCCCAACTCCTAGCCTTAGACATAAACTTAAACCCCAACACCAAGGCTTAGAGTTAGATTTAAACCTCAACCCTAGGCCTTAGACTTAGTCTTAAATCACAACCCAAAGCCTTAGACATAGATTTAATCTCCAACACCAAGACTTAGACATAGACTTAAACCCCAACCCAAGCCTTAGACATAGACTGAAACCCCAACCCCAAGCCTTAGACATCGACTTAAACCTCAACCGTAAGCCTTAGACTTAGACTTAAAGCCCAACTCCAGGCCTTAGACTTAAACCCTAACCCCAACCCTTAAACTTAGACTTAAAACCCAACCGCAAGGCTTAGACTTAGACTTAAACCCCGACGTCAAGCCTAAGACGTAGATACTAACCACAAACCAAAGCTTTAGACTTAGAATTAAACCCCAATCCCAAGTCTTATACATAGACTTAAACCACAACCCGAAGCCTTGGCCCAACCCGTAAACTTAAACCCCAACCCCAAGCCTTAGATTTAGACTTAAACCCCAACCACAAGCATTAGACTTAGACTTAAACCCCAACCCCAAGCCTTTGACCCATAATTAAACCCAAGACTTAGACTTAGACTTAGACTTAAACCCCAACACCAAGCCTTAGACATAAACGCTAACCCCAAGCCTTAGACTTAAACCCCAACCCCAAGCTTTAGACATAGGCTTAAACCCCAACCCCAAGTTTTAGACTTAGTCTTAACCCCAAACCCAAAGCCTTAGACTTAGACATAAACCCTAAGTCATAGACCTAGATTAAAATCCCAACCTCAAGACTTAGACTTAAACCCCAACCCAAGTCTTAAACATAGTTTAAAATCCCAACCCCAAGCCTTAGACTTAGACATGAGCCCCAAATCCTAGCCTTAGACTTAAAGTTAAACCCCAACAACAAGCCTGAGACTTCGACATAAACCCCAACCACAAGCATTAGACTTAGACTTAAATCCCAATCCCAAGCCTTAGACATAGACTTAAAACCCAACCCCAAGTTTAGACTTCGACATAAAAATCAACCACAAGACTTAGACTTAGACTTAAACACCAATCTTAAGCCTTAGACTTAGATTTAAAGCCCAAACCATAGACATAGATTTAAACCCCAACCTCAAGCCTTAGACGTATACTTAAACCCCAACCCCAAGACTTAGACTTAGACTTGAACTCCAACCCCAAGCCTTAGACTTAAACTTAAACCCCAAATTTTAGCATTAGACTTAGACTTAAACCCCAACTCCAAGCCTCAGAATTAAACCATAACCACAAGCCTTAGACATAAACCCCAACCCAAACCTTAGACTTTGACTTAAACACCAACTCCTAACCTTAGACTTAGAATTAAAACCTAACAACAAGCCTTAGTCATAAAAGGTAACCCCAAGCCTTAGCCCAACGTTTAAACGTAAAGCCCAACCCAAAGCCTTAGACTTAGACTTAAACCCGAACCCCAAGACTTGGACTTACACTTAAACTCCAACACCAAGCCTTGGACATAGACTTGAACCCCAAACCCAAGCTTTAGACTTTGACATAAACTCCAACCACAAGCATTAGACTTAAACCCTAACACCAAGACTTAGACTTAGACTTACCCCAACCATAAGCCTTAGACTTAGACTAAAACCCCAAGCCATAGACATAGATTTAAACCCCAACCTCAAGCCTTAGACGTAGACTTAAACCCCAAGCCTTAGACTTAGACTTGAACCCCAACCCCAACCTTAGACTTAGATTAATCCCCAACATTAAGCCTTAGACTTAGACTTAAACCCCAACCCAAGCCTCAGACATAGACTTAAACCGCAACCCAAAGACTTAGACTTAGATTTAAACCCCAACCACTAGCATTAGACTTAGACTTAAACTCCAAGCCATAGACATAGATTAAAACCCCAACTTCAAGACTTAGACTTAGACTTAAACCCCAGCTTAAAGCCTTAGACTTAGACTTAGTCCCCAACTCCAAGATTTAGACTTAGACTTAAACCCCAACCTTAGGCCTTAGACGTAGGCACTAACATCAAACCAGAGCCTTAGACTTAGAATTAAACTCCAACCACAAGCCTCAGAATTAAACCATAACCACAAGTCTTAGACATAAACCCCAACCCCAAGCCTTAGAATTAAACCCTAACAAACCTTACACTTAAAACCTAACCCCAAGCCTTAGCCCAACCCGTAAACTTAAATCCCAACCACATGCATTAGACTTAGACTTAAACCACAACCCAAAGCCTCAGTCATAGACATAATCCCCAACACCAAGCCTTAGACTTAGACTTAAACGCCAACCCAAAGCCTTAGACTTAGATTTAAAACCCAACCACAAGCCTTAGGCTTAGACTTAAATCTAAACCCAAAGCCTTAGAAGTAAAATTAAACCCCAACCCCAACCTTAGACATAGACTTAATCCCCAACATTAAGCTTTAGACATAGACTTAAACCCCTAGCCTTAGACATAGATTTAAACCCCAACCACAAGCCTTAGACTTAGACTTACACCCCAAACCCAAGCCTTAGAGTTAGACTTGAAGATCAAGCGCAAGCCTTAGTCGTAGACTTAAACCTCTACCCAAAGCCTTAGAATTAGACTTAAAACCCAAACCGAAGCTTTAGACTTAAACTTAAACCCTAACCCCAAGCCTTAGACTTAAACTTAAACCCTAACCCCAAGCCTTAGACTTAGACTTAAACCACAACCCAAGCCTCAGACATAGACTTAAACCTCAACCCAAAGCCTTAGACTGAGACTTGAACCCCAACACCAAGCCATAGACTTAAACACCAAGCCATAGACATAGATTTAGTCTTAGACTTGAGCCCCAACTCCTAGCTTTAGAATTAAATTTAAACCCCAACCCTAAGCCTTAGACTTAGATTTAAACCTCAACCCCAGGCCTTAGTCTTAGACTTAAATCACAACCCAAAGCATTAGACGTGGGCTTGGGGTGTAAGTATAAGTCTAAGACTTGTGGTTGGGGTTTAAATCTATGTCTAAGGCTTGGGGTTTAAGTCTAAGTCTAAAGCTTAATGTTGGGGATTAAGCCCAAGTCTAAGGCTTGGGGTTCGGGTTTAAGGCTAAATCTAAGTCTTCGGGTTGTGGTTTAAATTAAATTCAAAGGCTTTGGGTTTAGGTTTAAGTCTAAATTTAATGCTTGGTGTTGGGGTTTAAGTTTAAGTCTAAGGCTAGAAGTTGGTGTTTAAGTCAATGTCAAAGGCTTGAGGTTGGGGTTTATGTCTAAGACTTGTGGTTATGGTTTAATTCTGAGGCTTGGAGTTGGGGTTTAATTCTAAGTCTAATGCTAGTGGTTGGGGTTTAAGTCTAAGTCTAAGACTTGGGGTTGGGGTTTCAGTCTACGTCTAAGGCTTGAGGTTGGGGTTTAAACCTATGTCTATGGCTTGGGGTTTAAATCTAAGTCTAAGGCTTAAGGTTGGGGTTTAAATCTAAGTCTTATGCTTGTGGTTGGGGTTCAAGTCTAAGCGTTAGACTTAGACTTGAACCCCAACCACAAGCATAAGACTTAGATTTAAACCCCAAACCCAAGCCTTGGTCGTAGCCTTAAACCTCTACACAAAGCCTTAGAATTAGACTTAAACTCCAAACCGTAGCTTTAGACTTAAACTTAAACCCCAAACCAAAGCCTTAGACTTAGAATTAAACACGAACCCCAACCTTATCCTTAGAATTAGACTTATACCCCAAGCCCAAGCCTTAGACGTAGACTTAAACCCCAACCTTAAGCCTTAAACTTAGATTTAATCCCCAAGCCATAAACATAGATTTAAACCCCAACCTCAAGCCTTAGACGTAGACTTAAACCCCAACCCCAAGCTTTAGACTTAGGCTTAAACCCCAACCACTAGCATTAGACTTAGACTTAAACCCCAACTCCAAGCCTCAGAATTAAACCATAACCACAAGCCTTAGACATAAAGCCCAACACCAAGCCTTAGACTTAGACTTAAACACCAACTCCTATCCTTAGAGTTAAACTAAAACCCCAACCCCAAGCCTTAGACTTAGACATAATCCTCGACACCCAAGCCTTATACTTAGATTTAAATACCAAGCCCAGGCCTTAGACTTAGACTTAAACCACAACCCAAAGCCTTAGTCATAGACATAATCCCCAACACCAAGCCTTAGACTTAGACTTAAACCTAAACCCAAAGCCTTAGAATTAAATTTAAACCCGAACCCAAGCCTTAGACTTAGACTTAATCCCCAACATTAAGATTTAGACTTAGACTTAAACCGCAAGCCTTAGACATAGAGTTAAACCCCAACCACAAATCTTAGACTTAGACTTACACCCCAAGCCCAAGCCCAAGCCTCAGAGTTAGACTTGAAGCACAAGCGCAAGCCTTAGCCTTACACATACACCGCAACACCAAGCCTTAGATTTAGACTTAAACCCCAACCCAAGCTTTAGAATTAGAATTAAATCCGTACCCCAAACCAAAACACCTAGCCTTAGAATTAGACTTAAAACCCAACATTAAATCTTAGACTTAGACTTAAAACCCAAGCCATTGACATAGATTTAAACCCGAAACCCAAGCCTTAGACTTAGACTTAAACCCCAACCACTAGCATTAGACTTAGATTTAAACCCCAACTCCAAGCCTTAGAATTAACACATAACCACAAGCCTTAAACATAAACCCCAACCCCAAGCCTTAGACTTAGACTTAAACCCCAACCCCAACCCTTAGACATAGATTTAAACCCCAATCCAAAGGCTTAGACTTAGACTTAAACCCAAACCCCCAGCCTTAGACTTAGTCTGAGACTTAAACACCAACCCTTAGACTTAGACTAAACCCCAACGCATAGCCTTAGAGGTAAACTTAAACTTAGACTTAGACTTAAACCCCAACCTCAAGCCTTAGGCGTCGACTTAAACCCCAACCCAAAGCTTACACTTAATCTCTAACCCCAAGTCTTAGACCTAAACTTAAACCCCAACCCCAAGCCTTAGACTTAAACCCCAACCCTTAGACTTAGACGTAAACTTAAACTTAGACGTAAACTTAAACTTCGATTTAGACTTAAACCCAAACGCCAAACTTTAGACTTAGACGTAAACCCCAACTCCAAGCCTTAGATTTAAACCCAAACCACAAGCCTTAGACTTAAGCCCCAACTCCAAGCCTTAGACTTAGACTTAAACACTAACCTCAAGCCTTAGATTAGACTTAAAACACAAGCCTTAGACTTAGAATTTAAACCTCAATCCCAATCCTGAGACTTAAACTTAAACCCTAACCCCAAGTCTTAGACTTAAATCCTAAACCAACCCTTAGACGTAGACTTAAACCACAAACCCAAGCTTTAGACTTAGACTTAAACCCCAACCACAAGAATTAGACATAGATTTAAACCCGAACCGCAAGCCTTAGACTTAAACCCCAACCCCAAAACTTAGACTTAGACTTAAACCCCCACTCCAAGAATTAGAGTTAGATTTAAGCTGAAACCTCAAGCCTTAGACGGAGACACAAACAACAAACCAAAGCCTTAGACTTAGAATTAAACCCCAACCTCAAGCCTTATACATAGACTTAAACCACAACCTCAAGCCTTAGAATTAAACCCTAATAACAATCTTTAGACTTACAACCTAACCACAACCACAAGCCTTAGCCCAACCCGTATACTTAAACCCCAACACAAAGCCTTAGACTTAGACTTAAACCCCAACCCCAAGCCTTAGACTTACACTTAAACCCCAATCCCATCCCTAGACATAGACTTAAATCCCAACCCCAAGTTTAGACTTCGACATAAAACACAACCACAAGCTTTAGACGTAGACATAAACCCCAAACTTAAGCCTTAAACTTATATTTAAACCCCAAGCCATAGACATAGATTTAAACCCCAACCCCAAGCCTTAGACTTAGACTTACACCCCAACTCCAATCCTCGGAATTAAACCATAACCACAAACATTAGACATAAAGCCCAACACCAAGCCTTAGACTTTGACTTAAACACCAACTCCTAGCCTTAGACTTAAACTTAAACCCCAACACCAAACCTTAGACTTAGACATAATCCTCGACACCCAAGCCTTAGACTTAGATTTAAATACCAAGCCCAGCCCTTAGACTTAGACTTAAACCAAAACCCAAAGCCTTAGTCATAGACATAATCCCCAACACCAAGCCTTATACTTAGATTTAAACCTAAACCCAAAGCCTTAGAATTAAACTTAACCCCGAACCCAAGCCTTAGCTTTAGACTTAATCCCCAACATTAAGATTTAGACTTAGACTTAAACGCCAAGCCTTAGACATAGATTTAAACCTCAACCACAAGCCTTAGACTTAGATTTAAACCCCAACTCCAAGCCTTAGAATTAACACATAACCACAAGCCTTAAACATAAACCCCAACCCCAAGCCTTAGACTTAGACTTAAACCCAAACCCCCAGCCTTAGACTTAGTCTGAGACTTAAACACCAACCCTTAGACTTAGACTAAACCCCAACGCCTAGCCTTAGAGGTAAACTTAAACTTAGACTTAGACTTAAACCCCAACCTCAAGCCTTAGGCGTCGACTTAAACCCCAACACAAAGCTTACACTTAATCTCTAACCCCAAGCCTTAGACTTAAACTTAAACCCCAACCCCAAGCCTTAGACTTAAACCCCAACCCTTAGACTTAGACGTAAACTTAAACTTCGATTTAGACTTAAACCCAAACGCCAAACTTTAGACTTAAACGTAAACCCCAACTCCAAGCCTTAGATTTAAACCCAAACCACAAGCCTTAGACTTAAGCCCCAACTCCAAGCCTTAGACTTAGACTTAAACACTAACCTCAAGCCTTAGATTAGACTTAAAACACAAGCCTTAGACTTAGAATTTAAACCTCAATCCCAATCCTGAGACTTAAACTTAAACCCTAACCCCAAGTCTTAGACTTAAATCCTAAACCAACCCTTAGACGTAGACTTAAACCACAAACCCAAGCTTTAGACTTAGACTTAAACCCCAACCACAAGAATTAGACATAGATTTAAACCCGAACCGCAAGCCTTAGACTTAAACCCCAACCCCAAAACTTAGACTTAGACTTAAACCCCCACTCCAAGAATTAGAGTTAGATTTAAGCTGAAACCTCAAGCCTTAGACGGAGACACAAACAACAAACCAAAGCCTTAGACTTAGAATTAAACCCCAACCTCAAGCCTTATACATAGACTTAAACCACAACCTCAAGCCTTAGAATTAAACCCTAATAACAATCTTTAGACTTACAACCTAACCACAACCACAAGCCTTAGCCCAACCCGTATACTTAAACCCCAACACAAAGCCTTAGACTTAGACTTAAACCCCAACCCCAAGCCTTAGACTTACACTTAAACCCCAATCCCATCCCTAGACATAGACTTAAATCCCAACCCCAAGTTTAGACTTCGACATAAAACACAACCACAAGCTTTAGACGTAGACATAAACCCCAAACTTAAGCCTTAAACTTATATTTAAACCCCAAGCCATAGACATAGATTTAAACCCCAACCCCAAGCCTTAGACTTAGACTTACACCCCAACTCCAATCCTCGGAATTAAACCATAACCACAAACATTAGACATAAAGCCCAACACCAAGCCTTAGACTTTGACTTAAACACCAACTCCTAGCCTTAGACTTAAACTTAAACCCCAACACCAAACCTTAGACTTAGACATAATCCTCGACACCCAAGCCTTAGACTTAGATTTAAATACCAAGCCCAGCCCTTAGACTTAGACTTAAACCAAAACCCAAAGCCTTAGTCATAGACATAATCCCCAACACCAAGCCTTATACTTAGATTTAAACCTAAACCCAAAGCCTTAGAATTAAACTTAACCCCGAACCCAAGCCTTAGCTTTAGACTTAATCCCCAACATTAAGATTTAGACTTAGACTTAAACGCCAAGCCTTAGACATAGATTTAAACCTCAACCACAAGCCTTAGACTTAGATTTAAACCCCAACTCCAAGCCTTAGAATTAACACATAACCACAAGCCTTAAACATAAACCCCAACCCCAAGCCTTAGACTTAGACTTAAACCCAAACCCCCAGCCTTAGACTTAGTCTGAGACTTAAACACCAACCCTTAGACTTAGACTAAACCCCAACGCCTAGCCTTAGAGGTAAACTTAAACTTAGACTTAGACTTAAACCCCAACCTCAAGCCTTAGGCGTCGACTTAAACCCCAACACAAAGCTTACACTTAATCTCTAACCCCAAGCCTTAGACTTAAACTTAAACCCCAACCCCAAGCCTTAGACTTAAACCCCAACCCTTAGACTTAGACGTAAACTTAAACTTCGATTTAGACTTAAACCCAAACGCCAAACTTTAGACTTAAACGTAAACCCCAACTCCAAGCCTTAGATTTAAACCCAAACCACAAGCCTTAGATTAGACTTAAACCACAAGCCTTAGACTTAGAATTTAAACCTCAATCCCAATCCTGAGACTTAAACTAAAACCCTAACCCCAAGTCTTAGACTTAAATCCTAAACCAACCCTTAGACTTAAACTTAAACCACAAACCCAAGCTTTAGACGTAGACTTAAACCCCAACCTTAAGCCTTAAACTTAGATTTAAACCCCAAGCCATAGACATAGATTTAAACCCCAACCTCAAGCCTTAGACGTAGACTTAAACCCCAACCCCAAGCCTTAGACTTAGACTTAAACCCCAACTCCAATCCTCGGAATTAAACCATAACCACAAGCCTTAGACATAAAGCCCAACACCAAGCCTTAGACTTTGACTTAAACACCAACTCCTAGCCTTAGACTTAAACTTAAACCCCAACACCAAGCCTTAGACTTAGACATAATCCTCGACACCCAAGCCTTAGACTTAGATTTAAATACCAAGCCCAGCCCTTAGACTTAGACTTAAACCACAACCCAAAGCCTTAGTCATAGACATAATCCCCAACACCAAGCCTTATACTTAGATTTAAACCTAAACCCAAAGCCTTAGAATTAAACTTAACCCCGAACCCAAGCATTAGCTTTAGACTTAATCCCCAACATTAAGATTTAGACTTAGACTTAAACCCCAAGCCTTAGACATAGATTTAAACCCCAACCACAAGCCTTAGACTTAGACTTACACCCCAAGCCCAAGCCTTAGAGTTAGACTTGAAGCGCAAGCGCAAGCCTTAGACTTACACATACACCCCAACCCCAAACCTTAGATTTAGACTTAAACCCCAACCCAAGCCTTAGAATTAGAATTAAATCCGTACCCCAAACCAAAACACCTAGCCTTAGACATTAAGTCTTAGACTTAGACTTAAAACCCAAGCCATAGACATAGATTTAAACCCGAACCACAAGCCTTAGACTTAGACTTCAACCCCAACCCCAAGCCTTAGACTTAGATTTAAACCCCAACTACAAGCCTTAGAATTAACCCATAACAAAAACACTTAAACATAAACCCCAACCCCAAGCCTTAGACTTAGACTTAAACCCCAACCCCAACCCTTGGACATAGATTTAAACCCCAACCCAAAGGCTTAGACTTACACTTAAACCCCAACCCCCAGCCTTAAACTTAGTCTTAGACTTAAACACCAACCCTCAGACTTAGACTAAACCCCGACCGCTAGCCTTAGAGGTAAACTTAAAATTAGACTTAGACTTAAACCCCAACCTCAAGCATTAGGCGTAGACTTAAACCCCAACCCAAAGATTACACTTAATCCCTAACCCAAAGCCTTAGACTTAAACCCCAACCCCAAGCCTCAGACTTAGACTTAAACCCCAACCCTTAGACTTAGACGTAAACTTAAACTTAGATTTAGACTTAAACCCCAACGGCAAACTTTAGACTTAGCCGTAAACCCCAACTCCAAGCCTTAGATTTAAACCCAAACCACAAGCCTTAGACTTAAGCACCAACTCCAAGCCTTAGACTTAGACTTAAACCCTAACCACAAGCCTTATATTAAACTTAAACCACAAGCCTTAGACTTAGAATTTAAACCTCAATCCCAATCCTGAGACTTAAACTTAAACCCTAACCCCATGTCTTAGACTTAAATCCTAAACCAACCCTTAGACTTAGACTTAAACCACAAACCCAAGCTTTAGACTTAGACTTAAACCCCAACCACAAGAATTAGACTTAGATTTAAACCCGAACCGCAAGGCTTAGACTTAAACCACAACTACAAGCCTTATACTTAGACTTAAACACCAACCCCAAGTCTTAGAGTTAGATTTAAACCCCAACACCAATGCTTAGACATAGATTTCAACCCCAACCCTAAGCTTTAAACTTATACTTAAACCCCAACACCTAGCCTTAGACATAGACTTAAACCCCAACCCCAAATCATAGACTTAGACTTAAACCTCAACCACTATCATTAGACTTAGAGTTAAAGCCAACACCAAGCCTTAGACTTAAACCGTAACCCCAAGCCTTAGACTTAAACCCAAACTTCAAGCCTTAGACTTGAACCCCAACTGCAAGCTTTAGACTTAGACTTAAACCCCAACCCCAAAGTTTAGACTTAGATTTGAACCCAAACTCATAGCCTTAGACTTAGACTTAAACCCGAACCCCGAGCCTTAGAATTAAACCCCACCCCAAGCCTTAGACTTAGACATGAACGCCAACCCAAAGGCTTAGACTTAGACTTAAACCGCAACCCCCAGCCTTAGACTTAGACTTAGACTAAAGCCCAACCCCTAGCGTTAGAAGTAAACTTAAACTTAGACTTAGACTTAAACCCGAACCTCAAGCCTTAGGCGTAGACTTAACTCCCAACCCAAGGCTTACACTTAAAGCCTAACCCCAACCCTTCGACTTAGACTTAAACCCTAGCCCCAAGCCTTAGATTTAATCCCTAACCCCAAGCCTTAGACTTACACTTAAACCCCAACCATTAGACTTAGACGTAAACTTAAACTTAGACTTACACTTAAACCCCAACCTCAAGCCTTAGGGGTAGACTTAAACACCAACCCAAAGCTTACAATTCAACCCTAACCCCAAGCCTTAGACTTAAACTTAAACCCTAACGCCAAGCCTTAGACTTGAACCCGAACTGCAAGCTTTAGATTTAGAGTTAAACTCCAACCTCAAGGTTAGACTTAGATTTCAACCCCAACTCCTAGCCTTAGACTTAGACTTAAACCCCAACCCCAAGCCTCAGACTTAGACTTAAACCCCAACCCTTAGACTTAGATATAATCTTAAACTTAGATTTAGACTTAAACCCCAACCCCAAGCCTTAGACTTAGACTTAAAATCTAACCCCAAGCCTTGGATTATACTTAAACCACAAGCCTTAGACTTAAATCCTAAACCAACCCTTAGACTTAGACTTAAACCACAAACCCAAGCCTCAGACTTAGACTTAAACCCCAACCACAAGACTTAGTCTTAGATTTAAACCCGAACCCTAAGACTTAGACATAAACCCCAACCCCAATTCTTAATCTTAGACTTAAACCCCAAACCAAGCCTAAGATTTAGACTTAAACATCAAATCCAAGCCTTAGATTTACACTTACACCCTAAACCCAAGCTTTCCATTTAGACTTAAACCCTACCCCAAGCCTTAGACTTAGATAAATAACCCCAACACCAAGCCTTAGATTTAGACTTAAACCCCAAACCCAAGCCTTAGACTTAGACTTAAACCCCAAGACATAGACATAGATTTAAACCCCAACCTCAAGCCTTAGACTACGACTTAAACCCCAACCCCAAGCTTTAGAATTAGACGTAATACCCAACTACACGCCTTAGAATTAAACCATAAACACAAGCCTTAGAATTAAACGCAAACGCCAAGCCTTAGACTTAGACTAAACCACAACCCCTAGCCTTAGACGTAAACTTAAACCCCAACCCCTAAATTTAGACTTAGACTTAAACCCTAACTCCAAACCTTAGACTTAAATGCTAACACCAAGCCTTAGACTTAGACTTAAACCCCAACTATAAGCCTTAGACTTAGACTTAAACCCCAACTCCAAGCCTTAGACATAGACTTGAACCCCAACTCCTAGCCTTAGACTTAAACTTAAATCCCAACCCCAAGCATTAGACTTAAACTTAAACCCCAACCCCAACCCCAAGCCTTAGACTTAAACCCCAACCCTTACACTTAGACGTAAACTTAAACTTAGACGTAAACTTAAACTTCGATTTAGACTTAAACCCAAACGCCAAACTTTAGACTTAGACGTAAACCCCAACTCCAAGCCTTAGATTTAAACCCAAACCACAAGCCTTAGACTTAAGCCCCAACTCCAAGCCTTAGACTTAGACTTAAACACTAACCTCAAGCCTTAGATTAGACTTAAACCACAACCCTTAGACTTAGAATTTAAACCTCAATCACAATCCTGAGACTTAAACTTAAACCCTAACCCCAAGTCTTAGACTTAAATCCTAAACCAACCCTTAGACGTAGACTTAAACCACAAACCCAAGCTTTAGACTTAGACTTAAACCCCAACCACAAGAATTAGACATAGATTTAAACCCGAACCGCAAGCCTTAGACTTAAACCCCAACCCCAAAACTTAGACTTAGACTTAAACTCCCACTCCAAGAATTAGAGTTAGATTTAAGCTGAAACCTCAAGCCTTAGACGGAGACACTAACACCAAACCAAAGCCTTAGACTTAGAATTAAACCCCAACCTCAAGCCTTATACATAGACTTAAACCACAACCTCAAGCCTTAGAATTAAACCCTAATAACAATCTTTAGACTTACAACCTAACCACAACCCCAAGCCTTAGCCCAACCCGTATACTTAAACCCCAACCCAAAGCCTTAGACTTAGACTTAAACCCCAACCCCAAGCCTTAGACTTACACTTAAACCCCAATCCCATCCCTAGACATAGACTTAAATCCCAACCCCAAGTTTAGACTTCGACATAAAACACAACCACAAGCTATAGACGTAGACTTAAACCCCAACCTTAAGCCTTAAACTTAGATTTAAACCCCAAACCATAGACATAGATTTAAACCCCAACCTCAAGCCTTAGACGTAGACTTAAACCCCAACCCCAAGCCTTAGACTTAGACTTAAACCCCAACTCCAATCCTCGGAATTAAACCATAACCACAAGCCTTAGACATAAAGCCCAACACCAAGCCTTAGACTTTGACTTAAACACCAACTCCTAGCCTTAGACTTAAACTTAAACCCCAACACCAAACCTTAGACTTAGACATAATCCTCGACACCCAAGCCTTAGACTTAGATTTAAATACCAAGCCCAGCCCTTAGACTTAGACTTAAACCAAAACCCAAAGCCTTAGTCATAGACATAATCCCCAACACCAAGCCTTATACTTAGATTTAAACCTAAACCCAAAGCCTTAGAATTAAACTTAACCCCGAACCTAAGCCTTAGCTTTAGACTTAATCCCCAACATTAAGATTTAGACTTAGACTTAAACCCCAAGCCTTAGACATAGATTTAAACCCCAACCACAAGCCTTAGACTTAGACTTACACCCCAACACCAAGCCTTAGACATAGATGTAAACCCCAACCCTAAGCCTTAGACTTAGACTTAAACCCCAACACCGAAACATAGACTCAGACTTAAACCTCAACTACTAGCGTTAGACTTAGACTTAAAGCCAACACCAAGCTTTAGACTTAAACCGTAACCCCAAGCATTCGACTTAAACCACAGCCTTAGACTTAAACTTAAACCTCAATACAAAGCCTTAGACTTAGACTTAAACCCGAACCCCAAGCCTTAGTCTTAGACTTACACCCCGACCCCAATTCTTAGTCTTAGAATTAAGCCCCAAATCCAAGCCTTAGAATTAAACCATAACCACAAGACGTAGACTTAAACCCAACACCAATCCTTAGAGTTAGCCTTAAACCCAACCCCAACCCTTAGACATAGATTTAAACCCCAACCCTAAGCCTTAGACTTAGACTTAAACCCAACCCCAAAACATAGACTTAGGCTTAAAGACCAACCCCCAAACCTTAGACTTAGACTTAAACCCAAAACCAAAGCCTTAGACATAAATTTAAATCCGAACACCAACCCTTAGACATAGACTTAAACCCAACCACAAGACTTACACTTAGATTTAAACCCCAACCCCAAGCCTCAGACTTAGACTTAAACCCTAACCCCATGCCTTACACTTAGACATAAACCCCTACCAGACTTAGCCTTAAACCCCAACACCCATCCTTATATTTAAATCCTAATCCTTAGATTTAAACCCCAACCACAAGAGTTACACTTAGATTTAAACCCGAACTCCAAGCCTTAGACTTAGACTTAAACCCCAATCCCAATTCTTAGTCTTAGACTTAAACCCCACCCTCTAGCATTAGACTTAGACTTAAGCCCCAAATCCAAGCCTTAGAATTAAACCATAACCTCAACCCGTAGACTTAAACCCAACACCAAGCCTTAGACATAGATTTAAACCCCAACCCTAAGTCTTAGACTTAGACTTAAACCCCAACACCAAGCCTTAGACATAGACTTAAACCCCAACCCCAAAACATAGACTTAGACTTAAACCTCAACCACTAGCATTAGACTTAGACTTAAAACCAATACCAAGCATTAGACTTAAACCGTAACCCCAAGCCTTAGTCTTAGACTTAAACCCAAAACCATAGCCATAGACATAGACTTAAATCCCAACACGAAGCCTTAGACTTAAGTTTAAGTCTAGGTCTAAGGCTTGGGTTTGGAGTTTAAGTCTAAGCCTGAGGCTTGGGTCCGTGTTTAAATCTAAGTCTAAGTCTTGTGGTTGGGGTTTAAATCTAAGGGTTAGGATTTAAATCTAAGGATGAGTGTTTGGGTTTAAGGCTAAGTCTAATGCTTGTGGTTGGGGTTTATGTCTAAGTCTAAGGCATGGGGTTAGGGTTTAGGTCTAAGTCTAAGGCTTGGGGTTAGGATGTGAGTATAAATCTAATGCTTGGCGTTAGGGTTTAAGTCTAAGTCTAAGGCTTTGGCTTGGAGTATACGTCTAATTCTAAGGATAAGGTTGGGGTTCGGGTTTAAGTCTAAGTGGTTAGGATTTAATTCTAAGGCTTGGAGTTGGGGTTTACGTCTAAGTCTAAAGCTGAGGGTTGCGGTTTAAGTCTATGTCTAAGGCTTGGGGTTGGAGTTTAAGTCTAAGTCTAAGGCTTTGTGTTGGGTTTTAAGACTACTCTCTAAGGCTTGGGTTTGTGGTTTAAGTCTAAGTCGAAGTGTTGGTGTTAAGGTTTAAGTCTAAGGCTTGGATTTGGGGTTTAAGTCTAAGTCTAAGGCTTTGGGGGCGTTTATGTCTAAGTTTAAGGCTTGGGTTGGCGTTTAAGTCTAAGGCTTGGGGTTCGGGTTTAAGTCTAAGTCTAAGGCTTAGGATTGGGTCTTAAATCTAAGTCTCAGGCTTGGATTTCGGGTTTTAGTCTAATTTAAGCTTCGTGTTCGGCTTTAAGTCTAAGTCTGAGGCTTGGGGTTGGTGTTTAAATCTAAGTCTAAGGCTTGGTGTTGGGGTTTAATTCTAAGTGTAAGGCTTGTGGTTGGGGTTTAAGTCTATGTCTAAGGCTTTGGTTTTGGGTGTAAGTCTAAGTCTAACGCGTGGGGTTGGGGTTTAAATCTAAGGCTTGGTGATACGGTTTAAGTCTAAGCCTTGGTGATGGCTTTAAGTCTAAATCTAATGCTAGTGGTTGAGGTTTAAATCTAAGTCTATGTTTTGGGGTTGGGGTTTCAGTGTATGTCTAAGGCTTGTGGTTGGGGTTTATGTCTAAGGCTTGGTCTTGGGGTGTAAGTCCAAGTCTAAGGCTTGTGGTTGGGGTTTAAATCTATGTCTAAGTCTTGGGGTTTAAGTCTAAGTCTAAAGCTTAATGTTGGGGATTAAATTTAAGTCTAAGGCTTGGGGTTGGGGTTTAAATCTATGTCTATGGCTTAGGGTTTAAATCTAAGTCTAAGGCTTAAGGTTGGGTTTTATGTTGAAGTCTAAACAAGGGGTTGAGGTTTAAGTCTATGTCTAAGGCTTGGGGTTGGGGTTTAATTTTAAGTCTAAGGCTTTGGTTTGGGGTTAGTGTCTACGTCTAAGACTTGGAGTTGGGGTTTAAGCTTACGTCTAAGGTAAGTGGTTGGGGTGTAAGTCTAAATCTATAGCATGGGGTTGTGGTTTAAGTCTAAGTCTAAGGCTTTGGGTTGAGGTTTAAGTCTATGTCTAAGGCTTGGGTTGGGGTTTAATTCCAAGTGTTGGGGTTGGGATTTTAGTGTATGTCTAAGGTTGGGGTTTAAATCTAAGTGTAATGCTAGTGGTTGGTATTTACGTCTAAGTCTAAGGCTTGGGGTTAATGTTTAAGTCTATGTCTAATGCTTGGGGTTGGGGTAGGGGTCTAAGTCTTTGGGTTGGAGTTTAATGCTAAGTCTAAAGATTGGGGTTGCGGTTAGGCTTTAAGTCTAAGGCTTGGGGTGAGGGTTTAAGTCTAAGTCTCAGGCTTGATGTTGGGGTTTAAAATCTAAGTCTAAGGCTTTTGGTTGGGGTTTAAGTCTAAGTCTAAGGGTTGGGGTTTAAGTCTAAGTCTGAGGCTTGGGGTTGGTGTTCAAATCTAAATCTAAACTTTGGGGTTGGGGTTTAAGTCTAATGCTAAAGTTTGTTGTTGGGGTTCAAGTCTAAGTCTAAGGCTTGAGTTTGGGATTTAAGTCTAAGTCTAATTTTAAGTTTATGTCTAAGGCTAGGGGTTGGGGTTTAAGTCTAAGTCTGAATCTTGGGGTTGGGTTTTAAGTCTAACTCTAAGGCTTGGGGTAAATGTTTAATTCTATGTCTAATGCTTGGGGTTGGGGTTGGGGTCTAAGTCTTTGGGTTGGAGTGTAATTCTAAGTCTACAGATTAGGGTTGCCGTTAGGCTTTAAGTCTAAAGCTTGGGGTTAGGGTTTAAGTCTAAGTCACAGGATTGAGATTGGGGTTTAAATTCTAAGTCTAAGGCTTGTGGTTGGGGGTTAAGTCTAAGTCTATGGTTTGGGGTTTAAGTCTAAGTCTGAGGGTTGGGGTTGGGGTTTAAGTCTAAGTCTAAGGCTAGGAGTTGGGGTTCAAGTCTAAGTCTAAGGCTTGAGTTTGGGGTTTAAGTCTAAGTCTAATTTTAAGTTTACGTCTAAGGCTAGGGGTTGGGGTTTAGTCTAAGTCTAAGGGGTGGGGTTTAAGTCTAAGTCTGAGGCTTGGGGTTGGGGTTTAAGTCTAAGTCTAAGGCTTTGGGTTGGGGTTAAAGTCTAAGTCTAAGGCTTGTGGTTAGGGTTTAAGTCTAAGTGTAGGAGTTGCGGTTTAAGTTTACATCTAAGGCTAGGGGTTGGGGATTAGTCTCAGTCTATGGGTTGGGCTTTAAGTCTAAGTCTGAGGCTTGGGGTTGTGATTTAAATCTAAGTCTAAGGCTTTGGGTTGGGGTTTAAGT
The DNA here is from genome assembly GCA_964016885.1 of Eledone cirrhosa. NCBI lineage: Eukaryota > Metazoa > Mollusca > Cephalopoda > Octopoda > Eledonidae > Eledone > Eledone cirrhosa. The sequence goes on along the minus strand of OZ024748.1, from coordinate 31,074,000 downwards.
CTAAGGCTTGTGTTTATGGTTTAATTCTAAGGCTTGTAGTTGGGGATTACGTCTAATTCTAAAGCTTGGGGTTGGGATTTAAGTCTAACTCTAAAACTTGTAATTGGGGTTCAAGTCTAAGTCTAAGGCATGAGTTTGGGATTTAAGTCTAAGTCTAATTTTAAGTTTACGTCTAAGGCTAGGGGTTGGGGTTTAGTCTAAGTCTAAGGGTTGGGGTTTAAGTCTATGTCTGAGGCTTGGGGTTGGGTTTTAAGTCTAAATCTAAGGCTTGGGGGTAAGGTTTAAGTCTATGTCTAAAGATTGGGGTTGCGGTTAGGCTTTAAGTCTAAGGCTTGGGGTTAGGGTTTAAGTCTAAGTCTCAGGATTGGGAGTGGGGTTTAAATTCTAAGTCTAAGGCTTGTGGTTGGGGTTTAAGTCTAAGTCTAAGGGTTGGGGTTTAAGTCTAAGTCTGAGGCTTGGAGTTGGGGTTTAAGTCTAAGTCTAAGGCTAGAAGTTGGGATTTAAGTCTAAGTCTAAATTTAAGTTTACGTCTAAGGCTAGGGGTTTAGGTTTAGTCTAAGTCTAAGGGTTGGGGTTTAAGTCTAAGTCTGAGGCTTGGGGTTGGGGTTTAAGTCTAAATCTGAGGCTTGGGGTTGGGGTTTAAGTCTAAGTCTAAGGCTTTGGGCTGGGGTTAAAGTCTAAGTCTAAGGCTTGTGGTTAGGGTTTAAGTCTAAGTGTAGGAGTTGGGGTTCAAGTTTACGTCTAAGGCTAGGGGTTGAGGTTTAGTCTGAGTCTAAGTGTTGGGCTTTAAGTCTAAGTCTGAGGCTTGGGGTTGGGGTTTAAGTCTAAGTCTAAGGCTTTGGGTTGGGGTTTAAGTCTAAGGCTTGTGTTTATGATTTAATTCTAAGGCTCTTTATTGGGGATTACGTCTAAGTCTAAAGCTTGGTGTTGGGATTTAAGTCTTAGTCTAAGGCTTGAGGTTGGGGTTTAAATCTATGTCTACGTCTTAGGGTTTAAGTCTAAGTCTGAGGCTTAAGTTTTGAGTTTAAGTCTAAATCTAAGTCTTGGGGTTGGGGTTTGGGGAGCGGGTTTAAGTCTAATTCTAAGGCTTGGGTTTGGGGTTTAATTCTAAGTCTAAGACTTGGAGTTGGCGTTTATGTCTAAGGCTTGTGGTTATGGTTTAATTCTAAGGCTTGGAGTTCGGGTTTAAGTCTAAGTCTAATGCTAGTGGTTGGGGTTTAAGTCTAAGTCTAAAACTTGGGGATGGGGTTCACGTCTAAGTCTAAGGCTTGGGGTTGGGGTTTAAATCTATGTCTAGGGCTTGGGGTTTATGTCTAAGTCTAAGGGTTTGGGTTTTGGGTTAAGTCTAAGTCTTAGGCTTGGGGTTCGGGTTTAAGTCTAAGGCTTGAGTTTGGGATTTAAGTCTAAGTCTAATTTTAAGTTTACGTCTAAGGCTAGGGGTTGGGGTTTAGTCTAAGTCTAAGGGTTGGGGTTTAAGTCTAAGTCTGAGGCTTGGGGTTGGGTTTTAAGTCTAAGTCTAAGGCTTGGTGTTAAGGTTTAAGTCTATGTCTAAAGATTGGTGTTGCCGTTAGGCTTCAAGTCTAAGGCTTGAGGTTAGGGTTTAAGTCTATGTCTCAGGATTGAGATTGGGGTTTAAATTCTAAGTCTAAGGCTTGTGCTTGGGGGTTAAGTCTAAGTCTATGGTTTGGGGTTTAAGTCTAAGTCTGAGGCTTGGGGTTGGGGTTTAAGTCTAAGTCTAAGGCTAGGAGTTGGGGTTCAAGTCTAAGTCTAAGGCTTGTGGTTAGGGTTTAAGTCTAAGTGTAGGATTTGGGGTTTAAGTTTACGTCTAAGGCTAGGGGTTGGAGTTTAGTCTGAGTCTAAGGGTTGGGCTTTAAGTCTAAGTCTGAGGCTTGGGGTTGGGATTTAAGTCTAAGTCTAAGGCTTTGGGTTGGGGTTTAAGTCTAAGGCTTGTGTTTATGGTTTAATTCTAAGGCTTGTAGTTGGGGATTACGTCTAAGTCTAAGGCTTGAGGTTGGGGTTTAAATCTATGACTATGTCTTAGGGGTTCAGTCTAAGTCTGAGGCTTAAGGTTTGAGTTTAATCTAAATCTAAGGCTTGGGGTTGGGGTTTGGGGAACGGGTTTAAGTCTAATTCTAGGGCTTGGGTTTGGTGTTTAATTCTAAGTCTAAGACTTTGGGTTGGCGTTTATGTCTAAGGCTTTTAGTTATGGTTTAATTCTAAGGCTTGGAGTTGGGGTTTAAATCTAAGTCTAATGCTAGTGGTTGGGTTTTAAGTCTAAGTCTAAGACTTGGGGATGGGGTTCACGTCTAAGTCTAAGGCTTGGGGTTGGGTTTTAAGTCTAAAGCTTGGAGTTAGGGTTTATGTCTAAGGCTTGGTGTTGGTGTTTAATTCTAAGTCTAAGGCTTGGGTTTAATTCTAAGACATGGGCTTTGGGTTGGGGTTTAATTCTAATTCTAAGGATTGGGGATGGGGTTAAAGTCTATGTCTAAGGCTTGGGGTTGGAGTTTAAGTCTAAATCTAAGACTTGGGGTTGGGCTTTAAGTTTACGGGTTGGGCTAAGGCTTGGGGTTGGGGTTATCTTTTACGACTAAGACATGTTGTTAGGGTTTAATTGTAAGGCTTGCTGTTGTGGTTTAAGTCTATCCATAAGGCTTTGGGTTGGGGTTTAATTCTAAGTCTAAGGCTTTGCTTTGGGGTTAGTGCCTACGTCTAAGGCTTGAGGTTGGGGTTTAAATCTAAGCCTAAGTTTTAAAGTTGGGGTTTAAGTCTAAGTTTAAGCGTTGGGGTTAGGGTTTAAGTCTAAAGCTTGGGGTTGGGGTGTAATTCTAAGTCTAAGGCTTGGGGTTGGCGTTTAACTCTAAGTCTAAGACTTGGAGTTGGGGTTTAAGTCTAAGTTTAAGGGTTGGGGTTAGGTTTTAAGTCCAAGGCTTTGGGTTGAGGTTTAAGTCTATGTCTAAGGCTTGTGGTTGGGTTTAAGTCTAAGTCTAAGACTTAGTGTTGGGGTTGAAATCTAAGTCTAAGTCTTGGGGTTTGGGTTTAAATCTAAGTCTAAGGCTTGGAGCTGGGGTTTAAGTCTAAGTCTAAGTCTTGAGGCTGGGGTTTAAATATATGTCTATGGCTTGGGGTTTATGTCTAAGTCTAAGGCTTTGGGTTTGTGGTTAAGTCTAAGTCTAAGACTTTGGGTTGGGGTTTAAGTCTAAGACTTGGGGGTTGGGGTTTAAGCCTAAGTCTTAAGCTTGGGGCTGGGGTTTAAGTCTAAGTCTAAGGCTTGGGTTTAATCTAAGTCAAAGGCTTGGGGTTGGGGTTGAAGTTTAAGTCTAAGGCTAGGTGTTGGTGTTTAAGTCTAAGTCTAAGGCTTGGGGTTGGGGTTAATGTCTAAGCCTTGTGGTTATGGTTTAATTCTAAGGCTTGGAGTTGGGGTTTAAACCTGAGTCTAAAGATTGAGGTTAGGGTTTATGTCTAAGGCTTGTTGTTGGGGTTTAAATCTAAGTCTAATATTTGTGGTTGGGGTTTATGTCGATGTGTAAAGCTTGGGTTGGGGTTTAAGTCTATGTCTAAGTCTTGGGGTTGGAGTTTAAGTCTAAATCTAAGGCTTGAGTTGGGGTTTTAAATTTACGGTTTTGGGCTAAGGCTTGGGGTTGGGGTTCGGTTTTAAGACTAAATCTTGTTGTTAGGGTTTAATTGTAAGGCTTGGTGTTGTGGTTTAAATCTATGCATAAGGCTTGTGGTTGGGGTTTAAGTCTAAGTCTAAGGCTTTAGTTTGGGCTTTAAGTCTAAGTTTAAGGCTTGGGGTTGGGTTTTAAGTCTAACTCTAAGATTTGGGTTGAAGTTGAAGTCAATGTATAAGGCTTGGGTTTGGGGTTTAAGTCTAAGTCTAAGGCTTTGGGTAGAGGTTTAAGTCTACGTCTAAGGCTTGAGTTGGTCTTTAAGTCTAAGTCTTGAGGTTGGCGTTTAAAGCTATGTCTATGGCTTGGAATTTAAGTCTAAGTCTAATGCTAGTGGTTGGGTTTTAAATCTAAGTCTAAAGCTTGGGGTTGAGGTTCAAGTCTAAGTCTAAAGCTTGAGGTTGGGATTTAAGTCTACGTCTAAGGCTTGTGGTTGGGGTTTAAATCTATGTCTATTGCTTGGGGTTTAAGTCTAATTCTAAGGCTTATGGTTGGGGTAAGTTTAAGTCTAAGGTTTGGGGTTAGGGTTTAAGTCTAAGTCTAATGCTTGTGGTTGGAGTTTAAGTCTAAATCTAAGGCTTTGTGTTGGGGTTTAAGTATACGGGTTGTGCTAAGGCTTCGGGTTAGGTTTTAAGTCTAAGGCTTGTTGTTAGGGTTTAATTCTAAGGCTTGGGATTGTGGTTTAAGTCTATGTATAAGGCTTGTGGTTGGGGTTTAAGTCTCAGTCTAAGTCTTGGAGTGGGGGTTTAAGGTTACGTCTAAGGCTTGGGGCTGGGGAGTAAGTCTAAGTCTAAGGCTTGAAGCTGGGATTTAAATCTATGTCTATGACTTCGAGTTTAAGTCTAAGTCTAATGTTAGTGGTTGGGGTTTAAGTCTAAGTCTAAGCATTTTGGTTGGGGTTTAATTCTAAGTTTAAGGGTTGGGGTTAGTGTTTAAATCTAAGGCGTGGAGTTGGGCTTTAAGTCTAAGTCTAAGGCTTGGGGTTGGGGTTTAAAACTAAGTCTAAGGCTTTGGGTTGAGGTTTAAGTATATGTCTAAGACTTGGGGTTGGGTTTAAGTCTATGTCTAAGACTTGCGGTTGGGGTTCAAGTCTAATTCTAAGTCTTGAGGTTGGGGTTTAAGTCTAAGTCTAAGGCTTAGAGCTGGGGTTTAAGTCTATGTCTAAGTCTTGAGGTTGGGGTTTAAATCTATGTCTATGGCTTGGAGTTGGGGTTTAAGTCTAAGGCATGGGGATTGAGGATTAAGCCTAAGTCTAAAGCTTGGGGTTGGTGTTTAACTCTAAGGCTTGGGGTTACGGTTTATGTCTAAGGCTTGGTGTTGGGGTTGAAGTCTAATTCTAAGGCTTGTGTTTAAGTCTAAATCAAAGGCTAGCGTTTGGGGTTTAAGTTTAAGTCTAAGGCTAGGAGTTTGTGTTTAAGTCTAAGCCTTGTGGTTATGGTTAAATTCTAAGGCTTGGAGTTGGGATTTAAGCCTAAGTCAAAGCTTGGGGTTGGGGTTTAAGTCTAAGGCTTGGGGTTAGGCTTTATGTCTAAGGCTTGGTGTTGGGGTTTAAGTCTAAGTTTAAGGATTGGGGTTGGGGTTCAAGTCTAAGTCTAAGGCTTGGGGTTGGGGTTTAAGTCTAAGTATAATGCTTGTGGGTGGGGTTTATGTCGATGTCTTAAGCTTGGGGTTGGGGTTTAAGTCTATGTCTAAGGCTTGGGGTTGGAGTTTAAGTCTAAATCTAAGGCATGGTGTTGGGGTTTAAGTCTAAGTCTAATGCTTGTGGTTGGGGTTTAAGTCTTGTCTAAGGCTTGGTGTTGGGGTTTAAATCTATGTCTATGGCTTGGGGTTTAAGTCTAAGTCTAATGCTCCTGGTTGGGTTTTAAGGCTTGAGGTTGGGGTTTAGTCTAAGACTAAGACTTTGGGTTGGGGTTTAAGTCTAAGGCTTGGGGGTTGGGGTTTAAGCCTAAGTCTAAAGCTTGAGGTTGGGGTTTAAGTATAAGTCTATGGGCTTGGGTTTAAGTCAAACTCAAAGGCTTGGGGTTGGGGTTTAAGTTTACGGCTAAGGCTAGTGGTTGGGGTTTAAGTCTAAGTCTAAGGCTTAATGTTGGGGTTTAAGTCTAAGTCTAAGGCTTGGGGTGGGGTTTAAGTCTAAGTTTAATGATTGTGGTTGGGATTTATGTCGATGTCTAATGCTTGTGGTTGGGGTTTCAGTTTTCTCTAAGGCTAGGGGTTGGAGTTTAAGCCTAAATCTAAGGCTTCGAGTTGGGGTTTAAGTTTACTGGTTAGGCTAAGGCTTGCGGTTGGGGTTCGGTTTTAAGACTAAGTCTTGTTGTTAGGGTTTAATTCTAAGGCTTGGTGTTGTGGTTTAAGTCTATGCATAAGGCTTGGGGTTGGTGTTTAATTCTAAGTCTAAGGCTTTGCTTTGGGATTAGTGTCTATGGCTAAGGTTGGGGTTTATGTCTAAGGCGTGGTGTTGGGCTTTAAGTCTAAGTCTAAGGCTTGGGGTTGGGGTTTAAAACTAAGTCTAAGGCTTTGGCTTGATGTTTAAGTATGTGTCTAAGGCTTGTGTTTGTGTTTAAGTCTATGTCTAAGACTTGGGTTTGGGGTTCAAGTCTAAGTCTAAGTCTTGGGGTTGGGGTTTAAGTCTAAGACTAAGGCTTGGAGCTGGGGTTTAAGTCTAAGTCTAAGTCTTGAGGTTGGGGTTTAAATCTATGTCTATGGCTTGGAGTTGGGGTTTAAGTCTAAGGCTTGGGGATTGGGGATTAAGCCTAAGTCTAAAGCTTGGGGTTACGGTTTATGTCTAAGGCTTGGTGTTGGGGTTGAAGTCTAATTCTAAGGCCTGTGTTTAAGTCTAAGTCAAAGGCTAGCGTTTGGGGTTTAAGTTTAAGTCTAAGGCTAGGAATTTGTGTTTAAGTCTAAGCCTTGTGGTTATGGTTTAATTCTAAGGCTTGGAGTTGGGGTTTAAGCCTAAGTCAAAGCTTGGGGTTGGGGTTTAAGTCTAAAGCTTGGTGTTAGGCTTTATGTCTATGGCTTGGTGTTGGGGTTTAAGTCTAAGTCTAAGGATTGGGGTTGGGGTTCAAGTCTAAGTCTAAGGCTTGGGGTTGGGGTTTAAGTCTAAGTATAATGCTTGTGGGTGGGGTTTATGTCGATGTCTTAAGCTTGGGGTTGGGGTTTAAGTCTATGTCTAAGGCTTGGGGTTGGAGTTTAAGTCTAAATCTAAGGCATGGTGTTGGGGTTTAAGTCTAAGTCTAATGCTTGTGGTTGGGGTTTAAGTCTTGTCTAAGGCTTGGGGTTGGGGTTTAAATCTATGTCTATGGCTTGGGGTTTAAGTCTAAGTCTAATGCTCATGGTTGGGTTTTAAGGCTTGAGGTTGGGGTTTAGTCTAAGACTAAGACTTTGGGTTGGGGTTTAAGTCTAAGGCTTGGGCTTTGGGGCTTAAGCCTAAGTCTAAAGCTTGAGGTTGGGGTTTAAGTATAAGTCTATGGGCTTGGGTTTAAGTCAAACTCAAAGGCTTGGGGTTGGGGTTTAAGTTTACGTCTAAGGCTAGTGGTTGGGGTTTAAGTCTAAGTCTCAGGCTTGGGGTTGGGGTTTAAATCTATGTCTATGGTTTGGGGTTGGTATTTAAGTCTACAACTAAGGCTTGGGGTTGGAGTTTAAGTCTAAATCTAAGGCATGGTGTTGGGGTTTAAGCCTAAATCTAAGGCACGGGGTTGGGGTTTAAGTTTACATGTTGGGCTAAGGCTTGGTATTTGGGTTCGGTTTTAAGAATAAATTTTTTTAGGGTTTAAGTCTAAGTCTAAGGCTTGGGTTTGGGGTTTAAGTCTAAGTCTAAGCCTTGGGGTTGGGGTTTAAGTCTAAGTTTAAGGGTTGGGGTTAGGGTTTAAGTCTAAGGACTGGAGTTGGGCTTTATGTCTAAGTCTAAGGCTTAGTGTTGGGGTTTAAGTCTAAGGCTTTGGATTGAAGTTTAAGTCTATGTCTAAGGCTTGGAGTTAGGGTTTAAGTTTAAGTCTAAAGCTTCCGTTTGGGGTTTAAGTCTAATTCTAAGGCTTTGGATAGAGGTTTAAGTCTACGTCTAAGGCTTGGGTTGGTCTTTAAGTTTAAGTGTTGGGTTGGCGTTTAAATCTAATCTAATGCTAGTGGTTGGGGTTTAAGTCTATGTCTAAGGCTTGAGGTTTGGGTTTAAGTCTATCACTAAGGCTTGGGGTTGGGGATTAAATTTACGTCTAATGTTTTGGGTTGTGATTTAAGTCTAAGACTAAGGCCTGGGGTTGAGTTTTAAATCTAAGTCCAAGGCTTAGGGTTGGGGTTTAAATTTAATTCTAAGGCTAGGAGTTGGGGCTCAAGTCTAAGTCTAAAGCTTGGGTTTGGCGTTTAAATCTATGTCTAAGCCTTGCGGTTGGGGTTTAAATCTAAGTCTAATACTCGGGTCTGGGGTTTAAGTCTAAGTCTAAGGCTTTTGGTTGAGGTTTAAGTTTACGGGTTGGGCTAAGGCTTGGGTTAGGTTTTAAGTTTAAGGCTTGTTGTTAGGGTTTAATTCTAAGGCTTGTGGTTGTGATTTAAGTCTATGTATATGGCTTGTGGTTGGGGTTTAATTCTAAGTCTAAGGCTCTGTTTTGGGGTTAGCGTCTACGTCTAAGGCTTAAGGTTGGGGTTTAAGTCTAAGTCTATGTCTTGGAGGTGGGGTTTAAATTTACGTCTAAAGCTTGTGGTTGGGGACTAAGTCTAAATCTAAGGCTTGAAGCTGGGGCTTAAGTCTAAGTCTTGAATTTGGTTTTTAAATCTATGTCTATGGCTTGGAGTTTAATTCTAAGTCTAATGCTAGTGATTGTGGTTTAAGTCTCAGTCTAAGGCTTTGGGTTGAGGTTTAAGTCTATGTCTGAGGCTTGGGGTTGGGGTTTAAGTCTAAGTCTAAGGCTTGGGGTTAGGGTTTAAGTTTAAGTCTAAAGCTTGGGGTTAGGGTTTATGTTTAAGTCTAAAGCTTCGGTTTGGGGTTTAAGTCTAATTCTAAGGTTTTGGGTAGAGGTTTAAGTCTACGACTAAGGCTTGGGATTGGTCTTTAAGTCTAAGGCTTAGGGTTGGGGTTTAAGTCTAAGTCTTATGCTTGTGGTTGGGGTTCAAGTCTAAGTTTAACACTTGCGCTTGATCTTCAAGTCTAAGGCTTGGGTTTGGGGTGTAAGTCTAAGTCTAAGGCTTGTGGTTGGGGTTTAAATCTATGTCTAAGGCTAGGGGTTTAAGTCTAAGTCTAAAGCTTAATATTGGGGATTAAGTCTAAGTCTAAGGTTGGGGTTGGGGTTTAATTTTAATTCTAAGACTTTGGGTTTAGATTTAAGTCTAAGCCTAAGGCTTGTGGTTGGGTTTTAAATCTAAGTCTAAGGCTTTGGGTTGGCGTTTACGTCTAAGTGTAAGGCTTGGTGTTGAGGATTATGTCTATGACTGAGGCTTTGGGTTGTGGTTTAAGTCTAAGTCTAAGGCCTGGGGTTGGTATTTATATCTAAGTCTAAGGATTAGGGTCGAGGTTTAAGTCTAGTCTAAGTCATGGGGTTGGGGTTTAATTTTAAGTCTAAGGCTAGGAGTTGGTGTTTAAGTCAAAGTCTAAGGCTTGGGGTTGGGGTTTATGTCTAAGACTTGTGGTTATGGTTTAATTCTGAGGCTTTGAGTTTGGGTTTAAGTCTAAGTCTAATGCTAGAGGTTGGGGTTTAAGTCTAATCTAAGGCTTTGGACAGAGGTTTAAGTCTACGTCTAAGGCTTTGGGTTGGTCTTTAAGTCTAAGTGTTGGGGTTGGGAATTAAGTCTATGTCTAAGGCTTTGGTTTTGGGTTTAAATCCAAATGTAAGGCTTGGGGGGTTTGTGTTTAAACCTAAGTCTAAGGCTTGGGGTTGAGGTTTAAGTCTAAGGCTTGGGGTTAGGGTTTAAGTCTAAGGCTTGGTGTTGGGGTTTAAATCTAAGTCTAATGCTAGTGGCTGGGTTTTAAGTTAAGTCTAAGACTTGGGGTTGGGCTTTAAGTCTAAGCCTAATGGTTGGTTTTGGGGTTTAACTCTAAGACTAAGGCTTTGAGTTGTGATTTAAGTCTAAGTCTAAGGCCTGAGGTTGAGGTTTAAATCTAAGCCTAAGGCTTAGGGTTGAGGCTTAAGTTTAAGTCTAAGGCTTGCAGCTGGGGTTTAAGTCTAAGTCTAAATCTTGAGGTTGGCGTTTAAATCTATGTCTATGGCTTGGAGTTTAAGTCTAAGTCTAATGCTAGTGGTTGGGTTTTAAGTCTAAGTCTAAGCTTGGGATTGGGGTTCAAGTCTATGTCTAAGGCTTGGGATTGGGGTTTAAGTCTAAATCTAAGTCTTTGGGTTGGGGTTTAAGTTTACAGGTTGGGCTAAGGCTTGGGGTTAGGTTTTAAGTGTAAGGCTTGTTAGGGTTTAATTATAAGGTTTGGGTTGTGGTTTAAGTCTATGTACAAGGCTTGGGGTTGGTGTTTAAGTCTAAGTCTAAGGCTTGGGGTTGGGCTTTAAGTCTAAGGCTTGGGGTTGGGGTTTAAGTCTAAGTCTAAGTTTTGGGGTTGGGCTTTAAGTCTAAGGCTTATGCTTGTGTAGTGACCTACATTCCGCGGGCTTACATACATCTCTGTGCGTGATTTGGCTCAGTTCAGCCAATCAGCGCCAGTAGAAGAGGATGTATCCCTTCGCGCCCTGAGGAAGAAATTCCCCGCGAAGATTTGAAGAATCTCTCTCTTGTACCAGAAACTTCGAGCCAGCAACACGCATAATGTAACGGTGAGATATTGCACCCTAGCCTCGCCGGCTTAACGGCGCAATGGCACATTCCCTTTTGTAACCTCTTCTTATCTGTAACTTCAACCATATAAGTTAACAAACATTGTGCTACATCAAAAAATAAACATACATTTCATCTCTAATTTCTGCTGTTGAAATCATTTTTATGTTACTCGTGTCTCAATAACAACTATAATCCATGCTGCTGGAATTGGCGACCTGACGAAAGGAATATTGGTAATAGATCGAGGGACCTTCCCTCACGTCTATGTCAACAAGATAATCCAACGAGGATACTATCACTTACCACACTGGCAACTAACGACCTTCAATCATCTACCCTGTTAAAGTGGCGACCACTGATTCTACCACCCTGCTAAAGTGGCGACCATTCGACTACTCTATAACCAATACTGCTAAAGTGGTGACCGACGTAAGAATTTAACGCAGCCCTTCTTTTCCATTCAGTTGAACTTTTATTGCCACGTTGCCAACCTTTTTCGCAGCTTGCGAAAATAAAATATATTCCTTTCAAAATTTTTTTAAAAATTGGCAGTATTTCAAAAACTTTTTCGCCACGAAAAAATTTCAAGATGGCTACCAACAACAATGACAGCAGCAGCGACAGCGTTGTTTAACCACTGACCAATACGGGGAACAGTGAGTGGCAGCTTCATAGCCTTACCGACGCAAACCACCACACATCGGAAATTTCAAAACGGCTTGTAACTTTACCGACGCAACCACCATACCTTCTGTCTCGTTACCACAGGGACTCGAGAAATTGAGACAGTAGTTTTCTCACCATTATGGCGTCAGACGTGGCTGCCATGTTTGGTGACTGCTACTCTACAGAAGATTCTTTGACTTTGCTTTAACAATAAGCAACACAACCGTGTGGCGGGACGGTAAAATGGCCACGAAAACTCACAAAAACACCATACATCTAACCCCTAACGGCATTAACAAACTTCTTTTTCAGTTTTCAGATAGAACTAGTGTCTGTACACTGGTGATGTGTGAACTATTTGACTTTGAAAAACTTTGAACTTGTTGGGCAATTTCTCTGCTCCCTTAGATTGACTTTGAATTATCAGTTTCTTACATTCACATATTTCTTTGTAGAATGCATTTACTTGTTTTGTGCTCTTTTGCTATTTGCTTGCTAATGGTTTTTGTTCATTCACATTCTCTGCTGTATTACATGCCTGCATATGCACACATTTTTTTTTATCACACACCAACATGTTGTTCTTGGTATATGTTCTTCAAACGTAATATTCTGCGAGTCCCTTTTCACCTGGTTGAGGTGCTGTCACATGCTAGCAGCTCACAGAGCTTAATCCACTGGATTCAAACAGGCACCGCAACACGAGAATACTAATTGCAGCTGAACTCAAACAGCTTCGCATCTCATTGCACACTGATCGTCCATGACGGCCATCCGTCTTGTTGTTTTTGCCCGACTCGCTGGGAAGGCAACAAATTGAACTGGACTTGTCAATATTTCAGTCACTTCTGTGGATTCGCCCGAATTATGGAATTTACACTGCAACCCACCTACAGATTAAACTTGCCTTTTTTTCTTTACAAAGCAACCAGCCATTTTTTCCTGGCTCCCTAGCACATTCGGCAATACATCTGGGAGGCCAACATTTCTCGCCTACCCATCATTTTCTCGCCAGCACTGGTAAACTACCATAATAGCTTCGTTCACAGCTACTGGTACAACGCTTACCATTAACATTTAATGCAAGAACAGCAACTTCGCCCATGTCAGCCTTTATCTGTTTTCTGGTAGGCCCTTGAGGGTCTCGTTTAAACTACAAAACAGCTAGTCATTTGACAGCGGCTCAACACGGCCCGTCGCGCCTAATTTTTTTTGTTCTTGCATGAATCTTTCTGCTCAATTATTTTTTCACTGATGTGCTCTTTCAGCATTTGTTCTTGCTGATTCAATAATATGTGGGTCCTTGGTTTCTTCGTTATCGATTTTCGGCTGAAAATCTGGTCGGAGGTGATGTAGTGACCTACATTCCGCGGCCTCACATACATCTCTGTGCGTGATTTGGCTCAGTTCAGCCAATCAGCGCCAGTAGAAGAGGATGTATCCCTACGCGCCCTGAGGAAGAAATTCCCCGCGAAGATTTGAAGAATCTCTCTCTTGTACCAGAAACTTCGAGCCAGCAACACGCATAATGTAACGGCTTAACGGCGCAATGGCACATTCCCTTTTGTAACCTCTTCTTATCTGTAACTTCAACCATATAAGTTAACAAACATTGTTTGTGCTACATCAAAAATAAACATACATTTCATCTCTAATTTCTGCTGTTGAAATCATTTTTATGTTACTCGTGTATCAATAACATCTATAATCCATGCTGCTGGAATTGGCGACCTGACGAAAGGAATATTGTAAATAGATCGAGGGACCTTCCCTCACGTCTATGTAAACAAGATAATCCAACGAGGATACTATCACTTACCACACTGGCAACTAACGACCTTCAATCATCTACCCTGTTAAAGTGGCGGCCACTGATTCTACCACCCTGCTAAAGTGGCGACCATTCGACTACTCTATAACCAATACTGCAAAACTTGTGGTTGGGGTTCAAGTCGAAGTCTAACGGTTGCGCTTGATCTTCAACTCTTACTCTAAGGCTTGGGGTTGGGGTGTAAGTCTAAGTCTATGCCTTGTGGTTGGGCTTTAAATCTATGTCTATGGCTTGGAGTTTAAATCTAATCTAATGCTAGTGTTTGAGGTTTAAGTCTAAATCTAAGGCTTGGGGTTGGGGTTCAAATCTAAGTCTAAGGCTTGGGGTTGGGCTTTAAGTCTAAGGCTTGGGGTTGGGGTTTAAGTCTATGTCTAAGGCTTGGGTTGGTGTTTAAGTCTAAGTCTAAGGCTTGGGGTTGGGCTTTAAGTCTAAGTCTTATGCTTGTGGTTGGGGTTCAAGTCGAAGTCTAACGGTTGCGCTTGATCTTCAAGTCTTACTCTAAGGCTTGGGGTTGTGGTGTAAGTCTAAGTCTATGCCTTGTGGTTGGGGTTTAAATCTATGTCAAAGGCTTGGGGTTAAAGTCTAAATCTAAAGCTTAATGTTGGGGATTAAGTCAAAGTCTAAGGCATGGGTTCGGGTTTAAGTTTAAGTCTAAGGCTTCGGGTTGGGGTTTAAGTTTATGTCTAATGCCTGGGGTTAGTATTTAAATCTAAGTCTAAGACTTGGCGGTCGAGGTTTAAGTCTAAGTCTAAGGCTTTGGAGTCGAGGTTTAAGTCTAAGTCTAGGGCTTGGGGTTGGGGTTTAATTTTAAGTCTAAGGCTAGGAGTTGGTGTTTAAGTCAAAGTCTAAGGCTTGAGTTTGGGGTTTATGTCTAAGGCTTGTGGTTATGATTTATTTCTGAGGCATGGAGTTGGGGTTTAAGTCTAAGTATAATGCTAGTGGTTGGGGTTTAAGTCTAAATCTAAGGCTTGGGGTTGGGGTTCAAGTCTAAGTCTATGGTTTGTAGTTGGGGTTTAAGTCTACGTCTAAGGCATGAGGTTTGGGTTTAAATCTATGTCTATGGTTTGGGGTTTAAATCTAAGTCTAAGGCTTAAGGTTGGAGTTTAAGTCTAAGTCTAAGGCTTGGGGTTGGGGTTTAAGTCTAAGTCTAATGCTTGTGGTTGGGGTTTAAGTCTAAATCTAAGGCTTGGGGTTGGGGTTTAAGGTTACGGGTTGGGCTAAGGCTTGGGATTGTGGTTTAAGTTTATGTATAAGACTTGGGATTGGGGTTTAATTCTAAGTCTAAGGCTTTTGTTTGGGGTTAGTGTCTATGTCTTAGGCTTGATGTCGGGGTTTAAGTCTAAGTCTAAGGCTTACGGTTGAGGTTTAAGTCTATGTCTAAGGCTTGGGGTTGGGGTTTAAGTCTAAGTCTAAGGCTTGGGGTTAGGGTTTAAGTTTAAGTCTAAAGCTTTGGTTTGTGTTTAAGTCTAATTCTAAGGCTTTGGGTAGAGGTGTAAGTCTACGTCTAAAGCTTGGGGTTGTAATTTAAATCTAAGTATTGGGGTTGGGAATTAAGTCTATGTCCAAGACTTTGGTTTTGGGTTTAAATCTAAATGTAAAGCTTGGGAGTTTGTGTTTAAGCCTAAGTCTAAGGCGTGGGGTTGAGGTTTATGTCTAAGGCTTGGGGTTAGGATTTACGTCTAAGGCTTGGGGTTTAGGTCTAAGGCTTGATGTTGGGGTTTAAATCTAAGTCTAATGCTATTGGTTGTGTTTTAAGTTAAGTCTAAGGCTTGGGCTTGGGGTTTAAGTCTATGTCTAAGGCTTGGGGTTGGGATTTAAGTCTATGTCTAAGTCTTGGGGTTGGGGTTAAATCTATGTCTAAGGCTTTGGGTTGTGATTTAAGACTAAGTCTAAGGCCTGGGGTTGAGGTTTAAATCTAAGTCTAAGGCTTGGGGTTGGGGTTTAAGTTTATGTCTAAGGCTAGGAGTTGGGGCTCAATTCTAAGTCTAAGACTTGGGTTTGGCGTTTAAATCTATGTCTAAGCCTTGGTGTTGGGATTTAAGTCTAAGTCAAATGCTTGGGTTTGGGATTTAAATCTAACTCTAAGGCTTTGGTTTGAGGTTTAAGTTTAAGGCTAAGTCTTGGGGTTGGGGTTTAAGTCTAAGTCTAAGGCATGGATCTGGGGTTTAAGTCTAAGTCTAACACTTTAGGTTGGGGTTTAAATCTATGTATATGACTTGGAGTTTAAATCTAAGTCTAATGCTAGTGGTTGTGGTTTAAATCTAAGTCTAAGTCTTGGGGTTGGAGTTTAAGTTTAAGTCTAAGGCTTGAGGTTGGGGTTTAAGTCTACGTCTAAGGCTCTGGTTTGGGGTTAGTGTCTACGTCTAAGGCTTGAGGCTGGGATTTAAGTCTATGTCTATGACTTGGGGTTTAAGTCTGAGTCTAAGGCTTATGGTTGGGGTAAGTCTAAGTCTAACGCTTGGGGTTAGGGTTTAAGTCTAAGTCTAATGCTTGTGGTTGGGGTTTATGTCGAAGTCTGAAAGCTTGGGGTTGGGGTTTAAGTCTATGTCTAAGGCTTGATGTTGGGGTTTAATTCTAAGTCTTAGGCTCTGGTTTGGGGTTAGTGTCTACGTCTAAGGCTTGAGGTTGGGGTTTAAGTCTAAGTCTAAGTCTTGGAGTTGGGGTTTAAGTTTACGTCTAAGGCTTGGGGTGGGAGTGTAAGTCTATGTCTAAGGATTGAAGCTGGGGTTTAAGTCTAAGTCTAATCTTGAGGTTAGGGTTTAAATCTATGTCTATGGCTTGGAGTTTAAGTCTCAGTCCAATGCTAGTGGTTGAGGTTTAAGTCTAAGTCTAATGCTAGTGGTTGGGGTTTAAGTCAAAGTCTAAGGCTTGGGGTTGGGGTTTAAATCTATGTCTAACGTTTGGGGTTGGGGTTAGGTTTTAAGTCTAAGAGTTCTTATTAGGGTTTAATTTTAAGTCTAAGGCTTGGTGTTGTGGTTTAAGTCTATGTATAAGGCTTGGGGTTGGGGTTTAATTCTAAGTCTAAGGCTCTGGTTTGTCGTTAATGTCTACGTCTAAGGCTTGAGGTTGGTGTGTAAGTCTAAGTCTAAGCCTTGGGGTTGGGGTTTAAATCTAAGTTTAAGGGTTGGGGTTAGGGTTTAAGTCTAACACATGCTGTGGGGGTTTATCTCTAAGTCTAAGGCTTGGGGTTGGGGTTTAAGTCAAATCCTAAGGCTTTGGGTTCGCGTTTATGTCTAAATCTGAGGATTGGGGTTGGGGTTTAAGTCTAAATCTAAGGGTTGGTTTTGGGGTTTAAGTCTAAGTCTAAGGTTGTGGTTAGGGTTTAAATCTAAGTCTAAAGCTTCGGTTTGGAGTTTAAGGCTAATTCTAAGGCTTTGGATAGAGTTTTAAGTCTAAGTGTTGGAGTTGGGATTTAAGTCTATGCTTGGGGGTTTGTGTTTAAGCCTCTGTCTAAGGCTTGGGTTTGGGGGTTTAAGTCTAAGACTAATGCTAGTGGTTGGGTTTTAAGTCAAAGTCTAAGGCCTGGGGTTGGGTTTAAATCTATGTCTAACGTTTGGGGTTGGGGTTTAAGAATATCTCTAAGGCTTGGGGTTGGGGATTAAATCTATGTTTTGGGGTTTGGGTTTAAGTCTAAGGCTTTGGGTTTGTGGTTAAGTCTAAGTCTAAGACTTTCGGTTGGGGTTTAAGTTTACGGGTTGGGCTAAGGCTTGGGGTTGGGGTTAGATTTAAAGTCTAAGGCTCTGGTTTGGGGTTAGTGTCTACATCTAAGGCTTGAGGTTTTGGTTTAAGTCTAAGTCTAAGTCTTGGAGTTGGGGTTTAAGTTTACGTCTAAGGCTTTGGGTTTGGATGTAAGTCTAAGTCTAAGGCTTGAAGCTTGGGTTTAAGTCTAAGTCTAATCTTGAGGTTAGGGTTTAAGTCTAAGTCTAATGCATGTGGTTGCGGTTTATGTCGAAGGCTAAAGCTTGGGGTTTGGGTTTAAGTCTATGTCTAAGGCTTGGGGTTGGTGTTTAAGTCTAAGTCTGAGGCTTTGGGTTGAAGTTTACGGGTTGGGCTAAGGCATCGAGTTGGGGTTAGGTTTTAAGTCTAAGACTTGTTGTTAGGGTTTAATTTTAAGTCTAAGGCTTGGGGTTTGTATTGGGGTTTAAGTCTAAGACTAAGGTTAGAGTTTAAGTCTAAGGCTTGGGGTTAGGGTTTAAGTGTAAGCTTTGGGTGGGGGTTTAAGTCTACGCCTAAGGCTTGAGGTTGGGGTTTACGTCTAAGTCTAAGTTTAAGTGTACATCTAAGGCTTGGGGTTGGGGTTTAGTCTAAGTCTATGGGTTGGAGTTTAAGTCTAAGTCTAAGGCTTTGGGTAGGGGTTAAAGTCTAAGTCTAAGGCCTGGGGTTGGGGTTTAAGTCTAAGTCTAAGGCTTATAGTTGGGGTTTAAGGGTAATTCAAAAGCTTAGGGTTTAAGTCTAAGGCATGGGGTTAGGGTTTAAGTCTAAGTCTAAGTTTAGGGGTTGGGGTTTAAGTTTACGTCTAAGGCTAGGGATTGTGGTTTAAGTCTAAGTCTAAGGCTTGGCGTTTGGGTTTAAGTCTAAGGCTTGTGTTTATGGTTCAATTGAAGGCTTGTAGTTGGGGATTACGTCTAAGACTAAAGCTTGGGGATGGGATTTTTGTGTACGGGTTTAAGTCAAATTCTAAGGCTTGGGTTTGGGGTTTATGTCTAAGTCTATGGCTTAGGGCAGGGTTTAAGTTTAAATCGAAAGCTTGTGTTTAGGGTGTAAATGTAAGTCTAAGTCTTGGAGTTGGGGTTTAAGTCGAAATCTAAGGCTGGGGTTGGGGTTTAAGTCTAAGTCTAAGACTTCGGTTTGGCGTTTATGTCTAAGTCTAAGGGTTGGGGTTCGGGTTTAAGTCTAATTCTAACTGTTGTGGTTGGGGTTTAAGACTAAATCTAAGGGTTCGTGTTAGGGTTTAATTCTAAGGCTTGGGGTTGGGATTTAAGTTTAAGTCTAAGGCTAGGAGTTTGGGTTTAAGTCTAAGCCTAAGGCTTGGGGTTGGGGTTTAAGTCTAAATCTAAGGCTGGGGTTTGGGGTTTAAGTCTAAGTCTAAGACTTGTGGTTGGGGATTAAATGTAAGGGTTAGGATTTAAATCTAAGGCTTGGGGTTGGGGTTTAAGTCGAGCTCTAAAGCTTGGGTTGGGGTTTAAGTCAAATTCTAAGGCTTGGGGTTAGGGTTTAAATCTAAGTCTAAGTTTTGTGGTTGGGGTTTAAGTCTAGGTCTAAGGGTTGGTGTTAGGATTTATGTCTAATGCTTGGGGTTAGGGTGTACGTCTAAGGCTTGATTTTGGGGTTTAAGTCTAAGTCTAAGAATTCTGGTTGGGTTTAAATCTAAGGGTTAGGATTTAAATCTAAGGCTTGGGGTTGGGGTTTAAGTCTAAGTCTAAGGCTTGGGGATGGGATTTTTGTGTACGGGTTTAAGTCTAATTCTAAGGCTTGGTTTTGGTGTTTATGTCTAAGTCTATGGCTTGGGGTAGGGTTTAAGTTTAAATCGAAAGCTTGGGGTTAGGGTGTAAGTGTAAGTCTAAGTCTTGGAGTTGCGGTTTAAGTCGAAATCTAAGGCTGGGGGTTGGGGTGTAAGTGTAAGTCTAAGCCTTGGGGTTGGGCTTTAAGTCTAAGTTTAAGGGTTGGGGTTAAGGTTTAAGTCTAAGTCTAAGGCTTGGGGTTTGTATTTAAGCCTAAGTCTAAGGCTTGGGGTTGGTGTTTAAGTCTAAGACTAAGGTTAGAGTTTAAGTCTAAGGCTTGGGGTTAGGGTTTAAGTGTAAGCTTTGGGTTGGGGTTTAAGTCTACTCCTAAGGCTTGAGGTTGGGGTTTACGTCTAAGTCTAAGTTTAAGTTTACGTCTAAGGCTAGGGTTGGGGTTTAGTTTAAGTCTAAGGCTTTGGGTTGGGGTTCAAGTCTAAGTCTAAGGCTTGGGGTTGGGGTTGAAGTCTAAGTCTAAGGCTTGACTTTGGGGTGTAGGTCTAAATCTTGGAGTTGGGGTTTAATTTTACGTCTAAAGTTTGGGTTTGTTGTTTAAGTCTAAGTCTAAGGGTTGGGGTTTAAGTCTAAGACTAAGGCTTAGGGTTGGGGTTTAAATCTATGTCTAAGGGTTGGTGTTGGGGTTTAAGTCTATGTTTCAGGCTTGGTGTCAGGATTTAAGTCTAATGCTTGCTGTTAGGGTTTAAGTCTAAGGCTTGGATTTGGGGTATAAGTCTACGTCTAAGGCTTGAGGTTGGGGTTTAAGTCTAAGTCTTGGAGTTGGGGTTTAATTTTACGTCTAAGAGTAGGGATGGGGTTTAAGGCTAAGTCTAAGGCTTAGGGTTGGGGTTTAAATCTATGTCTAAGTTTTGGGTTTGGGGTTTAAGTCTAAGTCTAAGGCATGGTGTTGGATTTAAGTCTACGGCTTGTGGTTTTGGTTTAATTCTAAGGCTAGGAGTTGGGGTTTATGTCTAAGTCTAAGAATTGGGGTTGGAGTTTAAGTCTAAGTCTAAGGTTTGGGATTCGGGTTTAAATCTAAGTCTTGGGGTTAGGGTTTAATTCTAAAGCTTGGAATTGGGGTTTAAGTCTAAGTCTAACGCTTGGGGTTGAGGTACATATATATGTCTAAGGCTTGGGGTTGGGGTTTAAGTCTAAGTCTAAGGCTTTAGGTTGGGCTTTAAGTCTAAGTCTAAGGCTTGGCATTGGGGTTTAAGTCTAACTCTAAGGCTTGGGTTTGTGGTTTAAGTCTAATTCTAAGGTTTGGTGTAGGGATTTATGTCTAAGGCTTGGGGTTGTGGTTTAAGTTTACGGGTTGGGCTAAGGCTTGGGGTTGGGGTTATGTTTTACGACTAAGTCTTGTTGTTAGGGTATAAATCTAAGGCTTGGTGTTGTGGTTTAAGTCTATGTATAAGGCTTGGGTTGGGGTTTAATTCTAAGTCTAAGGCTTGAGGTTGGGATTTAAGTCTAAGTCTAAGCCTTGTGGTTGGGGTTTAATTCTAAATTTAAGTGTTGGGGTTGGGAATTAAGTTTATGTCCAAGGCTTTGTTTTGGGGTTTAAATATAAATGTAAGGCTTGGGGGTTTGTGTTTAAGCCTAAGTCTAAGGCGTGGGGTTGAGGTTTATGTCTAAGGCTTGGGGTTAGGATTTACGTCTAAGGCTTAATGTTGTGGTTTAGATCTAAGTCTAAGTGGTTGGGTTTTAAGTTAAGTCTAAGGCTTGGGCTTCGGATTGAAGTTTATGTCTAAGGCTTGGGGTTTGGAGTTAAGTCTTTCTCTAAGGCTTGGGGTTGGGGATTAAATCTATGTCTAAGGCTTTGGGTTGTGATTTAAGTCTAAGCCTAAGGCCTGGGATTGAGGTTTAAATCTAAGTCTAAGGCTTATGGTTGGGGTTTAAGTTTAATTCTAAGGCTAGGTGTTGGGGCTCAAGTCTAAGTCTAAGGCTTAGGTTTGGCGTTTAAATCTATATCTAAGTCTTGGGGTTGGGGTTTAAGTCTAAGTCTACTGCTTGGGTTTTGGATTTAAGTGTCAGTCTAATGCTTTGGGTTGAGGTTTAATTTTAAGTCTAAGGCTTGGAGCTGGGGTTTAAGTCTAAGTCTAAATCTTGAGGTTGGCGTTTAAATCTATGTCTATGGTTTGGGGTTGGGATTCAAGTCTATGTCTAAGGCTTGAGGTTGTGTTTTAAGTCTAAATCTAATCTTTGGGTTGGGGTTTAAGTTTACGGGTTAGGCTAAGGCTTGGAGTTAGGTTTTAAGTCTAAGGCTTGTTGTTAGGGTTTAATTCTAAGGCTTGGTGTTGTGGTTTAAGTCTATGTATAAGGCTTGGGGTTTGGGTTTAATTCTAAGTCTAAGGTTTGATTTGGGGTTAGTGTCTACGTCTAAGACTTGAGGTTGGGGTTTAAGTCTAAGTCTTGGAGTTTGGGTTTAAGTTTACGTCTAAGGTAAGGGGCTGGGGTGTAAATCTAAATCTAAGGCATGGGGTTGGGGTTTAAGTCTAAGTCTAAGACTTGGGGTTGTGGTTTAAGTCTACGGCTTGTGGTCATGGTTTAATTCTAAGGCTTGGAGTTGGGGTTTATATCTAAGTGTAATGCTAGTGGTGGGGTTTAAGTCTAAGACTAAGAATTGGGGTTGGAGTTTAAGTCTAAGTCTAAGGTTTGGGGTTCGGGTTTAAATCTAAAGCTTGGAGTTGGGGTTTAAGTCTAAGTCTAACGCTTGGGGTTGGCGATCATATATATGTCTAAGGCTTGGGGTTGGGGTTTAAGTCTAAGTCTAAGGCTTTAGTTTGGGCTTTAAGCCTAATTGTAAGGCTTAGGGTTGGGGTTTAAGTCTAAGTCTAAGTCTTGTGGTTGGGGTTTAAGTCTAACTCTAAGGCTTGGGTTTGGGGTTTAAGTCTAAGTCTAAGTGTTGGTCTTAGGATTTAAGTCTAATCTTGGGGTTAGGGTTTAATTCTAAAGCTTGGTGTTGGGGTTTAAGTCTAAGTCTAACGCTTGGGGTTGGTGTTCATATATATATGTCTAAGGCTTGGGGTTGGGGTTTAAGTCTAAGTCTAAGACTTGGGGTTGGAGTTTAAGTCTAAATCTAAGGCTTGGAGTTGTGGTTTAAGTTTACGGGTTGGGCTAAGGCTTGGGGTTGGGGTTAGGTTTTAAGACTAAGTCTTGTTGTTAGGGTATAATTCTAAGGCTTTGGTTTGGGGTTAGTGTCTACGTCTAAGGCTTGAGGTTGGGGTTTAAGTCTAAGTCTAAGTCTTTGAGTTGGGTTTAAGTTTACGTCTAAGTCTAGGGGTTGGGGTGTAAGTCTAAGTCTAAGGCATGAAGCTGGGGTTTAAGTCTAAGTCTAAGTCTTGAATTTGGGGTTTAAATCTATGTCTATGTCTTGGAATTTAAGTCTAAGTCTAATGCTAGTGGTTAGGATTTAAGTTTAAGTCTAATGCTTCGGTTTGGGGTTTAAGTATAATTCTAAGGCTTTGGGTAGAGGTTTAAGTCTACGACTAAGGCTTGGGGTTGGTCTTTAAGTCTAAGGCTTGGGGTTGGGGTTTAAGTTTAAGTCTTATGCGTGTGTTTGGGGTTCAAGTCTAAGTCTAATACTTGCGCTTGTTCTTCAAGTCTAACTCTAAGGCTTGGGGTTGGGGTGTAAGTCTAAGTCTAAGGCTTGTGGTTGGGGTTTAAATCTATGTCTAAGGCTTGGGGTTTAAGTCTAAGTCTAAAGCTTAATGTTGGGGATTAATTCTAAGTCTAAGGTTGGGGTTGGGTTTTAATTTTAATTCTAAGCCTTTGGCTTTAGATTTAAGTCTAAGTCTAAGGCTTGTGGTTGGGTTTTAAATCTATGTCTAAGGCTTGGTGTTGGGGATTATGTCTATGACTAAGGCTTGGGGTTGGATTTTAAGTGTAAGTCTAAGGCTAGGAGTTGGTGTTTAAGTCAAAGTCTAAGGCTTGGGGTTGGGGTTTATGTCTAAGGCTTGTGGTTATGGTTTAATTCTGAGGCTTGGAGTTGGGGTACAGATCTAAGTCTAAGGGTTGGGGTTGGGGTTTAATTCTACGTCTAAGGCTTGAGGTTGGGGTTTAAGTCTAAGTCTAAGTCTTGGGACTGGGGTTTAAGTTTACGGGTTGGGCTAAGGCTTGTTATTAGTGTTTCATTCTAAGGCTTGGGGTTGTGGTATAAGTCTACTGCTTGGGTTGAGGTTTGAGTTTAAGGCTAACGCTTGGAGCTGGGGTTTACTCTAAGTCTAAATCTTGAGGTTGGCGTTTAAATCTATGTGTATGGCTTGGAGTTTAAGTCTAAGTCTAATGCTAGTGGTTGGGGTTTAAGTCTAAGTCTAAGGCTTGGGGTTGGGGTTTAAGTTTACGGGTTGGGCTAAGGCTTGTTATTAGTGTTTCATTCTAAGGCTTGGGGTTGTGGTATAAGTCTACTGCTTGGGTTGAGGTTTGAGTTTAAGGCTAAGGCTTGGAGCTGGGGTTTACTCTAAGTCTAAATCTTGAGGTTGGCGTTTAAATCTATGTGTATGGCTTGGAGTTTAAGTCTAAGTCTAATGCTAGTGGTTGGGGTTTAAGTCTAAGTCTAAGGCTTGGGGTTGGGGTTTAAGTCTAAGTCTAAGGCTTGACGTTGGGGTTTAAGTCTACGTCTAAGGCTCTGGTTTGGGGTTAGTGTCTACGTCTAAGGCTTGAAGTTGGAGTTTAAGTCTATGTCTATGACTTGGGGTTTAAGTCTAAGTCTACGGCTTATGGTTGCGGTTTACTCTAAGTCTAAGCTTGTGGTTGGGATTTATGTCGAAGTCTGAAAGCTTGTGTTTGGGATTTAAGTCTGTCTAAGGCTTGGGGTTTGGGTTTAATTCTAAGTCTAAGGCTCCGGTTTGGGGTTAGTGTCTACGTCTAAGGCTTGAGGTTGTGGTTTAAGTCTAAGTCTAAGTCTTGGAGTTGCGGTTTAAGTTTACGTCTAAGGCTTGGGGTTGGGGTGTAAGTCTAAGTCTAAGGCTTGAAGCTGGGGTTTAAGTCTAAGTCTAATCTTGAGGTTAGGGTTTAAATCTATGTCTTTGGCTTGGAGTTTAAGTCTAAGTCCAATGCTAGTGGTTGAGGTTTAAGTCTAAGTCTAATGCTAGTGGTTGGGGTTTAAGTCAACGTCTAAGGCTTGGGGTTGGGGTTTAAATCTATGTCTAACGTTTGGGGTTGGGGTTAGGTTTTAAGTCTAAGAGTTCTTATTAGGGTTTAATTTTAAGTCTAAGGCTCTGGTTTGTCGTTAATGTCTACGTCTAAGGCTTGAGGTTGGTGTGTAAGTCTAAGTCTAAGCCTTGGGGTTGGGGTTTAAATCTAAGTTTAAGGGTTGGGGTTAGGGCTTAAGTCTAAGACCTGCTGTGGAGGTTTATCTCTAAGTCTAAGGCTTGGGGTTGGGGTTTAAGTCTAAGTCTAAGGCTTTGATTTGAGGTTTAAGTCTATGTCTAAGGCTTGGGTTGGGGTTTAAGTCAAATCCTAAGGCTTTGGGTTCGCGTTTATGTCTAAATCTGAGGATTGGGGTTGGGGTTTAAGTCTAAATCTAAGGGTTGGTTTTGGGGTTTAAGTCTAAGTCTAAGGTTGTGGTTAGGGTTTAAATCTAAGTCTAAAGCTTCGGTTTGGAGTTTAAGGCTAATTCTAAGGCTTTGGATAGAGTTTTAAGTCTAAGTGTTGGAGTTGGGATTTAAGTCTATGCTTGGGGGTTTGTGTTTAAGCCTCTGTCTAAGGCTTGGGTTTGGGGTTTAAGTCTAAGACTAATGCTAGTGGTTGGGTTTTAAGTCAAAGTCTAAGGCCTGGGGTTGGTGTTTAAATCTATGTCTAACGTTTGGGGTTGGGGTTTAAGAATATCTCTAAGGCTTGGGATTGGGGATTAAATCTATGTTTTGGGGTTTTGGTTTAAGTCTAAGGCTTTGGGTTTGTGGTTAAGTCTAAGTCTAAGACTTTCGGTTGGGGTTTAAGTTTACGGGTTGGGCTAAGGCTTGGGGTTGGGGTTAGATTTAAAGTCTAAGGCTCTGGTTTGGGGTTAGTGTCTACGTCTAAGGCTTGAGGTTTTGGTTTAAATCTAAGTCTAAGTCTTGGAGTTGGGGTTTAAGTTTACGTCTAAGGCTTGGGGTTGGGATGTAAGTCTAAGTCTAAGGCTTGAAGCTTGGGTTTAAGTCTAAGTCTAATCTTGAGGTTAGGGTTTAAGTCTAAGTCTAATGCATGTGGTTGCGGTTTATGTCGAAGGCTAAAGCTTGGGGTTTGGGTTTAAGTCTATGTCTAAGGCTTGGGGTTGGTGTTTAAGTCTAAGTCTGAGGCTTTGGGTTGAAGTTTACGGGTTGGGCTAAGGCATCGAGTTGGGGTTAGGTTTTAAGTCTAAGACTTGTTGTTAGGGTTTAATTTTAAGTCTAAGGCTTGGGGTTTGTATTTAAGCCTAAGTCTAAGGCTTAGGGTTGGGGTTTAAGTCTAAGACTAAGGTTAGAGTTTAAGTCTAAGGCTTGGGGTTAGGGTTTAAGTGTAAGCTTTGGGTGGGGGTTTAAGTCTAAGTCTACGGCTTTGGGTTGGGGTTCAAGTCTAAGTCTAAGGCCTGGGGTTGGGGTTTAAGTCTAAGTCTAAGGCTTATAGTTGGGGTTTAAGGGTAATTCAAAAGCTTAGGGTTTAAGTCTAATGCATGGGGTTAGGGTTTAAGTCTAAGTCTAAGTTTAGGGGTTGGGGCTTAAGTTTACTTCTAAGGCTAGGGATTGTGGTTTAAGTCTAAGTCTAGGGCTTGGCGTTTGGGTTTAAGTCTAAGGCTTGTGTTTATGGTTCAATTGAAGGCTTGTAGTTGGGGATTACGTCTAAGTCTAAAGCTTGGGGATGGGATTTTTGTGTACGGGTTTAAGTCAAATTCTAAGGCTTGGGTTTGGGTTTATGTCTAAGTCTATGGCTTAGGGTAGGGTTTAAGTTTAAATCGAAAGCTTGAGTTTAGGGTGTAAGTGTAAGTCTAAGTCTTGGAGTTGGGGTTTAAGTCGAAATCTAAGGCTGGGGTTGGGGTTTAAGTCTAAGTCTAAGACTTCGGTTTGGCGTTTATGTCTAAGTCTAAGGGTTGGGGTTCGGGTTTAAGTCTAATTCTAACTGTTGTGGTTGGGGTTTAAGACTAAATCTAAGGGTTCGTTTTAGGGTTTAATTCTAAGGCTTGGGGTTGGGATTTAAGTTTAAGTCTAAGGCTAGGAGTTTGGGTTTAAGTCTAAGCCTAAGGCTTGGGGTTGGGATTTAAGTCTAGGTCTAATGCTTGGGTTGGGGTTTAAGTCAAATTCTAAGGCTTTGGGTTCGGGTTTATGTGTAAATCTGAGGCTTGGCGTTGGGGTTTAAGTCTAAATCTAAGGCTGGGGTTTGGGGTTTAAGTCTAAGTCTAAGACTTGTGGTTGGGGATTAAATATAAGGGTTAGGATTTAAATCTAAGGCTTGCGGTTGGGGTTTAAGTCGAGCTCTAAAGCTTGGGTTGGGGTTTAAGTCAAATTCTAAGGCTTGGGGTTAGGGTTTAAATCTAAGGCTTGGTTTTGGGGTTTAAATCTAAGTCTAAGGCTTGTGGTTGGGGTTTAAGTCTAAGGCTTGGGGTTCGGGTTTAAATCTAAGTCTAAGTTTTGTGGTTGGGGTTTAAGTCTAGGTCTAAGGGTTGGTGTTAGGATTTATGTCTAATGCTTGGGGTTAGGGTGTACGTCTAAGGCTTGATTTTGGGGTTTAAGTCTAAGTCTAAGAATTCTGGTTGGGTTTAAATCTAAGGGTTAGGATTTAAATCTAAGGCTTGGGGTTGGGGTTTAAGTCTAAGTCTAAGTCTTGGGGGTGGGATTTTTGTGTACGGGTTTAAGTCTAATTCTAAGGCTTGGGTTTGGTGTTTATGTCTAAGTCTATGGCTTGGGGTAGGGTTTAAGTGTAAATCGAAAGCTTGGGGTTAGGGTGTAAGTGTAAGTCTAAATCTTGGAGTTGCGGTTTAAGTCGAAATCTAAGGCTGGGGGTTGGGGTGTAAGTGTAAGTCTAAGCCTTGGGGTTGGGCTTTAAGTCTAAGTTTAAGGGTTGGGGTTAAGGTTAAAGTCTAAGTCTAAGGCTTGGGGTTTGTATTTAAGCCTAAGTCTAAGGCTTGGGGTTGGTGTTTAAGTCTAAGACTAAGGTTAGAGTTTAAGTCTAAGGCTTGGGGTTAGGGTTTAAGTGTAAGCTTTGGGTTGGGGTTTAAGTCTACTCCTAAGGCTTGAGGTTGGGGTTTACGTCTAAGTCTAAGTTTAAGTTTACGTCTAAGACTAGGGGTTGGGGTTTAGTTTAAGTCTAAGACTTTGGGTTGGGGTTCAAGTCTAAGTCTAAGGCTTGGGGTTGGGGTTAAAGTCTAAGTCTAAGGCTTATAGTTGGCGTTTAAGGGTAAATCTAAGGCTTAGTGTTTAAGTCTAAGTCTAAGTTTAGGGGTTGGGGTTTAAGTTTACAACTAACACTAGGGATTGTGGTTTAAGTCTAAGTCTAAGGCTTGGCGTTTGGGTTTAAGTCTAAGGCTTGTGTTTATGGTTTAATTGAAGGCTTGTATTTGGGGATTACGTCTAAGTTTAAAGCTTCAGGTTTGGGTTTAAGTCTAAGTCTAAGGCTTGGGGTTGGGGTTTGGTGTACGGTTTTAAGTCTAATTCTAAGACTTGGGTTTAGGGTTTATGTCTAAGTCTAAAGCTTGGGGTTAGGGTGTAAGTGTAAGTCTATGTCTTGGAGTTGGGGTTTAAGTCGAAATGTAAGGCTGGAGGTTGGGGTTTAAGTCTAAGTCTAAGACTTCGGTTTGGCGTTTATGTCTAAGTCTAAGGGTTGGGGTTCGGGTTTATGTCTAATTCTAACTCTTGTGGTTGGGGTTTAAGTCTAAGTCTAAGGGTTCGTGTTAGGGTTTAATTCTAAGGCTTGGGGTTGGGATTTAAGTTTAAGTCTAAGGCTAGGAGTTTGGGTTTAAGTCTAAGCCTAAGGCTTGGGGTTGGGGTTTAAGTCTAGGTCTAATGCTTGGGTTGGGGTTTAAGTCAAATTCTAAGGCTTTGGGTTCGCGTTTATGTCTAAATCTGAGGCTTGGGGTTGGGGTTTAAATCTAAATCTAAGGGTTGGTTTTGGGGTTTAAGTCTAAGTCTAAGGTTGTGGTTAGGGTTTAAATCTAAGTCTAAAGCTTCGGTTTGGGGTTTAAGGCTAATTCTAAGGCTTTGGATAAAGGTTTAAGTCTAAGTGTTGGAGTTGGGATTTAAGTCTATGCTTGGGGGTTTGTGTTTAAGCCTCTGTTAAGGCTTGGGGTTGGGGTTTAATTCTAAGACTAATGCTAGTGGTTGGGTTTTAAGTCTAAGGCTTGGGGTTGGGGTTTAAATCTATGTCTAACGTTTGGGGTTGGGGTTTAAGAATATCTCTAAGGCTTGGGGTTGGGGATTAAATCTATGATTTGGGTTTTGGTTTAAGTCTAAGGCTTTGGGTTTGTGGTTAAGTCTAAGTCTAAGACTATTGGTTGGGGTTTAAGTTTACGGGTTGGGCTAAGGCTTGGTGTTGGGGTTAGATTTAAAGTCTAAGTCTTGTTGTTAGGGTTTAATTCTAAGGCTTGGAGTTGTGGTTTAAGTCTATGTCTAAGTCTTGGGGTTGGGGTTTAATTCTAAGTCTAAGGCTCTGGTTTGGGGTTAGTGTCTACGTCTAAGGCTTGAGGTTTTGGTTTAAGTCTAAGTCTAAGTCTTGGAATTGGGGTTTAGGTTTACGTCTAAGGCTTGGGGTTGGGGTGTAAGTCTACGTCTAAGGCTTGAAGCTGAGGTTTAAGTCTAAGTCTAATCTTGAGGTTAGGGTTTAAGTCTAAGTCTAATGCATGTGGTTGCGGTTTATGTCGAAGTCTAAAGCTTGGGGTTGGGGTTGAAGTTTACGGGTTGGGCTAAGGCTTCGAGTTGGGGTTAGGTTTAAAGTCTAAGACTTGTTGTTAGGGTTTAATTTTAAGTCTAAGGCTTGGGGTTGGGGTTTAAGTCTAAGACTAAGGTTAGAGTTTTAGTATAAGGTTTGGGGTTACGGTTTAAGTATAAGCTTTGGGTTGGGGTTTAAGTCTACCCCTAAGGCTTGGGGTTGGGGTTTAGTCTAAGTCTAATGGTTGGAGTTTAAGTCTGAGTCTAAGGCTTGGGGTTGGGGTTTAAGTCTAAGTCTAAGGATTATAGTTGGGGTTTAAGGGTAATTCTAAGGCTTAGGGTTTAAGTCTAAGGCATGTGGTTAGGGTTTAAGTCTAATTCTAAGTTTAGGGGTTGGGGTTTAAGTTTACGTCTAAGGCTAGGGATTGTGGTTTAAGTCTAAGTCTAAGGCTTGGCGTTTTGGTTTAAGTCTAAGGCTTGTGTTTATGGTTTAATTGAAGGCTTGTAGTTGGGGATTACGTCTAAGTCTAAAGCTTAAGGTTTGGGTTTAAGTCTAAGTCTAAGGCTTGGGGATGGGATTTTTGTGTACCGGTTTAAGTCTAATTCTAAGGCTTGGGTTTGAGGTTTATGTCTAAGTCTATGGCTTGGGGTAGGGTTTAAGTTTAAATCGAAAGCTTGGGGTTGGGGTGTAAGTGTAAGTCTAAGTCTTGGAGTTGGGGTTTAAGTCGAAATCTAAGGCTGGGGGTTGGGGTTTAAGTCTAAGTCTAAGACTTCGGTTTGGCGTTTATGTCTAAGTCTAAGGGTTGGGGTTCGGGTTTAAGTCTAATTCTAACTCTTGTGGTTGTGGTTTAAGTCTAAGTCTAAGGGTTCGTGTTAGGGTTTAATTCTAAGGCTTGGGGTTGGGATTTAAGTCTAAGCCTCAGGCTTGGGGTTGGGGTTTAAGTCTAGGTCTAATGCTTGGGTTGGGGTTTAAGTCAAATTCTAAGGCTTCGGGTTCGGGTTTAAATCTGAGGCTTGGGGTTGGGGTTTAAGTCTAAATCTAAGGCTTGGTTTTGGGGTTTAAGTCTAAGTCTAAGAATTGTGGTTGGGTTTAAATCTAAGGGTTAGGATTTAAATCTAAGGCTTGGGGTTGGGATTTAAGTCTAAGTCTAAGGCTTGGGGTTGGCATTTAAGTCTAAGTCTAAGTCTTGGGATTGGGATTTAAATCTAAGTCTAAAGCATGGATTTCGGGTTTAAGTCTAATTTTAAGGCTTCGTGTTCGGCTTTAAGTCTAAGTCTGAGGCTTGCGGTTGGGATTAAAGTTTACGGGTTGGGCTAAGGCTTGGGGTTGGGGCTAGATTTTAAGTCTAATTCTTGTTGTTAGGGTTTAATTCTAAGGCTTGGGGTTGTGGTTTAAGTCTATGTATAAGGCTTGTGGTTGGGGTTTAATTCTATCTCTCAGGCTTTGGTTTGGGCTTAGTGTCTATGTCTAAGGCTTGAGGTTGGGCTTTAAGTCTAAGTTGGGGTTTAAGTTTACGTCTAAGGCTAGGGGTTGGGTGTAAGTCTAAGTCTAAGCCTTGGGGTTGGGCTTTAAATCTAAGTTTAAGGGTTGGGGTTAAGTTTTAAGTCTAAGTCTAAGGCTTGGGGTCTGTATTTAAGTCTAAGACTAAGGTTAGAGTTTAAGTCTAAGGCTTGGGGTTAGGCTTTAAGTGTAAGCTTTGGGTTGGGGTTTAAGTCTACGCCTAAGGCTTAAGGTTGTGGTTTACGTCTAAGTCTAAGTTTAAGTTTACGTCTAAGGCTAGGGGTTGGGGTTTAGTTTAAGTCTAAGGCTTTGGGTTGGGGTTCAAGTCTAAGTCTAAGGCTTGGGGTTGGGGTTTAAGTCTAAGTCTAAGGCTTATAGTTGGCGTTTAAGGGTAAATCTAAGGCTTAGGGTTTAAGTCTAAGTCTAAGTTTAGCGGTTGGGGTTTAAGTTTACAACTAACACTAGGGATTGTGGTTTAAGTCTAAGTCTAAGGCTTGGCGTTTGGGTTTAAGTCTAAGGCTTGTGTTTATGGTTTAATTGAAGGCTTGTATTTGGGGATTACGTCTAAGTCTAAAGCTTAAGGTTTGGGTTTAAGTCTAAGCTTGGTGTTGGGGTTTGGTGTACGGGTTTAAGTCTAATTCTAAGCCTTCGGTTTGGGGTTTATGTCTAAGTCTAAAGCGGTTAGGCTGTAAGTGTAACTCTAAGGCTTGGATTTGGGTTTTAAGTCGAAATCTAAGGCTGGCGGTTGGGTTTAAGTCTAAGTCTAAGCCTTCGGTTTGGCGTTTATGTCTAAGTCTAAGTCTTGTGGTTTAGATTTAAGTCTAAATCTTAGGGTTCGTGTTAGGGTTTAATTGTAAGGCTTGGGGTTGGGATTTAAATTTAAGTCTAAGGCTAGGAGTTTGGGTTTAAGTCTAAGCCCAAGGCTTGGTGTTGGGGTTTAAGTCAAATTCTAAGGCTTTGGGTTCGCGTTTATGTCTAAATCTGAGGCTTGGGGTTGGGGTTTAAGTCTAAATCTAAGGGTTGGTTTTGGGGTTTAAGTCTAAGTCTAAGGTTGTGGTTAGGGTTTAAATCTAAGTCTAAACCTTCGGTTTGGGGTTTAAGGCTAATTCTAAGGCTTTGGATAGAGGTTTAAGTCTAAGTGTTGGAATTGGGATTTAAGTCTATGCTTGGGGGTTTGTGTTTAAGCCTATGTCTAAGGCTTGGGGTTGGGGTTTAATTCTAAGACTAATGCTAGTGGTTGGGTTTTAAGTCAAAGTCTAAGGCTTGGGGTTGGGGTTTAAATCTATGTCTAACGTTTGGGGTTGGGGTTTAAGAATATCTCTAAGGCTTGAGGTTGGGGATTAAATCTATGTTTTGGGGTTTTGGTTTAAGTCTAAGGCTTTGGGTTTGTCGTTAAGTCTAAGTCTAAGACTTTCGGTTGGGGTTTAAGATTACGGGTTGGGCTAAGGTTTGGGGTTGGGGTTAGATTTAAAGTTATAAGTCTTGTTGTTAGGGTTTAATTCTAAGGCTTGGGGTTGTGGTTTAAGTCTATGTCTAAGTCTTGGGGTTGGGGTTTAATTCTAAGTCTAAGACTCTGGTTTGGGGTTAGTGTCTACGTCTAAGGCTTGGGGTTGGGGTGTAAGTCTAAGTCTAAGGCTTGAAGCTGGCGTTTAAGTCTAAGTCTAATCTTGAGGTTAGGGTTTAAGTCTAAGTCTAATGCATGTGGTTGCGGTTTATGTCGAAGTCTAAAGCTTGGGGTTGGTGTTTAAGTCTAAGTCTGAGGTTTTGGGTTGGGGTTGAAGTTTACGGATTGGGCTAAGGCTTCGAGTTGGGGTTAGGTTTTAAGTCTAAGACTTGTTGTTAGGGTTTAATTTTAAGTCTAAGGCTTGGGTTGGGGTTTAAGTCTAAGACTAAGGTTAGAGTTTAAGTCTAAGTCTTGGGGTTAGGGTTTAAGTGTAAGCTTTGGGTTGGGGTTTAAGTCTACGCCTAAGGCTTGAGGTTGGGGTTTACGTCTAAGTCTAAGTTTAAGTGTACGTCTAAGGCTTGGGGTTGGGGTTTAGTCTAAGTCTAATGGTTGGAGTTTAAGTCTGAGTCTAAGGCTTTGGGTTGGGGTTCAAGTCTAAGTCTAAGGCTTGGGGTTGGGGTTTAAGTCTAAGTCTAAGGCTTATAGTTGGGGTTTAAGGGTAATTCTAAGGCTTAGGGTTTAAGTCTAAGGCATGGGGTTAGGGTTTAAGTCTAAGTCTAAGTTTAGGGGTTGGGGTTTAAGTTTACGTCTAAGGCTAGGGATTGTGGTTTAAGTCTAAGTCTAAGGCTTGGCGTTTTGGTTTAAGACTAAGGCTTGTGTTTAATTGAAGGCTTGTAGTTGGGGATTACGTCTAAGTCTAAAGCTTAAGGTTTGGGTTTAAGTCTAAGTCTAATGCTTGGGGATGGGATTTTTGTGTACGGGTTTAAATCTAAGGCTTGGGTTTGGGGTTTATGTCTAAGTCTATGGCTTGGGGTAGGGTTTAAGTTTAAATCGAAAGCGTGGGGTTGGGGTGTAAGTGTAAGTCTAAGTCTCGGAGTTGGGGTTTAAGTCGAAATCTAAGTCTGGGGGTTGGGGATTAAGTCTAAGTCTAAGACTTCGGTTTGGCGTTTATGTCTAAGTCTAAGGGTTGGGGTTCGGGTTTAAGTCTAATTCTAACTCTTGTGGTTGGGGTTTAAGTCTAAGTCTAAGGTTTGTGTTAGGGTTTAATTCTAAGGCTTGTGGTTGGGATTTAAGTCTAAGCCTAAGGCTTGGGGTTGGGGTTTAAGTCTAGGTCTAATGCTTGTGTTGGGGTTTAAGTCAAATTCTAAGGCTTTGGGTTCGGGTTTATGTCTAAATCTGAGGCTTGGGGTTGGGGTTTAAGTCTAAATCTAAGGCTTGGGTTTGGGGTTTAAGTCTAAGTCTAAGACTTGTGGTTGGGGTTTAAATCTAATGGTTATGATTTAAATCTAAGGCTTGGGTTGGGGTTTAAGTCTAGGTCTAAGGTTTGGGTTGGGGTTTAAGTCAAATTCTAAGGCTTGGGGTTCTGGTTTAAGTCTACGTCTAAGGGTTTGTGTTAGGATTTAAGTCTAAGCCTTGGGGTTAGGGTTTAAGTCTAAGGCTTGGTTTTGGCGTTTACGTCTAAGTCTAAGGCTTGTGGTTGGGGTTTAAGTCTAAGGCTTGGGGTTGTGGTTTAAGTCTATGTCTAAGTCTTGGGGTTCGGGTTTAATTCTAAGTCTAAGGCTCTGGTTTGTGGTTAGTGTCTACGTCTAAGGCTTGAGGTTTTGGTTTAAGTCTAAGTCTAAGTCTTGGAGTTGGGGTTTAGGTTTACGTCTAAGGCTTGGGGTTGGGGTGTAAGTCTAAGTCTAAGGCTTGAAGCTGGGGTTTAAGTCTAAGTCTAATCTTGAGGTTGTGGTTTACGTCTATGTCTAAGTCTTGTGGTTGGGGTTTAAGTCTAGGTCTAAGTCTTGGGTTTGTGGTTTAAATCTACGTCTAAGAGTTGATGTTAGGATTTAAGTCTATGGCTTGGGGTTAGGGTTTAAGTCTAAGGCTTGGTTTTGGGGTTTAAGTCTAAGTCTAAGAATTGTGGTTGGCATTTAAGTCTAAGGCTTGGGGTTCGTGTTCAAATCTAAGTCTAAGTCTTGGGATTGGGATTTAAATCTAAGTCTAAAGCATGGATTTGGGGTTTAAGTCTAATTTTAAGTCTCGTGTTCGGCTTTAAGTCTAAGTCTGAGGCATGCGGTTGCGGTTTAAGTTTACGGGTTGGGCTAAGTCTTGTTGTTAGGGTTTAATTCTAAGGCTTGAGGTTGGGCTTTAAGTCTAAGTCTATGTCTTGGAGTTGCGGTTTAAGTTTACTTCTAAGGCTTGGGGTTGGGGTGTAAGTCTAAGTCTAAGCCTTGGGGTTGGGCTTTAAGTCTAAGTTTAAGGGTTGGGGTTAAGGTTTAAGTCTAAGTCTAAGGTTAGAGTTTAAGTCTAAGTCTTGGGGTTAAGGTTTAAGTGTAAGCTTTGGGTTGGCGTTTAAGTCTACGCCTAAGGCTTGAGGTTGGGGTTTACGTCTAAGTCTATGTTTAAGTTTACGTCTAAGGCTAGGGATTGGGGTTTAGTTTAAATCTAAGGCCTTGGGTTGGGGTTCAAGTCTAAGTCTAAGGCTTGGGGTTGGGCTTTAAGTCTAAGTCTAAGGATTATAGTTTGGGTTTAAGGGTAATTGTAAGGCTTAGGGTTTTAGTCTAAGTCTAAATTTAGGGGTTGGGGTTTAAGTTTACAACTAACACTAGTGATTGCGGTTTAAGTCTAAGTCTAAGGCTTGGCGTTTGGGTTTAAGTCTAAGGCTTGTGTTTATGGTTTAATTGAAGGCTTGTATTTGGGGATTACGTCTAAGTCTAAGGCTTTGTGTTGGAGTTTGGTGTACGGTTTAAGTCTAATTCTAAGACTTGGGTTTGGGGTTTATGTCTAAGTCTAAAGCTTGGGATTATGGTGTAAGTGTAACTCTAAGGCTTGGATTTGGGGTTTAAGTCGAAATCTAAGGCTGGGGGTTGGGTTTAAGTCTAAGTCTAAGCCTTCGGTTTGGCGTTTATGTCTAAGTCTAAGGCTTGGGGTTCGGGTTTAAGTCTAAGGCTTGGGGTTCGGGTTTAAGTCTAATTCTAAGGCTTGGGGTTGGGGTTTAAATCTAGGTCTAAGGCTCGGGTTGGGGTTTAAGTAAAATTCTAAGGCTTTGGGTTCGCGTTTATGTCTAAATCTGAAGCTTGGGTTTGGGGTTTAAGTCATTTCTAAGGGTTGGTTTTGGGGTTTAAGTCTATTTCTAAGGCTTGGTTTAGGATTTAAGTCTAAGGCTTGGGGTTAGGGTTTAATTGTAAGGCTTGGAGTTGTGGTTTAAGTATATGTCTAAGGCTTGGGGTTGGGGTTTAAATCTAAGTCTAAGGTTTTAGGTTGGGCTTTAAGTCTAATTCTAAGGCTTGTGGTTGAGGTTTAAGTCTAAGGCTTGGGGTTCGGTTTAAGTCTAAGTCTAACGCTTTGTGTTGAGGTTTAAGTTTAAGTCTGAGGCCTGGGGTTGGGGTTTAAGTCTAAGTCTAAGTTTTGGTGCTGGGGTTTAAGTCTAAGTTTTATGCTTGTGGTTGGGGTTCAAGTCTAAATCTAACGCTTGCGCTTGGATTTCAATTCTAACTCTAATGTTGGGCTTGGGGTTTAAGTCTAAGTCTAAGGCTTAGGGTTGGGGTTTAAATCTATGTCTAAGGGTTGTGGTTGGGGTTTAAGTCTAAGTCTAAGGCTTGTGGTTGGGTTTAAATCTGAGTCTAAGTCTTGTGCTTGGGTTTTAATCTAACTCTAAGGATTGGGTTTGTGGTTTTAGTCTAAGTGTAAGGGTTTGCGTTAGGATTTAGGACTAAGTCTTGGGGTTAGGTTTTAATTCCAAAGCTTGGAGTTGGGGTTTATGTCTAAGTCTAACGCTTGAGGTTGGGGTTTAAGTCTTAGTCTAAGTCTTGGGGTTGGGGTTTAAGTCTAAGTTTAAGGCTTTGGGTTGGGTTTTAAGTCTACGTCTAAGGCTTGAGGTTGGGGTTTAAGTCTATGTCTTGGAGTTGGGGTTTAATTTTACATCTAAGGGTAGAGGTTGGGGTTTAACTCTAAGGCTTGTGTTTGTGATTTTAAGACTAAGTCTAAAGGTTGGTGTTAGGATTTAAAACTAAGGCTTGGGGTTAGGGTTTTAGTCTAAGGCTTGGATTTAGGGTTTAAATCTAAGTCTAATGCTTGGATTTCGGGTTTAAGTCTAATTTTAAGGTTTCGTGTTCGGCGTTAAGTCGAAGTCTGAGGCTTGCGGTTGGTGTTTAAGTCTAAATGTAAGACTTCTGGTTGGGTTTAAGTCTATGTCTAAGGTTTGGTGTTGGGATTTAAGTGTATGTCTAAGGCTATCGTTTTGGGTTTAAGTCTAAGTCTAAGGTTTGGAGTGTGGGTTTAAGTCTAAGGCTTAGGGTTACGCTTTAAGTCTAAGGCTTGGTGTTGGCTTTAAGTCTAAGTCTAATGCTAGTGGTTGAGTTTTAAGTCTAAGTCCATGTTTTAGTGTTGTGGTTTAAGTCTATGTCTAAGACTTGGGGTTGGGATTTAAGTTTAAGTCTAAGGCTTAGGGTTGGGGTTTAAATCTATGTCTAACGATTGGGGTTGGGGTTTAAGTCTAACTCTAAAGCTTGGTGTTGGGTTTAAGTCTACGGCTTGTGGTTATGGTTTAACTCTAAGGCTTGGGTTTGTGGTTTAAGTCTAAGGTTGGCCGTAGTGCGCATGCGCTAAGATTGGACCGTACTGCGCATGCGCACTGCTGTCTTAACTTGGCGCATGCGCAGTACGGTCCAACCTTAGCGCATGCGCACTACGGTCCAACCTTCGCGCATGCGCCCTATGGTCCAACATTAGCGCATGCGCAGTGCTGTCCACCCTTCGCGCATGCGCTGTGCGGTCCCTCCTTCGCGCAACGCACTACGGTCCAAACTTAGCGTATGCGCAGTGCTGTCCAAC
>OZ024748.1:31030311-31032811 GCA_964016885.1 Eledone cirrhosa | reverse complement strand
CCTAACCCTAACCCTAACCCCAATCCTAACCCTAACCCTAACCCCAACGCTAACCCTAACCTTAAACCTAACTCTAACCCCAGCGTTAACCCCAACCCTAACCCTAAACCTAACCCTAACCCTAACGCTAACCCTAACCCTAACCCTAACCCTAAACCTAACCCAAACCCAAACCCTAACCCAAACACAAACCCAAACCCTAATCCCTACCCTAACACTAACACAAATCCTAACCCTAACCCTAACCCTAACCCAAACCCCAAACCTAACACTGACCGTAACACTAACCCTAACTACAACCCCAACACTAACCCCAACTCCAACCCAACCCCAACCGCAACCCCAACCCCAACCTAACCCTAACCCTAATCCTAACCCTAATCCTAACACTAACACTAACCCAAACCTTAACCCTTACCCCAAAGCTAACCCAAACCAAACCCAAACCCTAATACTAACCCAAACCGAAATCCTATCCCTAACCCTAACCCTAACCCTAACCCTAACCCTAACCCTAACCCTAACCCATACCCTAAACCTAATCCAAACCCTAACCCTAAACCTAACACTAACCCTAACCCTAACCCTAACCCAAAACCTAACCCTAACCCTAACTCTAAACCTAACTCAAACCCTAACCCAAACCCTAACCCTAACCCTAACGCTAACGCTAAACCAAAACTTAAACCTAACCTTAACCCAAACCCTAACCCTAACCCTAACCCAAACCTTAACCCTAACCCCAAACCTAAGCCTAACCCTAACCCTAACCCCAACCCTAACCCTA
The DNA here is from genome assembly GCA_964016885.1 of Eledone cirrhosa. Classification (NCBI taxonomy): domain Eukaryota; kingdom Metazoa; phylum Mollusca; class Cephalopoda; order Octopoda; family Eledonidae; genus Eledone; species Eledone cirrhosa. The sequence goes on along the minus strand of OZ024748.1, from coordinate 31,032,024 downwards.
ACCCTAACCCCAACCCTAACCCTAACACTAAACCTAACTCTAACCCCAGCTTTAACCCCAACCCTAACCCTAACCCTAACCCTAACGCTAACCCTAACCCTAACCGTAACTCTAACCCTAACCCAAACCCTAATCGTAACCCTAACCCTAACCCAAACCCTAATCCTAACCCTAACCCAAAACCAAACCCTAGTCCTAAACCTAACCCTAACCCTTACCCTAACCCTAATCCAAACCCTAACCCTAAACCTAACACTAACCCTAACCCTAACCCAAAACCTAACCCTAACCCTAACTCTACACCTAACTCAAAACCTAACCCAAACCCTAACCCTAACCCTAACGCTAACCCAAAACTTAACCCTAACCTTAATCCAAACCCTAACACTAACCCTAACCCAAACCTTAACCCTAACCCCAAACCTAACCCTAACCCTAACCCCAATCCTAACCCTAACCCTAACCCCAACGCTAACCCTAACCCTAAACCTAACTCTAACCCCAGCGTTAACCCCAACCCTAACCCCAACCCTAACCCTAACGCTAACCCTAACCCTAACCCTAAACCTAACCCAAACCCAAACCCTAACCCAAACACAAACCCAAACCCTAATCCCTACCCTAACACTAACACAAATCCTAACCCTAACCCTAACCCTAACCCAAACCCCAAACCTAACACTGACCGTAACACTAACCCTAACTACAACCCCAACACTAACTCCAACTCCAACCCAACCCCAACCGCAACCCCAACCCCAACCTAACCCTAACCCTAATCCTAACCCTAATCCTAACACTAACACTAACCCAAACCTTAACCCTTACCCCAAAGCTAACCCAAACCAAACCCAAACCCTAATACTAACCCAAACCGAAATCCTATCCCTAACCCTAACCCTAACCCTAACCCAAACCTCAACACCTACCCTAACCCTAAACCTAATCCTAACCCAAACCCTAACCCTAACCCTAACTCTAACCCACACCCAAACTCTAACATAACCCTAACCCAAACACAAACCCAAACCCTAACACAAACCCTAAACATAACATTAACCCTAAACATAACCAAACCCAAACCAAAACCCAAACCATAACACTAACCCAAACCCTAACCCTAACCTTAAACCTATCACTAACCCCAACCCTAACACTAACCCGAATCCTAACCTAACACTAACCCTAACTCTAACCCTAACCCAAACCATAGTCGTAACCCTAACCCAAACCCAAACCCTAACCCTAACCCTAACACTAAACCAACCCAAACCCAAACCCTAACCCTAACCCTAACCCTAACTCTAACCCAAAACCAAACACTAATCCTAAACCTAACCTTAACCCTAACCAAAACCAAAACCTTTACCCTAACCCTAACCCTAACCCTTACCCTAACCCTAATCCAAACCCTAACCCTAAACCTAACACTAACCCTAACCCTAACCTTAACCCAAAACCTAACCCTAACCCTAACTCTAAACCTAACTCAAACCCTAACCCAAACCCTAACCCTAACGCTAACGCTAACCCTAACCCTAACCCCAACCCTAACCCTAACCCTAAACCTAGCTCTAACCCCAGCTTTAACCGCAACCCTAACCCTAACCCTAACGCTAACCCTAACCCTAACCCTAACTCTAAAGCTAACCCAAACCCTAATCGTAACCCTAACACAAACCCAAACCCTAAGCCTAACCCTAACACTAAACC
>OZ024748.1:30850311-31025311 GCA_964016885.1 Eledone cirrhosa | reverse complement strand
GTTCAAATCTTTGGGTTGAGGTTAGCGTTTCAGTCTAAGGCTTGGGGTTGGGTTTTACATTTAAGTCTAAGGCTAGGAGTTGGAGTTCAAATCTAAGTCTAACCTTTGGGTCTAATGCTTGCAGTTGGGGGTCAAGTATAAGGCTTGGGGTTGCGGTTTAAGTTTAAGTCAAAAGCTTGGCGTTAGCGTTCAAGTGTAAGCTTTAGGATGGGGTTTAAGTCTAAGTCTAAGTTTAAGTTTACGTCTAAGGCTAGAGATTGGGGTTTAGTCTAAGTCTAAGGGTTGGGGCTTAAGTCTAAGGCTTGTGGAGTTGGGTTTTACGTCTACGTCTAAGCCTTTGGGTTGGCGTTTATGTCTATGTCTAAGTCTTGTGGTTGGGGTTTAAGTCTAAGTATGAGGCTTGGATTTGTGGTTTAAGTCTAAGTCTAAGGGTTGGTTTAGGATTTAAGTCTAAGGCTTGGGGTTAGGTTTTAAGTTTAAGTCTCAGGATTGGGATTGGGGTTTAAATTCTAAGTCTAAGGCTTGTGGTTTAAGTATAATCTAAGGCTTGGGGTTAGGGTTTAAGTCTAAGTCTAAGGCTTGGGGTTGGGATTTAAGACTAAGACTTGTGGAGTTGGGTTTTAAGTCTCAGTATAAAGTTTGGGGTTGGGGTTTAAGTCTAAATCTAAGTTTAAGTTTATATCTAAGTCTAAGGGTTGGGGTTTAAGTCTAAGCCTGAGGCTTGGGGTTAGTGTTTAAGTTTAAGCTTCGGGTTGGGGTTTAAGTCTAAGTCTAAGTTTAAGTTTACGTCTAAGTCTAAGGGTTAGGGTTTAAAGTCAAAGTCTAAGCCTTTGGGTTGGCGTTTACGTCTAAGTCTAAGGCTTGGGTTTGTGGTTTAAGTCTAAGTCTAAGGGTTCGTATTAGGGTTTAATTCTAAGACTTGGTGTTTGGGCTTACGTCTAAGGCTTGGGGTTACTGTTTAAGTCTAAGGCTTGGTGTTGGCTTTAAATCTAAGTCTAATGCAGGTGGTTTAAGTCTATGGCTTGTGGTTATTGTTTAATTCTAACGCTTGGGGTTTATGTTTAAGTCTAAGGGTGGGGTTTAAATCTAAGACTAAGAATTGGGGTTGGTGTTTAACTCTTAGGCTTGAGGTTCGGGTTTAAGTCTAAGTCTAAGGCTTGGGTTTGTGGTTTAAATCTAAGTCTAAATGTTGGTTTCGGATTTAAGTAGAAGGCTTGGTGTTAGGGTTTAATTCTAAAGCTTGGTGTTGGGTTTAAATCTAAGTCTAACGCTTGGGGTTGGTTTTCAAGTATATGTCTAAGGCTTGGGGTTGGGGTTTAAGTCTAAGTCTAAGGCTTTAGGTTGGGCTTTAAGTCTAAGTCTAAGGCTTGGGGTTGGGGTTTAATTCTAAGTCTAAGTCTTGGGGTTGGTGTTTAAGTCTAAGTCTTATGCTTGTGGTTGGGGTTCAAGTCTAAGTCTAACGCTTGCGCTTGGGCTTCAAGTCTAATTCTAAGTTTGTCTTGGGGTTTAAGTCTAAGCCTAAGTCTTGTGGTTGGGGTTTAAATCTATGTCTCAGGCTTGGGGTTTAAGTCTAAGTCTAAAGCTTAATGTTGGGGATTAAGTCTAAGTCTAAGGCTTTAGGTTGGGTTTTAAGTCTAATTCTAAGGCTTGGGGTTTGGGTTTAAGTTTAAGTCTCAGGCTCGGGATTGGGGTTAAATATAACTCTAAGGTTTAAGTTTGGGGCTTAAGTCTAAGCCTAAGGCTTGGGGTTTAAGTCTAGGTCTAACGCTTGGGTTTGTGGTTTAAGTCTACGTCTGAGGCTTGGGGTTCGGGTTTAAGTCTAAATCTAAGGCATGTGGTTAGGGTTTAAGTCTAAATCTAAGGCTTGGGTTTAGGACGTGAGTATAAATCTAATGCTTGGCGTTAGGGTTTAAGTCTAAGTCTAAGGCTTGGGGTTGGGGTATAAGTCTAATTCTAAGGATAAGTTTGGGTTCGTGTTTAAGTCTAAGTGTTGTGATTTGGATTTAATTCTAAGGCTTGGAGTTTGGGTTTACGTCTAAGTCTAAAGCTTGGGATTGGGGTTTAAATCTAAGTCTAAGCCTTGGGGTTAGGGTTTAACTCTAAGTCTAAGACTTGGGTTAGGGTTTAAGTTTAAGTCTAAGGCTTTGGGTTGGGCTGTAAGTCTAAGTCTAGGGGTTGGGGTTTAAGTCTAAGTCTAAGTTTTGGGGTTGGGCTTTAAGTCTAAGTCTTATGCTTATGGTTGGGGTTCAAGTCTAAGTCTAACGCTTGCGCTTGAAGTCTATGCCTAAGGCTTGGGGTTGGAGTTTAATTCTAAGTCTAAGGCTTTGGGTTGGGGTTTAAGACTACGTCTAAGGCTTGAGGTTGGGGTTTAAGTCTAAGTCTTGGAGTTGGGGTTTAATTTTACGTCTAAGGCTTGGGTTTGAGGTTTAAGTCTAAGTCTAAGTGTTGGTGTTAGGGTTTAAGTCTAAGGCTTCGATTTGGGGTTTAAGTCTAAGTCTAAGGCTTGGGGGAGGGCGTTTATGTCTAAGTCTAAGGCTTGGGGTTGGCGTTCAAGTCTAAGGCTTGGGGTTGGAGTTTAGTTCTAAGTCTAATGCTTGTGGTTGGGGTTTATGTCGATGTCTAGAGCTTGGGTTGGGGTTTAAGTCTATGTCTAAGGCTTAGGATTGGAGTTTAAGTCTAAATCTAAGGCTTGGGGTTGGGGTTTAAGTTTACGGGTTGGGCTAAGGCTAGGGGTTGTGGTTTAAGTCTATGTATAAGGCTTGGGGCTGGGGTTTAATTCTAAGTCTGAGGCTTGGAGTTGGGGTTTAAGTTTACGTCTAAGGCTAGGGGTTGGGGTGTAAGTCTAAGTCTAAGGCTTGGGGTTGGGGTTTAAATCTAAGTCTAAGCCTTGGGGTTAGGGTTTAACTCTAAGTCTAAGACTTGTGTTAGGGTTTAAGTTTAAGTCTAAAGCTTCGGCTTGGGGTTTAAGGCTCATTCTAGGGCTTTGGGCAGAGGTTTAAGGCTACGACCAAGGCTTGGGGTTGGGGTTTAAGTCTAAGTCTTATGCTTGGGCTTGGGCTTCAAGTCTAACTCTAAGGCTTGGGCTTGGGGTGTAATCTTTGTCTAAGGCTTGTGGTTGGGGTTTAAATCTATGTCTAAGGCTTGGGGTTTAAGTTTAAGTCTAAAGCTTAATGTTGTGGATTAAGTCTAAGTCTAAGGCTTGGGGTTCGGGTTTAAGTCTAAGTCTAAGGCTTCGGGTTGGGGTTTAAGTTTAATTCTAAAGCTTTGGGTTTAGGTTTAAGTCTAAGTCTAAGGCTTGGTGTTGGGGATTAAGTCTATGACTAAGGCTTTGGGTTGTGGTTTAATTCTAAGTCTAAGGCCTGGGGTTGGTATTTAAATCTAAGTCTAAGGCTTGGGCGTCGAGGATTAAGTCTAAGTCTAAGACTTGGGTTTGGGGTTTAAGATTAAGTCTAAGGCTAGGAGTTGGTGTTTAAGTCAAAGTCTAAGGCTTGGGTTTGGAGTTTATGCCTAAGGCTTCTGGTTATGGTTTAATTCTGAGGCTTGGAGTTGGGGTTTAAGTCTAAGTCTAAGGCTTGTGGTTGGGGTTTAAGTCTACGTCTAAGGCTTGTGGTTGGGTTTTATGTGGAACTCTAAACTTGGGGTTGGGGTTTAAGTCTATGTCTAAGGCTTGGAGTTTAAGTCTAAATCTAAGGCTTTGGGTTTGGGTTTAAATTTACGGGTTGGGCTAAGGTTTGGGTTTGGGGTTAGGTTGTAAGTCTCAAGCTTGTTATTAGGGTTTAATTCTAAGGCTTGGGTTTGTGGTTTAAGTCTATGTAAAAGGCTTGTGGTTCGGGTTTAAGTCAAAGTATAAGCCTTGGGATTGGGGTTTAAGTTTACGTCTAAGGTAAGGTGTTGGGATTTCATTCTAAATCTAAGGCATGTGTTGGGGTTTAAGTTTAAGTCTAAGGCTTGGGGTTGGAGTTTAAGTCTAAGTCCCAGGATTGGTTTTGGGGTTTACAATCGAAATCTAAGGCTTGTGGTTGGGGTTTAATTCTAAGTCTAAGGGTTGGGGTTTAAGTACAAATCTGAATCTTGGGGTTGGGATTAAGTCTAAGGCTAGGAGTTGGGGTTGCAATCAAAGTCTAACCTTTAGGGTTGGGGTTTAAATCTAAGTCTAAATCTTGTAGTTGGGGTTCAAGTCTAAGTCTAAGGCTTGAGGTTGGGGTTTAAGTTTATATCTAAGTTTAAGTTTACGTCAAAGGGTTGGGGTTTAAGTCTAAGTCTGAGGTTTCAGGTTAGTGTTTAAGTCTAAGGCTAGGGGTTGGGGTTTATGTCTATGTCTAAGTCTTGTGGTTGGGGTTTAAGTCTAAGTATGAGGCTTGGATTTGTGGTTTAAGTCTAAGTCTAAGGGTTGGTTTAGGATTTAAGTCTAAGGCTTGGGGTTAGGTTTTAAGTTTAAGTCTCAGGATTGGGATTGGGGTTTAAATTCTAAGTCTAAGGCTTGTGGTTTAAGTATAATCTAAGGCTTGGGGTTAGGGTTTAAGTCTAAGTCTAAGGCTTGGGGTTGGGATTTAAGACTAAGACTTGTGGAGTTGGGTTTTAAGTCTAAGTATAAAGTTTGGGGTTGGGGTTTAAGTCTAAATCTAAGTTTAAGTTTATATCTAAGTCTAAGGGTTGGGGTTTAAGTCTAAGCCTGAGGCTTGGGGTTAGTGTTTAAGTTTAAGCTTCGGGTTGGGGTTTAAGTCTAAGTCTAAGTTTAAGTTTACGTCTAAGTCTAAGGGTTAGGGTTTAAAGTCAAAGTCTAAGCCTTTGGGTTGGCGTTTACGTCTAAGTCTAAGGCTTGGGTTTGTGGTTTAAGTCTAAGTCTAAGGGTTCGTATTAGGGTTTAATTCTAAGACTTGGTGTTTGGGCTTACGTCTAAGGCTTGGGGTTACTGTTTAAGTCTAAGGCTTGGTGTTGGCTTTAAATCTAAGTCTAATGCAGGTGGTTTAAGTCTATGGCTTGTGGTTATTGTTTAATTCTAACGCTTGGGGTTTATGTTTAAGTCTAAGGGTGGGGTTTAAATCTAAGACTAAGAATTGGGGTTGGTGTTTAACTCTTAGGCTTGAGGTTCGGGTTTAAGTCTAAGTCTAAGGCTTGGGTTTGTGGTTTAAATCTAAGTCTAAATGTTGGTTTCGGATTTAAGTAGAAGGCTTGGTGTTAGGGTTTAATTCTAAAGCTTGGTGTTGGGTTTAAATCTAAGTCTAACGCTTGGGGTTGGTTTTCAAGTATATGTCTAAGGCTTGGGGTTGGGGTTTAAGTCTAAGTCTAAGGCTTTAGGTTGGGCTTTAAGTCTAAGTCTAAGGCTTGGGGTTGGGGTTTAATTCTAAGTCTAAGTCTTGGGGTTGGTGTTTAAGTCTAAGTCTTATGCTTGTGGTTGGGGTTCAAGTCTAAGTCTAACGCTTGCGCTTGGGCTTCAAGTCTAATTCTAAGTTTGTCTTGGGGTTTAAGTCTAAGCCTAAGTCTTGTGGTTGGGGTTTAAATCTATGTCTCAGGCTTGGGGTTTAAGTCTAAGTCTAAAGCTTAATGTTGGGGATTAAGTCTAAGTCTAAGGCTTTAGGTTGGGTTTTAAGTCTAATTCTAAGGCTTGGGGTTTGGGTTTAAGTTTAAGTCTCAGGCTCGGGATTGGGGTTAAATATAACTCTAAGGTTTAAGTTTGGGGTTTAAGTCTAAGCCTGAGGCTTGGGGTTTAAGTCTAGGTTTAACGCTTGGGTTTGTGGTTTAAGTCTACGTCTGAGGCTTGGGGTTCGGGTTTAAGTCTAAATCTAAGGCATGTGGTTAGGGTTTAAGTCTAAATCTAAGGCTTGGGTTTAGGACGTGAGTATAAATCTAATGCTTGGCGTTAGGGTTTAAGTCTAAGTCTAAGGCTTGGGGTTGGGGTATAAGTCTAATTCTAAGGATAAGGTTGGGTTCGTGTTTAAGTCTAAGTGTTGTGATTTGGATTTAATTCTAAGGCTTGGAGTTTGGGTTTACGTCTAAGTCTAAAGCTTGGGATTGGGGTTTAAATCTAAGTCTAAGCCTTGGGGTTAGGATTTAACTCTAAGTCTAAGACTTGGGTTAGGGTTTAAGTTTAAGTCTAAGGCTTTGGGTTGGGCTTTAAGTCTAAGGCTAGGGGTTGGGGTTTAAGTCTAAGTCTAAGTTTTGGGGTTGGGCTTTAAGTCTAAGTCTTATGCTTATGGTTGGGGTTCAAGTCTAAGTCTAACGCTTGCGCTTGAAGTCTATGCCTAAGGCTTGGGGTTGGAGTTTAATTCTAAGTCTAAGGCTTTGGGTTGGGGTTTAAGACTACGTCTAAGGCTTGAGGTTGGGGTTTAAGTCTAAGTCTTGGAGTTGGGGTTTAATTTTACGTCTAAGGCTTGGGTTTGAGGTTTAAGTCTAAGTCTAAGTGTTGGTGTTAGGGTTTAAGTCTAAGGCTTCGATTTGGGGTTTAAGTCTAAGTTTAAGGCTTGGGAGAGGGCGTTTATGTCTAAGTCTAAGGCTTGGGGTTGGAGTTTAGTTCTAAGTCTAATGCTTGTGGTTGGGGTTTATGTCGATGTCTAGAGCTTGGGTTGGGGTTTAAGTCTATGTCTAAGGCTTAGGATTGGAGTTTAAGTCTAAATCTAAGGCTTGGGGTTGGGGTTTAAGTTTACGAGTTGGGCTAAGGCTAGGGGTTGTGGTTTAAGTCTATGTATAAGGCTTGCGGCTGGGGTTTAATTCTAAGTCTGAGGCTTGGAGTTGGGGTTTAAGTTTACGTCTAAGGCTAGGGGTTGGGGTGTAAGTCTAAGTCTAAGGCTTGGGGTTGGGGTTTAAATCTAAGTCTAAGCCTTGGGGTTAGGGTTTAACTCTAAGTCTAAGACTTGGGTTAGGGTTTAAGTTTAAGTCTAAAGCTTCGGCTTGGGGTTTAAGGCTCATTCTAGGGCTTTGGGCAGAGGTTTAAGGCTACGACCAAGGCTTGGGGTTGGGGTTTAAGTCTAAGTCTTATGCTTGGGCTTGGGCTTCAAGTCTAACTCTAAGGCTTGGGCTTGGGGTGTAATCTTTGTCTAAGGCTTGTGGTTGGGGTTTAAATCTATGTCTAAGGCTTGGGGTTTAAGTTTAAGTCTAAAGCTTAATGTTGTGGATTAAGTCTAAGTCTAAGGCTTGGGGTTCGGGTTTAAGTCTAAGTCTAAGGCTTCGGGTTGGGGTTTAAGTTTAATTCTAAAGCTTTGGGTTTAGGTTTAAGTCTAAGTCTAAGGCTTGGTGTTGGGGATTAAGTCTATGACTAAGGCTTTGGGTTGTGGTTTAATTCTAAGTCTAAGGCCTGGGGTTGGTATTTAAATCTAAGTCTAAGGCTTGGGCGTCGAGGATTAAGTCTAAGTCTAAGACTTGGGTTTGGGGTTTAAGATTAAGTCTAAGGCTAGGAGTTGGTGTTTAAGTCAAAGTCTAAGGCTTGGGTTTGGAGTTTATGCCTAAGGCTTCTGGTTATGGTTTAATTCTGAGGCTTGGAGTTGGGGTTTAAGTCTAAGTCTAAGGCTTGGGGTTGGGGTTTAAGTCTACGTCTAAGGCTTGTGGTTGGGTTTTATGTGGAACTCTAAACTTGGGGTTGGGGTTTAAGTCTATGTCTAAGTCTTGGAGTTTAAGTCTAAATCTAAGGCTTTGGGTTTGGGTTTAAATTTACGGGTTGGGCTAAGGTTTGGGTTTGGGGTTAGGTTGTAAGTCTCAAGCTTGTTATTAGGGTTTAATTCTAAGGCTTGGGTTTGTGGTTTAAGTCTATGTAAAAGGCTTGTGGTTCGGGTTTAAGTCAAAGTATAAGCCTTGGGATTGGGGTTTAAGTTTACGTCTAAGGTAAGGTGTTGGGATTTCATTCTAAATCTAAGGCATGTGTTGGGGTTTAAGTTTAAGTCTAAGGCTTGGGGTTGGAGTTTAAGTCTAAGTCCCAGGATTGGTTTTGGGGTTTGCAATCGAAATCTAAGGCTTGTGGTTGGGGTTTAAGTCTAAGTCTAAGGGTTGGGGTTTAAGTACAAATCTGAATCTTGGGGTTGGGATTAAGTCTAAGGCTAGGAGTTGGGGTTGCAATCAAAGTCTAACCTTTAGGGTTGGGGTTTAAATCTAAGTCTAAATCTTGTAGTTGGGGTTCAAGTCTAAGTCTAAGGCTTGAGGTTGGGGTTTAAGTTTATATCTAAGTTTAAGTTTACGTCAAAGGGTTGGGGTTTAAGTCTAAGTCTGAGGTTTCAGGTTAGTGTTTAAGTCTAAGGCTAGGGGTTGGGGTTTATGTCTATGTCTAAGTCTTGTGGTTGGGGTTTAAGTCTAAGTATGAGGCTTGGATTTGTGGTTTAAGTCTAAGTCTAAGGGTTGGTTTAGGATTTAAGTCTAAGGCTTGGGGTTAGGTTTTAAGTTTAAGTCTCAGGATTGGGATTGGGGTTTAAATTCTAAGTCTAAGGCTTGTGGTTTAAGTATAATCTAAGGCTTGGGGTTAGGGTTTAAGTCTAAGTCTAAGGCTTGGGGTTGGGATTTAAGACTAAGACTTGTGGAGTTGGGTTTTAAGTCTAAGTATAAAGTTTGGGGTTGGGGTTTAAGTCTAAATCTAAGTTTAAGTTTATATCTAAGTCTAAGGGTTGGGGTTTAAGTCTAAGCCTGAGGCTTGGGGTTAGTGTTTAAGTTTAAGCTTCGGGTTGGGGTTTAAGTCTAAGTCTAAGTTTAAGTTTACGTCTAAGTCTAAGGGTTAGGGTTTAAAGTCAAAGTCTAAGCCTTTGGGTTGGCGTTTACGTCTAAGTCTAAGGCTTGGGTTTGTGGTTTAAGTCTAAGTCTAAGGGTTCGTATTAGGGTTTAATTCTAAGACTTGGTGTTTGGTCTTACGTCTAAGGCTTGGGGTTACTGTTTAAGTCTAAGGCTTGGTGTTGGCTTTAAATCTAAGTCTAATGCAGGTGGTTTAAGTCTACGGCTTGTGGTTATTGTTTAATTCTAACGCTTGGGGTTTATGTTTAAGTCTAAGGGTGGGGTTTAAATCTAAGACTAAGAATTGGGGTTGGTGTTTAACTCTTAGGCTTGAGGTTCGGGTTTAAGTCTAAGTCTAAGGCTTGGGTTTGTGGTTTAAATCTAAGTCTAAATGTTGGTTTCGGATTTAAGTAGAAGGCTTGGTGTTAGGGTTTAATTCTAAAGCTTGGTGTTGGGTTTAAATCTAAGTCTAACGCTTGGGGTTGGTTTTCAAGTATATGTCTAAGGCTTGGGGTTGGGGTTTAAGTCTAAGTCTAAGGCTTTAGGTTGGGCTTTAAGTCTAAGTCTAAGGCTTGGGGTTGGGGTTTAATTCTAAGTCTAAGTCTTGGGGTTGGTGTTTAAGTCTAAGTCTTATGCTTGTGGTTGGGGTTCAAGTCTAAGTCTAACGCTTGCGCTTGGGCTTCAAGTCTAATTCTAAGTTTGTCTTGGGGTTTAAGTCTAAGCCTAAGTCTTGTGGTTGGGGTTTAAATCTATGTCTCAGGCTTGGGGTTTAAGTCTAAGTCTAAAGCTTAATGTTGTGGATTAAGTCTAAGTCTAAGGCTTTAGGTTGGGTTTTAAGTCTAATTCTAAGGCTTGGGGTTTGGGTTTAAGTTTAAGTCTCAGGCTCGGGATTGGGGTTAAATATAACTCTAAGGTTTAAGTTTGGGGTTTAAGTCTAAGCCTAAGGCTTGGGGTTTAAGTCTAGGTCTAACGCTTGGGTTTGTGGTTTAAGTCTACGTCTGAGGCTTGGGGTTCGGGTTTAAGTCTAAATCTAAGGCATGTGGTTAGGGTTTAAGTCTAAATCTAAGGCTTGGGTTTAGGACGTGAGTATAAATCTAATGCTTGGCGTTAGGGTTTAAGTCTAAGTCTAAGGCTTGGGGTTGGGGTATAAGTCTAATTCTAAGGATAAGTTTGGGTTCGTGTTTAAGTCTAAGTGTTGTGATTTGGATTTAATTCTAAGGCTTGGAGTTTGGGTTTACGTCTAAGTCTAAAGCTTGGGATTGGGGTTTAAATCTAAGTCTAAGCCTTGGGGTTAGGGTTTAACTCTAAGTCTAAGACTTGGGTTAGGGTTTAAGTTTAAGTCTAAGGCTTTGGGTTGGGCTGTAAGTCTAAGGCTAGGGGTTGGGGTTTAAGTCTAAGTCTAAGTTTTGGGGTTGGGCTTTAAGTCTAAGTCTTATGCTTATGGTTGGGGTTCAAGTCTAAGTCTAACGCTTGCGCTTGAAGTCTATGCCTAAGGCTTGGGGTTGGAGTTTAATTCTAAGTCTAAGGCTTTGGGTTGGGGTTTAAGACTACGTCTAAGGCTTGAGGTTGGGGTTTAAGTCTAAGTCTTGGAGTTGGGGTTTAATTTTACGTCTAAGGCTTGGGTTTGAGGTTTAAGTCTAAGTCTAAGTGTTGGTGTTAGGGTTTAAGTCTAAGGCTTCGATTTGGGGTTTAAGTCTAAGTCTAAGGCTTGGGGGAGGGCGTTTATGTCTAAGTCTAAGGCTTGGGGTTGGCGTTCAAGTCTAAGGCTTGGGGTTGGAGTTTAGTTCTAAGTCTAATGCTTGTGGTTGGGGTTTATGTCGATGTCTAGAGCTTGGGTTGGGGTTTAAGTCTATGTCTAAGGCTTAGGATTGGAGTTTAAGTCTAAATCTAAGGCTTGGGGTTGGGGTTTAAGTTTACGGGTTGGGCTAAGGCTAGGGGTTGTGGTTTAAGTCTATGTATAAGGCTTGGGGCTGGGGTTTAATTCTAAGTCTGAGGCTTGGAGTTGGGGTTTAAGTTTACGTCTAAGGCTAGGGGTTGGGGTGTAAGTCTAAGTCTAAGGCTTGGGGTTTAAATCTAAGTCTAAGCCTTGGGGTTAGGGTTTAACTCTAAGTCTAAGACTTGGGTTAGGGTTTAAGTTTAAGTCTAAAGCTTCGGCTTGGGGTTTAAGGCTCATTCTAGGGCTTTGGGCAGAGGTTTAAGGCTACGACAAAGGCTTGGGGTTGGGGTTTAAGTCTAAGTCTTATGCTTGGGCTTGGGCTTCAAGTCTAACTCTAAGGCTTGGGCTTGGGGTGTAATCTTTGTCTAAGGCTTGTGGTTGGGGTTTAAATCTATGTCTAAGGCTTGGGGTTTAAGTTTAAGTCTAAAGCTTAATGTTGTGGATTAAGTCTAAGTCTAAGGCTTGGGGTTCGGGTTTAAGTCTAAGTCTAAGGCTTCGGGTTGGGGTTTAAGTTTAATTCTAAAGCTTTGGGTTTAGGTTTAAGTCTAAGTCTAAGGCTTGGTGTTGGGGATTAAGTCTATGACTAAGGCTTTGGGTTGTGGTTTAATTCTAAGTCTAAGGCCTGGGGTTGGTATTTAAATCTAAGTCTAAGGCTTGGGCGTCGAGGATTAAGTCTAAGTCTAAGACTTGGGTTTGGGGTTTAAGATTAAGTCTAAGGCTAGGAGTTGGTGTTTAAGTCAAAGTCTAAGGCTTGGGTTTGGAGTTTATGCCTAAGGCTTCTGGTTATGGTTTAATTCTGAGGCTTGGAGTTGGGGTTTAAGTCTAAGTCTAAGGCTTGGGGTTGGGGTTTAAGTCTACGTCTAAGGCTTGTGGTTGGGTTTTATGTGGAACTCTAAACTTGGGGTTGGGGTTTAAGTCTATGTCTAAGGCTTGGAGTTTAAGTCTAAATCTAAGGCTTTGGGTTTGGGTTTAAATTTACGGGTTGGGCTAAGGTTTGGGTTTGGGGTTAGGTTGTAAGTCTCAAGCTTGTTATTAGGGTTTAATTCTAAGGCTTGGGTTTGTGGTTTAAGTCTATGTAAAAGGCTTGTGGTTCGGGTTTAAGTCAAAGTATAAGCCTTGGGATTGGGGTTTAAGTTTACGTCTAAGGTAAGGTGTTGGGATTTCATTCTAAATCTAAGGCATGTGTTGGGGTTTAAGTTTAAGTCTAAGGCTTGGGGTTGGAGTTTAAGTCTAAGTCCCAGGATTGGTTTTGGGGTTTACAATCGAAATCTAAGGCTTGTGGTTGGGGTTTAAGTCTAAGTCTAAGGGTTGGGGTTTAAGTACAAATCTGAATCTTGGGGTTGGGATTAAGTCTAAGGCTAGGAGTTGGGGTTGCAATCAAAGTCTAACCTTTAGGGTTGGGGTTTAAATCTAAGTCTAAATCTTGTAGTTGGGGTTCAAGTCTAAGTCTAAGGCTTGAGGTTGGGGTTTAAGTTTATATCTAAGTTTAAGTTTACGTCAAAGGGTTGGGGTTTAAGTCTAAGTCTGAGGTTTCGGGTTAGTGTTTAAGTCTAAGGCTAGGGGTTGGGGTTTAGTCTAAGTCTAAGGGTTGGGGTTTGAATCTAAGTCTGAGGCTTGGGGTTAGTGTTGAAGTCTAAGTCTAACGCTTTGGGTTGGGATTTAAGTCTAAGGATTGGCGTTAGGTTTTAAGTTTAAGTCTCAGGATTGGGATTGGGGTTTAAATTCTAAGTCTAAGGCTTGTGGTTTAAGTATAATCTAAGGCTTGGGGTTAGGGTTTAAGTCTAAGTCTAAGGCTTGGGGTTGGGATTTAAGACTAAGACTTGTGGAGTTGGGTTTTAAGTCTAAGTATAAAGTTTGGGGTTGGGGTTTAAGTCTAAATCTAAGTTTAAGTTTATATCTAAGTCTAAGGGTTGGGGTTTAAGTCTAAGCCTGAGGCTTGGGGTTAGTGTTTAAGTTTAAGCTTCGGGTTGGGGTTTAAGTCTAAGTCTAAGTTTAAGTTTACGTCTAAGTCTAAGGGTTAGGGTTTAAAGTCAAAGTCTAAGCCTTTGGGTTGGCGTTTACGTCTAAGTCTAAGGCTTGGGTTTGTGGTTTAAGTCTAAGTCTAAGGGTTCGTATTAGGGTTTAATTCTAAGACTTGGTGTTTGGGCTTACGTCTAAGGCTTGGGGTTACTGTTTAAGTCTAAGGCTTGGTGTTGGCTTTAAATCTAAGTCTAATGCAGGTGGTTTAAGTCTATGGCTTGTGGTTATTGTTTAATTCTAACGCTTGGGGTTTATGTTTAAGTCTAAGGGTGGGGTTTAAATCTAAGACTAAGAATTGGGGTTGGTGTTTAACTCTTAGGCTTGAGGTTCGGGTTTAAGTCTAAGTCTAAGGCTTGGGTTTGTGGTTTAAATCTAAGTCTAAATGTTGGTTTCGGATTTAAGTAGAAGGCTTGGTGTTAGGGTTTAATTCTAAAGCTTGGTGTTGGGTTTAAATCTAAGTCTAACGCTTGGGGTTGGTTTTCAAGTATATGTCTAAGGCTTGGGGTTGGGGTTTAAGTCTAAGTCTAAGGCTTTAGGTTGGGCTTTAAGTCTAAGTCTAAGGCTTGGGGTTGGGGTTTAATTCTAAGTCTAAGTCTTGGGGTTGGTGTTTAAGTCTAAGTCTTATGCTTGTGGTTGGGGTTCAAGTCTAAGTCTTGGAGTTGGGGTTTAATTTTACGTCTAAGGCTTGGGTTTGAGGTTTAAGTCTAAGTCTAAGTGTTGGTGTTAGGGTTTAAGTCTAAGGCTTCGATTTGGGGTTTAAGTCTAAGTCTAAGGCTTGGGGGAGGGCGTTTATGTCTAAGTCTAAGGCTTGGGGTTGGCGTTCAAGTCTAAGGCTTGGGGTTGGAGTTTAGTTCTAAGTCTAATGCTTGTGGTTGCGGTTTATGTCGATGTCTAGAGCTTGGGTTGGGGTTTAAGTCTATGTCTAAGGCTTAGGATTGGAGTTTAAGTCTAAATCTAAGGCTTGGGGTTGGGGTTTAAGTTTACGGGTTGGGCTAAGGCTTGGGGTTGTGGTTTAAGTCTATGTATAAGGCTTGGGGCTGGGGTTTAATTCTAAGTCTGAGGCTTGGAGTTGGGGTTTAAGTTTACGTCTAAGGCTAGGGGTTGGGGTGTAAGTCTAAGTCTAAGGCTTGGGGTTGGGGTTTAAATCTAAGTCTAAGCCTTGGGGTTAGGGTTTAACTCTAAGTCTAAGACTTGGGTTAGGGTTTAAGTTTAAGTCTAAAGCTTCGGCTTGGGGTTTAAGGCTCATTCTATGGCTTTGGGCAGAGGTTTAAGGCTACGACCAAGGCTTGGGGTTGGGGTTTAAGTCTAAGTCTTATGCTTGGGCTTGGGCTTCAAGTCTAACTCTAAGGCTTGGGCTTGGGGTGTAATCTTTGTCTAAGGCTTGTGGTTGGGGTTTAAATCTATGTCTAAGGCTTGGGGTTTAAGTTTAAGTCTAAAGCTTAATGTTGTGGATTAAGTCTAAGTCTAAGGCTTGGGGTTCGGGTTTAAGTCTAAGTCTAAGGCTTCGGGTTGGGGTTTAAGTTTAATTCTAAAGCTTTGGGTTTAGGTTTAAGTCTAAGTCTAAGGCTTGGTGTTGGGGATTAAGTCTATGACTAAGGCTTTGGGTTGTGGTTTAATTCTAAGTCTAAGGCCTGGGGTTGGTATTTAAATCTAAGTCTAAGGCTTGGGCGTCGAGGATTAAGTCTAAGTCTAAGACTTGGGTTTGGGGTTTAAGATTAAGTCTAAGGCTAGGAGTTGGTGTTTAAGTCAAAGTCTAAGGCTTGGGTTTGGAGTTTATGCCTAAGGCTTCTGGTTATGGTTTAAGTCTAAGTCTAAGGCTTGGGGTTGGGGTTTAAGTCTACGTCTAAGGCTTGTGGTTGGGTTTTATGTGGAACTCTAAACTTGGGGTTGGGGTTTAAGTCTATGTCTAAGGCTTGGAGTTTAAGTCTAAATCTAAGGCTTTGGGTTTGGGTTTAAATTTACGGGTTGGGCTAAGGTTTGGGTTTGGGGTTAGGTTGTAAGTCTCAAGCTTGTTATTAGGGTTTAATTCTAAGGCTTGGGTTTGTGGTTTAAGTCTATGTAAAAGGCTTGTGGTTCGGGTTTAAGTCAAAGTATAAGCCTTGGGATTGGGGTTTAAGTTTACGTCTAAGGTAAGGTGTTGGGATTTCATTCTAAATCTAAGGCATGTGTTGGGGTTTAAGTTTAAGTCTAAGGCTTGGGGTTGGAGTTTAAGTCTAAGTCCCAGGATTGGTTTTGGGGTTTACAATCGAAATCTAAGGCTTGTGGTTGGGGTTTAAGTCTAAGTCTAAGGGTTGGGGTTTAAGTACAAATCTGAATCTTGGGTTTGGGATTAAGTCTAAGGCTAGGAGTTGGGGTTGCAATCGAAGTCTAACCTTTAGGGTTGGGGTTTAAATCTAAGTCTAAAACTTGTAGTTGGGGTTCAAGTCTAAGTCTAAGGCTTGAGGTTGGGGTTTAAGTTTATATCTAAGTTTAAGTTTACGTCAAAGGGTTGGGGTTTAAGTCTAAGTCTGAGGTTTCGGGTTAGTGTTTAAGTCTAAGGCTAGGGGTTGGGGTTTATGTCTATGTCTAAGTCTTGTGGTTGGGGTTTAAGTCTAAGTATGAGGCTTGGATTTGTGGTTTAAGTCTAAGTCTAAGGGTCGGTTTAGGATTTAAGTCTAAGTCTTGGGGTTAGGTTTTAAGTTTAAGTCTCAGGATTGGGATTGGGGTTTAAATTCTAAGTCTAAGGCTTGTGGTTTAAGTATAATCTAAGGCTTGGGGTTAGGGTTTAAGTCTAAGTCTAAGGCTTGGGGTTGGGATTTAAGACTAAGACTTGTGGAGTTGGGTTTTAAGTCTAAGTATAAAGTTTGGGGTTGGGGTTTAAGTCTAAATCTAAGTTTAAGTTTATATCTAAGTCTAAGGGTTGGGGTTTAAGTCTAAGCCTGAGGCTTGGGGTTAGTGTTTAAGTTTAAGCTTCGGGTTGGGGTTTAAGTCTAAGTCTAAGTTTAAGTTTACGTCTAAGTCTAAGGGTTAGGGTTTAAAGTCAAAGTCTAAGCCTTTGGGTTGGCGTTTACGTCTAAGTCTAAGGGTTCGTATTAGGGTTTAATTCTAAGACTTGGTGTTTGGTCTTACGTCTAAGGCTTGGGGTTACTGTTTAAGTCTAAGGCTTGGTGTTGGCTTTAAATCTAAGTCTAATGCAGGTGGTTTAAGTCTACGGCTTGTGGTTATTGTTTAATTCTAACGCTTGGGGTTTATGTTTAAGTCTAAGGGTGGGGTTTAAATCTAAGACTAAGAATTGGGGTTGGTGTTTAACTCTTAGGCTTGAGGTTCGGGTTTAAGTCTAAGTCTAAGGCTTGGGTTTGTGGTTTAAATCTAAGTCTAAATGTTGGTTTCGGATTTAAGTAGAAGGCTTGGTGTTAGGGTTTAATTCTAAAGCTTGGTGTTGGGTTTAAATCTAAGTCTAACGCTTGGGGTTGGTTTTCAAGTATATGTCTAAGGCTTGGGGTTGGGGTTTAAGTCTAAGTCTAAGGCTTTAGGTTGGGCTTTAAGTCTAAGTCTAAGGCTTGGGGTTGGGGTTTAATTCTAAGTCTAAGTCTTGGGGTTGGTGTTTAAGTCTAAGTCTTATGCTTGTGGTTGGGGTTCAAGTCTAAGTCTAACGCTTGCGCTTGGGCTTCAAGTCTAATTCTAAGTTTGTCTTGGGGTTTAAGTCTAAGCCTAAGTCTTGTGGTTGGGGTTTAAATCTATGTCTCAGGCTTGGGGTTTAAGTCTAAGTCTAAAGCTTAATGTTGGGGATTAAGTCTAAGTCTAAGGCTTTAGGTTGGGTTTTAAGTCTAATTCTAAGGCTTGGGGTTTGGGTTTAAGTTTAAGTCTCAGGCTCGGGATTGGGGTTAAATATAACTCTAAGGTTTAAGTTTGGGGTTTAAGTCTAAGCCTAAGGCTTGGGGTTTAAGTCTAGGTCTAACGCTTGGGTTTGTGGTTTAAGTCTACGTCTGAGGCTTGGGGTTCGGGTTTAAGTCTAAATCTAAGGCATGTGGTTAGGGTTTAAGTCTAAATCTAAGGCTTGGGTTTAGGACGTGAGTATAAATCTAATGCTTGGCGTTAGGGTTTAAGTCTAAGTCTAAGGCTTGGGGTTGGGGTATAAGTCTAATTCTAAGGATAAGGTTGGGTTCGTGTTTAAGTCTAAGTGTTGTGATTTGGATTTAATTCTAAGGCTTGGAGTTTGGGTTTACGTCTAAGTCTAAAGCTTGGGATTGGGGTTTAAATCTAAGTCTAAGCCTTGGGGTTAGGGTTTAACTCTAAGTCTAAGACTTGGGTTAGGGTTTAAGTTTAAGTCTAAGGCTTTGGGTTGGGCTTTAAGTCTAAGGCTAGGGGTTGGGGTTTAAGTCTAAGTCTAAGTTTTGGGGTTGGGCTTTAAGTCTAAGTCTTATGCTTATGGTTGGGGTTCAAGTCTAAGTCTAACGCTTGCGCTTGAAGTCTATGCCTAAGGCTTGGGGTTGGAGTTTAATTCTAAGTCTAAGGCTTTGGGTTGGGGTTTAAGACTACGTCTAAGGCTTGAGGTTGGGGTTTAAGTCTAAGTCTTGGAGTTGGGGTTTAATTTTACGTCTAAGGCTTGGGTTTGAGGTTTAAGTCTAAGTCTAAGTGTTGGTGTTAGGGTTTAAGTCTAAGGCTTCGATTTGGGGTTTAAGTCTAAGTCTAAGGCTTGGGGGAGGACGTTTATGTCTAAGTCTAAGGCTTGGGGTTGGCGTTCAAGTCTAAGGCTTGGGGTTGGAGTTTAGTTCTAAGTCTAATGCTTGTGGTTGGGGTTTATGTCGATGTCTAGAGCTTGGGTTGGGGTTTAAGTCTATGTCTAAGGCTTAGGATTGGAGTTTAAGTCTAAATCTAAGGCTTGGGGTTGGGGTTTAAGTTTACGGGTTGGGCTAAGGCTAGGGGTTGTGGTTTAAGTCTATGTATAAGGCTTGGGGCTGGGGTTTAATTCTAAGTCTGAGGCTTGGAGTTGGGGTTTAAGTTTACGTCTAAGGCTAGGGGTTGGGGTGTAAGTCTAAGTCTAAGGCTTGGGGTTGGGGTTTAAATCTAAGTCTAAGCCTTGGGGTTAGGGTTTAACTCTAAGTCTAAGACTTGGGTTAGGGTTTAAGTTTAAGTCTAAAGCTTCGGCTTGGGGTTTAAGGCTCATTCTAGGGCTTTGGGCAGAGGTTTAAGGCTACGACCAAGGCTTGGGGTTGGGGTTTAAGTCTAAGTCTTATGCTTGGGCTTGGGCTTCAAGTCTAACTCTAAGGCTTGGGCTTGGGGTGTAATCTTTGTCTAAGGCTTGTGGTTGGGGTTTAAATCTATGTCTAAGGCTTGGGGTTTAAGTTTAAGTCTAAAGCTTAATGTTGTGGATTAAGTCTAAGTCTAAGGCTTGGGGTTCGGGTTTAAGTCTAAGTCTAAGGCTTCGGGTTGGGGTTTAAGTTTAATTCTAAAGCTTTGGGTTTAGGTTTAAGTCTAAGTCTAAGGCTTGGTGTTGGGGATTAAGTCTATGACTAAGGCTTTGGGTTGTGGTTTAATTCTAAGTCTAAGGCCTGGGGTTGGTATTTAAATCTAAGTCTAAGGCTTGGGCGTCGAGGATTAAGTCTAAGTCTAAGACTTGGGTTTGGGGTTTAAGATTAAGTCTAAGGCTAGGAGTTGGTGTTTAAGTCAAAGTCTAAGGCTTGGGTTTGGAGTTTATGCCTAAGGCTTCTGGTTATGGTTTAATTCTGAGGCTTGGAGTTGGGGTTTAAGTCTAAGTCTAAGGCTTGGGGTTGGGGTTTAAGTCTACGTCTAAGGCTTGTGGTTGGGTTTTATGTGGAACTCTAAACTTGGGGTTGGGGTTTAAGTCTATGTCTAAGGCTTGGAGTTTAAGTCTAAATCTAAGGCTTTGGGTTTGGGTTTAAATTTACGGGTTGGGCTAAGGTTTGGGTTTGGGGTTAGGTTGTAAGTCTCAAGCTTGTTATTAGGGTTTAATTCTAAGGCTTGGGTTTGTGGTTTAAGTCTATGTAAAAGGCTTGTGGTTCGGGTTTAAGTCAAAGTATAAGCCTTGGGATTGGGGTTTAAGTTTACGTCTAAGGTAAGGTGTTGGGATTTCATTCTAAATCTAAGGCATGTGTTGGGGTTTAAGTTTAAGTCTAAGGCTTGGGGTTGGAGTTTAAGTCTAAGTCCCAGGATTGGTTTTGGGGTTTACAATCGAAATCTAAGGCTTGTGGTTGGGGTTTAAGTCTAAGTCTAAGGGTTGGGGTTTAAGTACAAATCTGAATCTTGGGGTTGGGATTAAGTCTAAGGCTAGGAGTTGGGGTTGCAATCAAAGTCTAACCTTTAGGGTTGGGGTTTAAATCTAAGTCTAAATCTTGTAGTTGGGGTTCAAGTCTAAGTCTAAGGCTTGAGGTTGGGGTTTAAGTTTATATCTAAGTTTAAGTTTACGTCAAAGGGTTGGGGTTTAAGTCTAAGTCTGAGGTTTCGGGTTAGTGTTTAAGTCTAAGGCTAGGGGTTGGGGTTTAGTCTAAGTCTAAGGGTTGGGGTTTGAATCTAAGTCTGAGGCTTGGGGTTAGTGTTGAAGTCTAAGTCTAACGCTTTGGGTTGGGATTTAAGTCTAAGGATTGGCGTTAGGTTTTAAGTTTAAGTCTCAGGATTGGGATTGGGGTTTAAATTCTAAGTCTAAGGCTTGTGGTTTAAGTATAATCTAAGGCTTGGGGTTAGGGTTTAAGTCTAAGTCTAAGGCTTGGGGTTGGGATTTAAGACTAAGACTTGTGGAGTTGGGTTTTAAGTCTAAGTATAAAGTTTGGGGTTGGGGTTTAAGTCTAAATCTAAGTTTAAGTTTATATCTAAGTCTAAGGGTTGGGGTTTAAGTCTAAGCCTGAGGCTTGGGGTTAGTGTTTAAGTTTAAGCTTCGGGTTGGGGTTTAAGTCTAAGTCTAAGTTTAAGTTTACGTCTAAGTCTAAGGGTTAGGGTTTAAAGTCAAAGTCTAAGCCTTTGGGTTGGCGTTTACGTCTAAGTCTAAGGCTTGGGTTTGTGGTTTAAGTCTAAGTCTAAGGGTTCGTATTAGGGTTTAATTCTAAGACTTGGTGTTTGGGCTTACGTCTAAGGCTTGGGGTTACTGTTTAAGTCTAAGGCTTGGTGTTGGCTTTAAATCTAAGTCTAATGCAGGTGGTTTAAGTCTATGGCTTGTGGTTATTGTTTAATTCTAACGCTTGGGGTTTATGTTTAAGTCTAAGGGTGGGGTTTAAATCTAAGACTAAGAATTGGGGTTGGTGTTTAACTCTTAGGCTTGAGGTTCGGGTTTAAGTCTAAGTCTAAGGCTTGGGTTTGTGGTTTAAATCTAAGTCTAAATGTTGGTTTCGGATTTAAGTAGAAGGCTTGGTGTTAGGGTTTAATTCTAAAGCTTGGTGTTGGGTTTAAATCTAAGTCTAACGCTTGGGGTTGGTTTTCAAGTATATGTCTAAGGCTTGGGGTTGGGGTTTAAGTCTAAGTCTAAGGCTTTAGGTTGGGCTTTAAGTCTAAGTCTAAGGCTTGGGGTTGGGGTTTAATTCTAAGTCTAAGTCTTGGGGTTGGTGTTTAAGTCTAAGTCTTATGCTTGTGGTTGGGGTTCAAGTCTAAGTCTTGGAGTTGGGGTTTAATTTTACGTCTAAGGCTTGGGTTTGAGGTTTAAGTCTAAGTCTAAGTGTTGGTGTTAGGGTTTAAGTCTAAGGCTTCGATTTGGGGTTTAAGTCTAAGTCTAAGGCTTGGGGTTGGCGTTCAAGTCTAAGGCTTGGGGTTGGAGTTTAGTTCTAAGTCTAATGCTTGTGGTTGCGGTTTATGTCGATGTCTAGAGCTTGGGTTGGGGTTTAAGTCTATGTCTAAGGCTTAGGATTGGAGTTTAAGTCTAAATCTAAGGCTTGGGGTTGGGGTTTAAGTTTACGGGTTGGGCTAAGGCTTGGGGTTGTGGTTTAAGTCTATGTATAAGGCTTGGGGCTGGGGTTTAATTCTAAGTCTGAGGCTTGGAGTTGGGGTTTAAGTTTACGTCTAAGGCTAGGGGTTGGGGTGTAAGTCTAAGTCTAAGGCTTGGGGTTGGGGTTTAAATCTAAGTCTAAGCCTTGGGGTTAGGGTTTAACTCTAAGTCTAAGACTTGGGTTAGGGTTTAAGTTTAAGTCTAAAGCTTCGGCTTGGGGTTTAAGGCTCATTCTAGGGCTTTGGGCAGAGGTTTAAGGCTACGACCAAGGCTTGGGGTTGGGGTTTAAGTCTAAGTCTTATGCTTGGGCTTGGGCTTCAAGTCTAACTCTAAGGCTTGGGCTTGGGGTGTAATCTTTGTCTAAGGCTTGTGGTTGGGGTTTAAATCTATGTCTAAGGCTTGGGGTTTAAGTTTAAGTCTAAAGCTTAATGTTGTGGATTAAGTCTAAGTCTAAGGCTTGGGGTTCGGGTTTAAGTCTAAGTCTAAGGCTTCGGGTTGGGGTTTAAGTTTAATTCTAAAGCTTTGGGTTTAGGTTTAAGTCTAAGTCTAAGGCTTGGTGTTGGGGATTAAGTCTATGACTAAGGCTTTGGGTTGTGGTTTAATTCTAAGTCTAAGGCCTGGGGTTGGTATTTAAATCTAAGTCTAAGGCTTGGGCGTCGAGGATTAAGTCTAAGTCTAAGACTTGGGTTTGGGGTTTAAGATTAAGTCTAAGGCTAGGAGTTGGTGTTTAAGTCAAAGTCTAAGGCTTGGGTTTGGAGTTTATGCCTAAGGCTTCTGGTTATGGTTTAATTCTGAGGCTTGGAGTTGGGGTTTAAGTCTAAGTCTAAGGCTTGGGGTTGGGGTTTAAGTCTACGTCTAAGGCTTGTGGTTGGGTTTTATGTGGAACTCTAAACTTGGGGTTGGGGTTTAAGTCTATGTCTAAGGCTTGGAGTTTAAGTCTAAATCTAAGGCTTTGGGTTTGGGTTTAAATTTACGGGTTGGGCTAAGGTTTGGGTTTGGGGTTAGGTTGTAAGTCTCAAGCTTGTTATTAGGGTTTAATTCTAAGGCTTGGGTTTGTGGTTTAAGTCTATGTAAAAGGCTTGTGGTTCGGGTTTAAGTCAAAGTATAAGCCTTGGGATTGGGGTTTAAGTTTACGTCTAAGGTAAGGTGTTGGGATTTCATTCTAAATCTAAGGCATGTGTTGGGGTTTAAGTTTAAGTCTAAGGCTTGGGGTTGGAGTTTAAGTCTAAGTCCCAGGATTGGTTTTGGGGTTTACAATCGAAATCTAAGGCTTGTGGTTGGGGTTTAAGTCTAAGTCTAAGGGTTGGGGTTTAAGTACAAATCTGAATCTTGGGTTTGGGATTAAGTCTAAGGCTAGGAGTTGGGGTTGCAATCAAAGTCTAACCTTTAGGGTTGGGGTTTAAATCTAAGTCTAAAACTTGTAGATGGGGTTCAAGTCTAAGTCTAAGGCTTGAGGTTGGGGTTTAAGTTTATATCTAAGTTTAAGTTTACGTCAAAGGGTTGGGGTTTAAGTCTAAGTCTGAGGTTTCGGGTTAGTGTTTAAGTCTAAGGCTAGGGGTTGGGGTTTATGTCTATGTCCAAGTCTTGTGGTTGGGGTTTAAGTCTAAGTATGAGGCTTGGATTTGTGGTTTAAGTCTAAGTCTAAGGGTCGGTTTAGGATTTAAGTCTAAGGCTTGGGGTTAGGTTTTAAGTTTAAGTCTCAGGATTGGGATTGGGGTTTAAATTCTAAGTCTAAGGCTTGTGGTTTAAGTATAATCTAAGGCTTGGGGTTAGGGTTTAAGTCTAAGTCTAAGGCTTGGGGTTGGGATTTAAGACTAAGACTTGTGGAGTTGGGTTTTAAGTCTAAGTATAAAGTTTGGGGTTGGGGTTTAAGTCTAAATCTAAGTTTAAGTTTATATCTAAGTCTAAGGGTTGGGGTTTAAGTCTAAGCCTGAGGCTTGGGGTTAGTGTTTAAGTTTAAGCTTCGGGTTGGGGTTTAAGTCTAAGTCTAAGTTTAAGTTTACGTCTAAGTCTAAGGGTTAGGGTTTAAAGTCAAAGTCTAAGCCTTTGGGTTGGCGTTTACGTCTAAGTCTAAGGGTTCGTATTAGGGTTTAATTCTAAGACTTGGTGTTTGGTCTTACGTCTAAGGCTTGGGGTTACTGTTTAAGTCTAAGGCTTGGTGTTGGCTTTAAATCTAAGTCTAATGCAGGTGGTTTAAGTCTACGGCTTGTGGTTATTGTTTAATTCTAACGCTTGGGGTTTATGTTTAAGTCTAAGGGTGGGGTTTAAATCTAAGACTAAGAATTGGGGTTGGTGTTTAACTCTTAGGCTTGAGGTTCGGGTTTAAGTCTAAGTCTAAGGCTTGGGTTTGTGGTTTAAATCTAAGTCTAAATGTTGGTTTCGGATTTAAGTAGAAGGCTTGGTGTTAGGGTTTAATTCTAAAGCTTGGTGTTGGGTTTAAATCTAAGTCTAACGCTTGGGGTTGGTTTTCAAGTATATGTCTAAGGCTTGGGGTTGGGGTTTAAGTCTAAGTCTAAGGCTTTAGGTTGGGCTTTAAGTCTAAGTCTAAGGCTTGGGGTTGGGGTTTAATTCTAAGTCTAAGTCTTGGGGTTGGTGTTTAAGTCTAAGTCTTATGCTTGTGGTTGGGGTTCAAGTCTAATTCTAAGTTTGTCTTGGGGTTTAAGTCTAAGCCTAAGTCTTGTGGTTGGGGTTTAAATCTATGTCTCAGGCTTGGGGTTTAAGTCTAAGTCTAAAGCTTAATGTTGGGGATTAAGTCTAAGTCTAAGGCTTTAGGTTGGGTTTTAAGTCTAATTCTAAGGCTTGGGGTTTGGGTTTAAGTTTAAGTCTCAGGCTCGGGATTGGGGTTAAATATAACTCTAAGGTTTAAGTTTAGGGTTTAAGTCTAAGCCTAAGGCTTGGGGTTTAAGTCTAGGTCTAACGCTTGGGTTTGTGGTTTAAGTCTACGTCTGAGGCTTGGGGTTCGGGTTTAAGTCTAAATCTAAGGCATGTGGTTAGGGTTTAAGTCTAAATCTAAGGCTTGGGTTTAGGACGTGAGTATAAATCTAATGCTTGGCGTTAGGGTTTAAGTCTAAGTCTAAGGCTTGGGGTTGGGGTATAAGTCTAATTCTAAGGATAAGGTTGGGTTCGTGTTTAAGTCTAAGTGTTGTGATTTGGATTTAATTCTAAGGCTTGGAGTTTGGGTTTACGTCTAAGTCTAAAGCTTGGGATTGGGGTTTAAATCTAAGTCTAAGCCTTGGGGTTAGGATTTAACTCTAAGTCTAAGACTTGGGTTAGGGTTTAAGTTTAAGTCTAAGGCTTTGGGTTGGGCTTTAAGTCTAAGGCTAGGGGTTGGGGTTTAAGTCTAAGTCTAAGTTTTGGGGTTGGGCTTTAAGTCTAAGTCTTATGCTTATGGTTGGGGTTCAAGTCTAAGTCTAACGCTTGCGCTTGAAGTCTATGCCTAAGGCTTGGGGTTGGAGTTTAATTCTAAGTCTAAGGCTTTGGGTTGGGGTTTAAGACTACGTCTAAGGCTTGAGGTTGGGGTTTAAGTCTAAGTCTTGGAGTTGGGGTTTAATTTTACGTCTAAGGCTTGGGTTTGAGGTTTAAGTCTAAGTCTAAGTGTTGGTGTTAGGGTTTAAGTCTAAGGCTTCGATTTGGGGTTTAAGTCTAAGTCTAAGGCTTGGGGGAGGGCGTTTATGTCTAAGTCTAAGGCTTGGGGTTGGCGTTCAAGTCTAAGGCTTGGGGTTGGAGTTTAGTTCTAAGTCTAATGCTTGTGGTTGGGGTTTATGTCGATGTCT
Organism: Eledone cirrhosa; assembly: GCA_964016885.1. Classification (NCBI taxonomy): domain Eukaryota; kingdom Metazoa; phylum Mollusca; class Cephalopoda; order Octopoda; family Eledonidae; genus Eledone; species Eledone cirrhosa. The sequence goes on along the minus strand of OZ024748.1, from coordinate 31,000,989 downwards.
AGAGCTTGGGTTGGGGTTTAAGTCTATGTCTAAGGCTTAGGATTGGAGTTTAAGTCTAAATCTAAGGCTTGGGGTTGGGGTTTAAGTTTACGGGTTGGGCTAAGGCTTGGGGTTGTGGTTTAAGTCTATGTATAAGGCTTGGGGCTGGGGTTTAATTCTAAGTCTGAGGCTTGGAGTTGGGGTTTAAGTTTACGTCTAAGGCTAGGGGTTGGGGTGTAAGTCTAAGTCTAAGGCTTGGGGTTGGGGTTTAAATCTAAGTCTAAGCCTTGGGGTTAGGGTTTAACTCTAAGTCTAAGACTTGGGTTAGGGTTTAAGTTTAAGTCTAAAGCTTCGGCTTGGGGTTTAAGGCTCATTCTAGGGCTTTGGGCAGAGGTTTAAGGCTACGACCAAGGCTTGGGGTTGGGGTTTAAGTCTAAGTCTTATGCTTGGGCTTGGGCTTCAAGTCTAACTCTAAGGCTTGGGCTTGGGGTGTAATCTTTGTCTAAGGCTTGTGGTTGGGGTTTAAATCTATGTCTAAGGCTTGGGGTTTAAGTTTAAGTCTAAAGCTTAATGTTGTGGATTAAGTCTAAGTCTAAGGCTTGGGGTTCGGGTTTAAGTCTAAGTCTAAGGCTTCGGGTTGGGGTTTAAGTTTAATTCTAAAGCTTTGGGTTTAGGTTTAAGTCTAAGTCTAAGGCTTGGTGTTGGGGATTAAGTCTATGACTAAGGCTTTGGGTTGTGGTTTAATTCTAAGTCTAAGGCCTGGGGTTGGTATTTAAATCTAAGTCTAAGGCTTGGGCGTCGAGGATTAAGTCTAAGTCTAAGACTTGGGTTTGGGGTTTAAGATTAAGTCTAAGGCTAGGAGTTGGTGTTTAAGTCAAAGTCTAAGGCTTGGGTTTGGAGTTTATGCCTAAGGCTTCTGGTTATGGTTTAATTCTGAGGCTTGGAGTTGGGGTTTAAGTCTAAGTCTAAGGCTTGGGGTTGGGGTTTAAGTCTACGTCTAAGGCTTGTGGTTGGGTTTTATGTGGAACTCTAAACTTGGGGTTGGGGTTTAAGTCTATGTCTAAGGCTTGGAGTTTAAGTCTAAATCTAAGGCTTTGGGTTTGGGTTTAAATTTACGGGTTGGGCTAAGGTTTGGGTTTGGGGTTAGGTTGTAAGTCTCAAGCTTGTTATTAGGGTTTAATTCTAAGGCTTGGGTTTGTGGTTTAAGTCTATGTAAAAGGCTTGTGGTTCGGGTTTAAGTCAAAGTATAAGCCTTGGGATTGGGGTTTAAGTTTACGTCTAAGGTAAGGTGTTGGGATTTCATTCTAAATCTAAGGCATGTGTTGGGGTTTAAGTTTAAGTCTAAGGCTTGGGGTTGGAGTTTAAGTCTAAGTCCCAGGATTGGTTTTGGGGTTTACAATCGAAATCTAAGGCTTGTGGTTGGGGTTTAAGTCTAAGTCTAAGGGTTGGGGTTTAAGTACAAATCTGAATCTTGGGGTTGGGATTAAGTCTAAGGCTAGGAGTTGGGGTTGCAATCAAAGTCTAACCTTTAGGGTTGGGGTTTAAATCTAAGTCTAAATCTTGTAGTTGGGGTTCAAGTCTAAGTCTAAGGCTTGAGGTTGGGGTTTAAGTTTATATCTAAGTTTAAGTTTACGTCAAAGGGTTGGGGTTTAAGTCTAAGTCTGAGGTTTCGGGTTAGTGTTTAAGTCTAAGGCTAGGGGTTGGGGTTTAGTCTAAGTCTAAGGGTTGGGGTTTGAATCTAAGTCTGAGGCTTGGGGTTAGTGTTGAAGTCTAAGTCTAACGCTTTGGGTTGGGATTTAAGTCTAAGGATTGGCGTTAGGTTTTAAGTTTAAGTCTCAGGATTGGGATTGGGGTTTAAATTCTAAGTCTAAGGCTTGTGGTTTAAGTATAATCTAAGGCTTGGGGTTAGGGTTTAAGTCTAAGTCTAAGGCTTGGGGTTGGGATTTAAGACTAAGACTTGTGGAGTTGGGTTTTAAGTCTAAGTATAAAGTTTGGGGTTGGGTTTAAGTCTAAATCTAAGTTTAAGTTTATATCTAAGTCTAAGGGTTGGGGTTTAAGTCTAAGCCTGAGGCTTGGGGTTAGTGTTTAAGTTTAAGCTTCGGGTTGGGGTTTAAGTCTAAGTCTAAGTTTAAGTTTACGTCTAAGTCTAAGGGTTAGGGTTTAAAGTCAAAGTCTAAGCCTTTGGGTTGGCGTTTACGTCTAAGTCTAAGGCTTGGGTTTGTGGTTTAAGTCTAAGTCTAAGGGTTCGTATTAGGGTTTAATTCTAAGACTTGGTGTTTGGGCTTACGTCTAAGGCTTGGGGTTACTGTTTAAGTCTAAGGCTTGGTGTTGGCTTTAAATCTAAGTCTAATGCAGGTGGTTTAAGTCTACGGCTTGTGGTTATTGTTTAATTCTAACGCTTGGGGTTTATGTTTAAGTCTAAGGGTGGGGTTTAAATCTAAGACTAAGAATTGGGGTTGGTGTTTAACTCTTAGGCTTGAGGTTCGGGTTTAAGTCTAAGTCTAAGGCTTGGGTTTGTGGTTTAAATCTAAGTCTAACTGTTGGTTTCGGATTTAAGTAGAAGGCTTGGTGTTAGGGTTTAATTCTAAAGCTTGGTGTTGGGTTTAAATCTAAGTCTAACGCTTGGGGTTGGTTTTCAAGTATATGTCTAAGGCTTGGGGTTGGGGTTTAAGTCTAAGTCTAAGGCTTTAGGTTGGGCTTTAAGTCTAAGTCTAAGGCTTGGGGTTGGGGTTTAATTCTAAGTCTAAGTCTTGGGGTTGGTGTTTAAGTCTAAGTCTTATGCTTGTGGTTGGGGTTCAAGTCTAAGTCTTGGAGTTGGGGTTTAATTTTACGTCTAAGGCTTGGGTTTGAGGTTTAAGTCTAAGTCTAAGTGTTGGTGTTAGGGTTTAAGTCTAAGGCTTCGATTTGGGGTTTAAGTCTAAGTCTAAGGCTTGGGGGAGGGCGTTTATGTCTAAGTCTAAGGCTTGGGGTTGGCGTTCAAGTCTAAGGCTTGGGGTTGGAGTTTAGTTCTAAGTCTAATGCTTGTGGTTGGGGTTTATGTCGATGTCTAGAGCTTGGGTTGGGGTTTAAGTCTATGTCTAAGGCTTAGGATTGGAGTTTAAGTCTAAATCTAAGGCTTGGGGTTGGGGTTTAAGTTTACGGGTTGGGCTAAGGCTAGGGGTTGTGGTTTAAGTCTATGTATAAGGCTTGGGGCTGGGGTTTAATTCTAAGTCTGAGGCTTGGAGTTGGGGTTTAAGTTTACGTCTAAGGCTAGGGGTTGGGGTGTAAGTCTAAGTCTAAGGCTTGGGGTTGGGGTTTAAATCTAAGTCTAAGCCTTGGGGTTAGGGTTTAACTCTAAGTCTAAGACTTGGGTTAGGGTTTAAGTTTAAGTCTAAAGCTTCGGCTTGGGGTTTAAGGCTCATTCTAGGGCTTTGGGCAGAGGTTTAAGGCTACGACCAAGGCTTGGGGTTGGGGTTTAAGTCTAAGTCTTATGCTTGGGCTTGGGCTTCAAGTCTAACTCTAAGGCTTGGGCTTGGGGTGTAATCTTTGTCTAAGGCTTGTGGTTGGGGTTTAAATCTATGTCTAAGGTTTGGGGTTTAAGTTTAAGTCTAAAGCTTAATGTTGTGGATTAAGTCTAAGTCTAAGGCTTGGGGTTCGGGTTTAAGTCTAAGTCTAAGGCTTCGGGTTGGGGTTTAAGTTTAATTCTAAAGCTTTGGGTTTAGGTTTAAGTCTAAGTCTAAGGCTTGGTGTTGGGGATTAAGTCTATGACTAAGGCTTTGGGTTGTGGTTTAATTCTAAGTCTAAGGCCTGGGGTTGGTATTTAAATCTAAGTCTAAGGCTTGGGCGTCGAGGATTAAGTCTAAGTCTAAGACTTGGGTTTGGGGTTTAAGATTAAGTCTAAGGCTAGGAGTTGGTGTTTAAGTCAAAGTCTAAGGCTTGGGTTTGGAGTTTATGCCTAAGGCTTCTGGTTATGGTTTAATTCTGAGGCTTGGAGTTGGGGTTTAAGTCTAAGTCTAAGGCTTGGGGTTGGGGTTTAAGTCTACGTCTAAGGCTTGTGGTTGGGTTTTATGTGGAACTCTAAACTTGGGGTTGGGGTTTAAGTCTATGTCTAAGGCTTGGAGTTTAAGTCTAAATCTAAGGCTTTGGGTTTGGGTTTAAATTTACGGGTTGGGCTAAGGTTTGGGTTTGGGGTTAGGTTGTAAGTCTCAAGCTTGTTATTAGGGTTTAATTCTAAGGCTTGGGTTTGTGGTTTAAGTCTATGTAAAAGGCTTGTGGTTCGGGTTTAAGTCAAAGTATAAGCCTTGGGATTGGGGTTTAAGTTTACGTCTAAGGTAAGGTGTTGGGATTTCATTCTAAATCTAAGGCATGTGTTGGGGTTTAAGTTTAAGTCTAAGGCTTGGGGTTGGAGTTTAAGTCTAAGTCCCAGGATTGGTTTTGGGGTTTACAATCGAAATCTAAGGCTTGTGGTTGGGGTTTAAGTCTAAGTCTAAGGGTTGGGGTTTAAGTACAAATCTGAATCTTGGGGTTGGGATTAAGTCTAAGGCTAGGAGTTGGGGTTGCAATCAAAGTCTAACCTTTAGGGTTGGGGTTTAAATCTAAGTCTAAATCTTGTAGTTGGGGTTCAAGTCTAAGTCTAAGGCTTGAGGTTGGGGTTTAAGTTTATATCTAAGTTTAAGTTTACGTCAAAGGGTTGGGGTTTAAGTCTAAGTCTGAGGTTTCGGGTTAGTGTTTAAGTCTAAGGCTAGGGGTTGGGGTTTAGTCTAAGTCTAAGGGTTGGGGTTTGAATCTAAGTCTGAGGCTTGGGGTTAGTGTTGAAGTCTAAGTCTAACGCTTTGGGTTGGGATTTAAGTCTAAGGATTGGCGTTAGGTTTTAAGTTTAAGTCTCAGGATTGGGATTGGGGTTTAAATTCTAAGTCTAAGGCTTGTGGTTTAAGTATAATCTAAGGCTTGGGGTTAGGGTTTAAGTCTAAGTCTAAGGCTTGGGGTTGGGATTTAAGACTAAGACTTGTGGAGTTGGGTTTTAAGTCTAAGTATAAAGTTTGGGGTTGGGGTTTAAGTCTAAATCTAAGTTTAAGTTTATATCTAAGTCTAAGGGTTGGGGTTTAAGTCTAAGCCTGAGGCTTGGGGTTAGTGTTTAAGTTTAAGCTTCGGGTTGGGGTTTAAGTCTAAGTCTAAGTTTAAGTTTACGTCTAAGTCTAAGGGTTAGGGTTTAAAGTCAAAGTCTAAGCCTTTGGGTTGGCGTTTACGTCTAAGTCTAAGGCTTGGGTTTGTGGTTTAAGTCTAAGTCTAAGGGTTCGTATTAGGGTTTAATTCTAAGACTTGGTGTTTGGGCTTACGTCTAAGGCTTGGGGTTACTGTTTAAGTCTAAGGCTTGGTGTTGGCTTTAAATCTAAGTCTAATGCAGGTGGTTTAAGTCTACGGCTTGTGGTTATTGTTTAATTCTAACGCTTGGGGTTTATGTTTAAGTCTAAGGGTGGGGTTTAAATCTAAGACTAAGAATTGGGGTTGGTGTTTAACTCTTAGGCTTGAGGTTCGGGTTTAAGTCTAAGTCTAAGGCTTGGGTTTGTGGTTTAAATCTAAGTCTAACTGTTGGTTTCGGATTTAAGTAGAAGGCTTGGTGTTAGGGTTTAATTCTAAAGCTTGGTGTTGGGTTTAAATCTAAGTCTAACGCTTGGGGTTGGTTTTCAAGTATATGTCTAAGGCTTGGGGTTGGGGTTTAAGTCTAAGTCTAAGGCTTTAGGTTGGGCTTTAAGTCTAAGTCTAAGGCTTGGGGTTGGGGTTTAATTCTAAGTCTAATTCTTGGGGTTGGTGTTTAAGTCTAAGTCTTATGCTTGTGGTTGGGGTTCAAGTCTAAGTCTTGGAGTTGGGGTTTAATTTTACGTCTAAGGCTTGGGTTTGAGGTTTAAGTCTAAGTCTAAGTGTTGGTGTTAGGGTTTAAGTCTAAGGCTTCGATTTGGGGTTTAAGTCTAAGTCTAAGGCTTGGGGGGGGCGTTTATGTCTAAGTCTAAGGCTTGGGGTTGGCGTTCAAGTCTAAGGCTTGGGGTTGGAGTTTAGTTCTAAGTCTAATGCTTGTGGTTGGGGTTTATGTCGATGTCTAGAGCTTGGGTTGGGGTTTAAGTCTATGTCTAAGGCTTAGGATTGGAGTTTAAGTCTAAATCTAAGGCTTGGGGTTGGGGTTTAAGTTTACGGGTTGGGCTAAGGCTAGGGGTTGTGGTTTAAGTCTATGTATAAGGCTTGGGGCTGGGGTTTAATTCTAAGTCTGAGGCTTGGAGTTGGGGTTTAAGTTTACGTCTAAGGCTAGGGGTTGGGGTGTAAGTCTAAGTCTAAGGCTTGGGGTTGGGGTTTAAATCTAAGTCTAAGCCTTGGGGTTAGGGTTTAACTCTAAGTCTAAGACTTGGGTTAGGGTTTAAGTTTAAGTCTAAAGCTTCGGCTTGGGGTTTAAGGCTCATTCTAGGGCTTTGGGCAGAGGTTTAAGGCTACGACCAAGGCTTGGGGTTGGGGTTTAAGTCTAACTCTAAGGCTTGGGCTTGGGGTGTAATCTTTGTCTAAGGCTTGTGGTTGGGGTTTAAATCTATGTCTAAGGCTTGGGGTTTAAGTTTAAGTCTAAAGCTTAATGTTGTGGATTAAGTCTAAGTCTAAGGCTTGGGGTTCGGGTTTAAGTCTAAGTCTAAGGCTTCGGGTTGGGGTTTAAGTTTAATTCTAAAGCTTTGGGTTTAGGTTTAAGTCTAAGTCTAAGGCTTGGTGTTGGGGATTAAGTCTATGACTAAGGCTTTGGGTTGTGGTTTAATTCTAAGTCTAAGGCCTGGGGTTGGTATTTAAATCTAAGTCTAAGGCTTGGGCGTCGAGGATTAAGTCTAAGTCTAAGACTTGGGTTTGGGGTTTAAGATTAAGTCTAAGGCTAGGAGTTGGTGTTTAAGTCAAAGTCTAAGGCTTGGGTTTGGAGTTTATGCCTAAGGCTTCTGGTTATGGTTTAATTCTGAGGCTTGGAGTTGGGGTTTAAGTCTAAGTCTAAGGCTTGGGGTTGGGGTTTAAGTCTACGTCTAAGGCTTGTGGTTGGGTTTTATGTGGAACTCTAAACTTGGGGTTGGGGTTTAAGTCTATGTCTAAGTCTTGGAGTTTAAGTCTAAATCTAAGGCTTTGGGTTTGGGTTTAAATTTACGGGTTGGGCTAAGGTTTGGGTTTGGGGTTAGGTTGTAAGTCTCAAGCTTGTTATTAGGGTTTAATTCTAAGGCTTGGGTTTGTGGTTTAAGTCTATGTAAAAGGCTTGTGGTTCGGGTTTAAGTCAAAGTATAAGCCTTGGGATTGGGGTTTAAGTTTACGTCTAAGGTAAGGTGTTGGGATTTCATTCTAAATCTAAGGCATGTGTTGGGGTTTAAGTTTAAGTCTAAGGCTTGGGGTTGGAGTTTAAGTCTAAGTCCCAGGATTGGTTTTGGGGTTTACAATCGAAATCTAAGGCTTGTGGTTGGGGTTTAAGTCTAAGTCTAAGGGTTGGGGTTTAAGTACAAATCTGAATCTTGGGGTTGGGATTAAGTCTAAGGCTAGGAGTTGGGGTTGCAATCAAAGTCTAACCTTTAGGGTTGGGGTTTAAATCTAAGTCTAAATCTTGTAGTTGGGGTTCAAGTCTAAGTCTAAGGCTTGAGGTTGGGGTTTAAGTTTATATCTAAGTTTAAGTTTACGTCAAAGGGTTGGGGTTTAAGTCTAAGTCTGAGGTTTCGGGTTAGTGTTTAAGTCTAAGGCTAGGGGTTGGGGTTTAGTCTAAGTCTAAGGGTTGGGGTTTGAATCTAAGTCTGAGGCTTGCGGTTAGTGTTGAAGTCTAAGTCTAACGCTTTGGGTTGGGATATAAGTCTAAGGATTGGCGTTAGGTTTTAAGTTTAAGTCTCAGGATTGGGATTGGGGTTTAAATTCTAAGTCTAAGGCTTGTGGTTTAAGTATAATCTAAGGCTTGGGGTTAGGGTTTAAGTCTAAGTCTAAGGCTTGGGGTTGGGATTTAAGACTAAGACTTGTGGAGTTGGGTTTTAAGTCTAAGTATAAAGTTTGGGGTTGGGGTTTAAGTCTAAATCTAAGTTTAAGTTTATATCTAAGTCTAAGGGTTGGGGTTTAAGTCTAAGCCTGAGGCTTGGGGTTAGTGTTTAAGTTTAAGCTTCGGGTTGGGGTTTAAGTCTAAGTCTAAGTTTAAGTTTACGTCTAAGTCTAAGGGTTAGGGTTTAAAGTCAAAGTCTAAGCCTTTGGGTTGGCGTTTACGTCTAAGTCTAAGGCTTGGGTTTGTGGTTTAAGTCTAAGTCTAAGGGTTCGTATTAGGGTTTAATTCTAAGACTTGGTGTTTGGGCTTACGTCTAAGGCTTGGGGTTACTGTTTAAGTCTAAGGCTTGGTGTTGGCTTTAAATCTAAGTCTAATGCAGGTGGTTTAAGTCTACGGCTTGTGGTTATTGTTTAATTCTAACGCTTGGGGTTTATGTTTAAGTCTAAGGGTGGGGTTTAAATCTAAGACTAAGAATTGGGGTTGGTGTTTAACTCTTAGGCTTGAGGTTCGGGTTTAAGTCTAAGTCTAAGGCTTGGGTTTGTGGTTTAAATCTAAGTCTAACTGTTGGTTTCGGATTTAAGTAGAAGGCTTGGTGTTAGGGTTTAATTCTAAAGCTTGGTGTTGGGTTTAAATCTAAGTCTAACGCTTGGGGTTGGTTTTCAAGTATATGTCTAAGGCTTGGGGTTGGGGTTTAAGTCTAAGTCTAAGGCTTTAGGTTGGGCTTTAAGTCTAAGTCTAAGGCTTGGGGTTGGGGTTTAATTCTAAGTCTAAGTCTTGGGGTTGGTGTTTAAGTCTAAGTCTTATGCTTGTGGTTGGGGTTCAAGTCTAAGTCTTGGAGTTGGGGTTTAATTTTACGTCTAAGGCTTGGGTTTGAGGTTTAAGTCTAAGTCTAAGTGTTGGTGTTAGGGTTTAAGTCTAAGGCTTCGATTTGGGGTTTAAGTCTAAGTCTAAGGCTTGGGGGAGGGCGTTTATGTCTAAGTCTAAGGCTTGGGGTTGGCGTTCAAGTCTAAGGCTTGGGGTTGGAGTTTAGTTCTAAGTCTAATGCTTGTGGTTGGGGTTTATGTCGATGTCTAGAGCTTGGGTTGGGGTTTAAGTCTATGTCTAAGGCTTAGGATTGGAGTTTAAGTCTAAATCTAAGGCTTGGGGTTGGGGTTTAAGTTTACGGGTTGGGCTAAGGCTAGGGGTTGTGGTTTAAGTCTATGTATAAGGCTTGGGGCTGGGGTTTAATTCTAAGTCTGAGGCTTGGAGTTGGGGTTTAAGTTTACGTCTAAGGCTAGGGGTTGGGGTGTAAGTCTAAGTCTAAGGCTTGGGGTTGGGGTTTAAATCTAAGTCTAAGCCTTGGGGTTAGGGTTTAACTCTAAGTCTAAGACTTGGGTTAGGGTTTAAGTTTAAGTCTAAAGCTTCGGCTTGGGGTTTAAGGCTCATTCTAGGGCTTTGGGCAGAGGTTTAAGGCTACGACCAAGGCTTGGGGTTGGGGTTTAAGTCTAAGTCTTATGCTTGGGCTTGGGCTTCAAGTCTAACTCTAAGGCTTGGGCTTGGGGTGTAATCTTTGTCTAAGGCTTGTGGTTGGGGTTTAAATCTATGTCTAAGGTTTGGGGTTTAAGTTTAAGTCTAAAGCTTAATGTTGTGGATTAAGTCTAAGTCTAAGGCTTGGGGTTCGGGTTTAAGTCTAAGTCTAAGGCTTCGGGTTGGGGTTTAAGTTTAATTCTAAAGCTTTGGGTTTAGGTTTAAGTCTAAGTCTAAGGCTTGGTGTTGGGGATTAAGTCTATGACTAAGGCTTTGGGTTGTGGTTTAATTCTAAGTCTAAGGCCTGGGGTTGGTATTTAAATCTAAGTCTAAGGCTTGGGCGTCGAGGATTAAGTCTAAGTCTAAGACTTGGGTTTGGGGTTTAAGATTAAGTCTAAGGCTAGGAGTTGGTGTTTAAGTCAAAGTCTAAGGCTTGGGTTTGGAGTTTATGCCTAAGGCTTCTGGTTATGGTTTAATTCTGAGGCTTGGAGTTGGGGTTTAAGTCTAAGTCTAAGGCTTGGGGTTGGGGTTTAAGTCTACGTCTAAGGCTTGTGGTTGGGTTTTATGTGGAACTCTAAACTTGGGGTTGGGGTTTAAGTCTATGTCTAAGTCTTGGAGTTTAAGTCTAAATCTAAGGCTTTGGGTTTGGGTTTAAATTTACGGGTTGGGCTAAGGTTTGGGTTTGGGGTTAGGTTGTAAGTCTCAAGCTTGTTATTAGGGTTTAATTCTAAGGCTTGGGTTTGTGGTTTAAGTCTATGTAAAAGGCTTGTGGTTCGGGTTTAAGTCAAAGTATAAGCCTTGGGATTGGGGTTTAAGTTTACGTCTAAGGTAAGGTGTTGGGATTTCATTCTAAATCTAAGGCATGTGTTGGGGTTTAAGTTTAAGTCTAAGGCTTGGGGTTGGAGTTTAAGTCTAAGTCCCAGGATTGGTTTTGGGGTTTACAATCGAAATCTAAGGCTTGTGGTTGGGGTTTAAGTCTAAGTCTAAGGGTTGGGGTTTAAGTACAAATCTGAATCTTGGGGTTGGGATTAAGTCTAAGGCTAGGAGTTGGGGTTGCAATCAAAGTCTAACCTTTAGGGTTGGGGTTTAAATCTAAGTCTAAATCTTGTAGTTGGGGTTCAAGTCTAAGTCTAAGGCTTGAGGTTGGGGTTTAAGTTTATATCTAAGTTTAAGTTTACGTCAAAGGGTTGGGGTTTAAGTCTAAGTCTGAGGTTTCGGGTTAGTGTTTAAGTCTAAGGCTAGGGGTTGGGGTTTAGTCTAAGTCTAAGGGTTGGGGTTTGAATCTAAGTCTGAGGCTTGGGGTTAGTGTTGAAGTCTAAGTCTAACGCTTTGGGTTGGGATTTAAGTCTAAGGATTGGCGTTTATGTTTAAGTCTAAGGCTTGTGTTTATGGTTTAATTCTAAGGCGTGTAATTGGGGATTACGTCTAAGTCTAAAGCTTGGGGTTGGGGTTTAAGTCTAAGTCTAAGGCTTGAGGTTGGGGTTTAAATCTATGTCTATGACTTGGGTTTTAAGTCTAAGTCTAAGGCTTAATGTTGGGGTTTAAGTCTAAGTCTAAGGCTTAATATTGGGGTTTAAGTCTAAGTCTAAGCCTTGGGTTGGGGTTTAAGTGTAAGTCTAATGCTAGTGGTTGGGATTTATGTCGATGTCTAAAGCTTGGAGTTGGGGTTTAAGTCTATGTCTAAGGCTTGGGTTTGGAGTTTAAGTCTAAATCTAAGGCATGGGTTGGGGTTTAAGTTTACGGGTTGGGCTAAGGCTTGGGGTTGGTGTTCGGTTTTAAGACTTGTTAGGGTTTAATTCTAAGGCTTGTTGTTGTGGTTTAAGTGTATGCATAAGGTTTGTGGTTGGGGTTTAATTCTAAGTCTAAGGCTTTGGTTTGTGGTTAGTGTCTATGTCTAAGACTTGAGGTTGGGGTTTAAGTCTAAGTCTAAGGCTTGGGGTTGGGGTTTAAGTCTAAGACTAAGACTTGGGATTAGGGTTTAAATATAAGGCCTGGAGTTGGGCTTTAAGTCTAAGTCTAATGCTTGGGGTTGGGGTTTAAGTGTAACGCTAAGGCTTTGGGTTGAAGTTTAAGTCTATGTCTAAGGCTTGGGGTTGGGGTTTAAATCTAAGTCTAAAGCTTAGGGATAGGATTTAAGTTTAAGTCTAAAGCTTCGGTTTGGGGTTTAAGTCTAATTCTAAGGCTTTGGGTAGAGGTTTAAGTCTACGTCTGAGGCTTGTGTTTGGGCTTATGTCTAAGTGTTCGGGTTGGGAATTAAGTCTATGTCTAAGGCTTTGGTTTTAGGTTTAAATCTAAATGTAAGGCTTGGAGGTTGGTGTTTAAGCCTAAGTCTAAGGCTTGGGGTTGGGGTTTAAATCTATGTCTATGGCTTGGGGTTTAAATCTAAGTCTAAGGCTTAATGTTGGGGTTTACGTCTAAGTCTAAGGCTTGGGTTAGGGTTTAAGTCTAAGTCTAATGCTTATGGTTGGGGTTTAAGTCTAAGTCTAAGGCTTGGGGTTGGGGTTTAAGTTTAAGTCTAAGGCTTTGGGTTGGGCTTTAAGTCTAAGGCTAGGGGTTGGGGTTTAAGTCTAAGTCTAAGTTTTGGGGTTGGGCTTTAAGTCTAAGTCTTATGCTTGTGGTTGGGGTTCAAGTCTAAGTCTAACGCTTGCGCTAGATCTTCATGTCTAACTCTATGCCTTGTGGTAGGGGTTTAAATCTATGTCAAAGTCTTGGGGTTTAAGTCTAAATCTAAAGCTCACTGTTGAGGATTAAGTCTAAGTCTAAGGCTTGGGCTTCGGGTTGAAGTCTAAGTCTAAGGCTTGGAGTTGGAGATTATGTCTATGAGTAATGCTTTGGGTTGTGGTTTAAGTCTAAGTCTAAGTTCCGGGGTTGAGGTTTAAGTCTACGTCTTAGTCTAAGTCTAACCCTTAGACATAGATTTAAACACCAAACCTAAGCCTTAGACTTAGACTTAAACCCCAACCCCAAAACATAGACTTAGACTTAAATCTCAACCACTAGCATTTGACTTAGACTTAAAACCAACACCAAGATTTAGACTTAAACCGTAACCCCAAGCCTTAGACTTAAACCCCAACCCCAAGCCTTAGATTTGAACTTAAACCTCAATACAAAGCCTTAAACCCCAAACCCAAGACTTAGACTTAGACTTAAAACCCAACTCCAAGACTTAGACTTAGATTTAAACCCCAACCTAAAGCCTTTGACTTAGACTTAAAGCCCAACCCCAAGCCTTAGATATATACTTGAACCCCAACCCCAAGCGTTAGGCGTAGACTTAAACCCCAACCCCAAGCCTTAGACTTAAACCCCAACCCCAATTCTTAGTCTTAGACTTAAACCCCACCCACTAGCATTAGACTTTGACATAAGCCCCAACTCCAAGCCTTAGAATTAAACCATAACCACAAGCCGTAGACTTAAACCCAACACCAAGCCTTAGAGTTAGACTTAAACCCCAACCCCAAGCCTTACATTTAGACATAAAACGCAACCACAAGCCTTAGACTTAGACTTAAACCCAAATCCAAAGCCTTAGAATTAAACTTAAACGCCAACCCGAAGTCTTAGACTTAGAATTAAACCCGAACCCCAAGCCTTAGACATAGACTTAATCCCTAACATTAAGCTTTAGACTTAGACTTAAACCCCAAGCCTTAGACGTAGATCTAGATCCCAACCACAACCCTTAGACTTAGACTTAAACCACAAGCCCAATCTGAGAGTTGGACTTGAAGCCCAAGCGCAAGCATAAGACTTAGACTGAAACCACAACCCCAAGCCTTAGACTTAAACTTAAACCTCAACACAAAGCCTTAGACTTAAACCCCAACATATGACTTAAACTTAGACTTAAAGCCCAACCTAAAGCCTTAGACTTAGACTTAAACCCCAACCCAAGCCTGAGACATATACTTGAACCCCAACCCCAAGCTTTAGACTCAGACTTACACCCCAACTCCAAGCCTTAGAATTAAACTCTAACTCCAAGACTTAGACTTAAATCCTAAACCAACCCTTAGACTTAGACTTAAACCACAAACCCAAGCCTTAGCCTTAGACTTGAACCCCAACCACAAGACTTAGACTTAGACTTAATCCCGAACACCAAGCCTTAATCTGAGACTTAAACCCCAACCTCAATTCTTAGTCTTAGACTTAAACCCCACCCACTAGCATTAGACTTAGACATAAACCCCAACTCCAAGCCTCAGAATTAAACCATAACCACAAGCCGTAGACTTAAATCCAAAATCAAGCCTTAGAGTTAGACTTAAAACCCAACCCCAAAACATAAATTAGACTTAAACCTCAACCACTAGCATTAGACTTAGATTTAAAGTCAACACCAGGCTTTAGACTTAAACCGTAACCCCAAGACTTAGACTTAAAACCCAACCCCAAGTCTTAGAGTTAGACTTAAACCCCAACTCCAAGGCTCAGAATTAAACCATAACCACAATGCGTAGACTTAAACCCAACACCAAACCTTAGAGATAGACTTAAACCCCAACCCCAACATTTAGACATAGATTTAAACCCCAACCCTAAACCTTAGATTTAGATTTAAACCCAAACCACAGGACTTAGACTTAGACTTAAACGCGAAGCCCAAGCCTTAGACTTACACTTAAACCCCAACCCCAAGCCTTAGACTTAGATTTAAACGCCAGCCCAAAGCCATAGATTGAGACATAAAACCCAACCACAAGCCTTAGACTTAGACTTAAACCCAAAACCAAAGCCTTAGACTTAAACCCCAACCACAAGCCTTAGACTTAGACTTAAACCCCAACCTGAAGCCTTAGATATAGACTTAAACCCGAAACCCAAGCCTTAGACTTAGACTTAATCCCCAACATTAAGCTTTAGACTTAGACTTAAACCCCAAGTCTTAGACGTAGAATTAAACCTCAACCACAAGCCTTACACTTAGACTTAAACCCCAAGCCCAACCTTAGAGTTGGACTTGAAGCCTAAGCGGAAGCGTTAGACTTAGACTTAAACCTCAAACCCAAGCCTTAGATTTAGACTTAAACCACAACCACAAGATTTAGACTTAGACTTAAACCCCAACCCCAATACTTAGTCTTAGACTTAAACCCCACCACCTAGCATTAGACTTAGTCATAAACCCCAACACCAAGCCTCATAATTAAACCTTAACCACAAGCCGTAGACTTATAGTTAGACTTAAACCTCAACCCAAACCCTTAGACATAGATTTAAATCCCCACCCTAAGCCTTAGACATAGACTTCAACTTGAACCCCAAAACATAGACTTAGACATAAAGCCAACACCAAGCCTTAGACTTAGGCTTAAACACCAACCCACAAACCTTAGACTTAGACTTAAACCCAAAACCAAAGACTTAGAATTAGACTTAAACCCGAATCCCAAGCCTTAGACTTAGGGTTAGACTTAAACTCCAACCCCAAGCCCTAAACATAGACTTAAACTCCAACCGCAAAACATAGACTTAGACTTAAACCTCAACCACTAGCATTAGACTTAGACTTAAACGCAAAATCATAGCCAGCGACATAGACTTAAATCCCAACACGAAGCCTTAGACTTACACTTAAACCCCAACCCAAAGTCTTAGACTTAAACTTAAACCCCAAACCCAAGCCTTAGACCTAGACTTGAAGCCCAGCACTAGAATTAGACTTAGACTTAAACCCCAACTCCAAGCCTTAGAATTAAACCATAACCACAAGACGTAGACTTAAACCAACACCAAGCCTTAGAGTTAGACTGAAACCCCAACCCCAACCCTTAGATATAGATTTGAAACCCAACCCTAAGCCTTAGACATAGACTTAAACCCCAACCCCAAATCATAGACTTAGACTTAAAGCTCAACCACTAGCATTAGACTTAGACTTAAAACCAACACCAAGCCTTAGATTTAAACCGTAACCACAAGCCTTAGACTTAAACCCCAACCCCAACCCTTAGACATAGATTTAAACCCCTACCCTAAGCTTTAGATTTAGATTTAAACTCAAACCACAAGACTTAGACTTAGACTTAAACCCGAAACCCAAGTCTTAGACTTAGATTTAAACGCCAACCACAAGCCTTAGATGTAGACTTAAACCCGAAACCCAAGCCTTAGACATAGACTTAATCCCCAACATTAAGCTTTAGACGTAGTCTTAGACGTAGAATTAAACTTCAACCACAAGCCTTACACTTAGACTTATACCCCAAGCCCAACCTTAGAGTTGGACTTGAAGCCCAAGCGCAAGCGTGAGACTTAGACTTGAACACCAACCACAATCATAAGACTTAGACTTAAATTCTAAACCAACACTTAGACTTAGACTTAAACCTCACACCCAAGCGTTAGACTTAGACTTAAACCCGAACCCCAAGCCTTAGACTTAAACCCCAACCACAAGCCTTAGACGTAGACTTAAACCCAACCCCAAAACTTAGTCTTAGACTTAAACCCCACCCACGAGCATTAGACTTAGACATAAACCCGAACTACAAGCCTCAGAATTAAACCATAACCACAAGCCGTAGACTTAAAGCCAACACCAAGCCTTAGAGTTAGACTTAAATCTCAACCCCAAGGCTTAGACTTAGGCTTAAACACCAACCCACAAACCTTAGAATTAGACTTAAACCACAAACCCAAGCCTTAAACTTAGACTTAAACCCCAACCACAAGACTTAGACTTAGACTTAAACCCGAACCCCAAGCCTTAGACTTAAACCCCAACCACAAGCCTTACACTTAGACTTAAATCCAAACCCCAAGCCTTAGACTTAGACTTAAACCGAACCCCAAGCCTTAGACTTAGACTTAAACCCCAACCCCAATTCTAAGTCTTAGACATAAACCCCACCCACTAGCATTAGACTTAGACATAAACCCCAACTCCAAGTCTTAGAATTAAAGCATAAGTACAAGCCGTAGACTTAAACCCAACACCAAGCCTTAGAGTTAGACTTAAACCCCAAGCCTTAGACATAGATTTAAACCGCAGCCCTAAGCCTTAGAGATAGACTTAAACCTCAAACCCAAAATATAGACTTAGACTTAAAGCCAACACCAAACCTTAGACTTAATTCCCAACCTTAAGCCTTAAACATAGACTTAATCCCCAACATTAAGCTTTAGACTTAGACTTAAACCCCAACTCTTAGACGTAGATTTAAACCCCAACCACAAGCCTTAGACTTAGACTTAAACCCCAAGCCTAACCTTAGAGTTGGACTTGAAGCCCAAGCGCAATCATTAGACTTCTACTTGAACCCCAACCACAAGAATAAGACTTACACTTAAACCCCAACCCCAACACTTAGACTTAGACTTAAACCCCAACCCCAAGCCTTAGACATATACTTGAATCCCAACCCCAAGCGTTAGACTTAGACTTAAACCCCAACTCCAAGCCTTAGACTTAAATCCTGAACCAACCCTTAGACTTAGCCTTAAACCACAAACCCAAGCCTTAGACTTAGACTTAAACCCGAACCCTAAGCCTTAGACTTAAACCCAACACCAAGCCTTAGAGTTAGACTTAAACCTCAACCCCAACCCTTAGACATAGATTTAAATCCCAACCCTAAGCCTTAGACTTAGATTTAATCCCCAACACCAAGCCTTAGAGATAGACTTAAACCTCAAACCCAAAATATAGACTTAGACTTAAAGCCAACACCAAGCCTTAGACTTAGACTTAATCCCCAACCTTAAGCCTTAAATATAGATTTAATCCCCAACAGTAAACTTTAGACTTAGACTTAAACCCCAACCTCAAGACTTAGACTTAGATTTAAACCCCAACCACAAGCCTTACACTTAGACTTTAACCCCAATCCCAAGCCTTAGACGTAGACTTAAACCCCAACCCCAATACTTAGTCTTAGACTTAAACCCCACCCACTAGCATTAGACTTAGACATAAACCCGAACTCCAAGCCTCAGAATTAAACCATAACCACAAGCCGTAGACTTAAACCCAACACCAAGCCTTAGAGTTAGACTTAAACCTCAACCCCAACCCTTAGACATATACTTGAACCACAAACCCGAGCGTTAGACTTAAACTTAAACCTCAACACAAGCCTTAGACTTAGACTTAAACCCCAATCCCAAAACTTACACTTAGACTTAAACCCCAACCCGAAGCTTTAGACATATACTTGAACCCCAACACCAAGCGTTAGACTTAGACTTAAACCCCAACTCCAAGCCTTAGAATTAAACCCTAACCCCAAGCCTTAGACTTAGACTTAAACCCCAACCCCAATACTTAGACTTAGATTTAATCCCCAATCCCAAGCCTTAGACTTGGTCTTAAACCCGAAAACCAAGCCTTAGAATTAAACCGCAACCACAGGCCTTAGACTTAGACTTAAACCCGAACCCCAAGACGTAGACTTAGACTTAAACCACAACCCCAATTCTTAGTCTTAGACCCCAACCACTAGCATTAGACCTAGACATAAACCCCAACTCCCAGCCTCAGAATTAAACCATAACCACAAGCCGTAGACTTAAACCCAACCCCAAGCCTTACACTTAGATTTAAACCCCAATCCCAAGCCTTAGACGTAGACTTAAACCCCAACCCCAATACTTAGTCTTAGACTTAAACCCCACCTACTAGCATTAGACTTAGACATAAACCCGAACTCCAAGCCTCAGAATTAAACCATAACCACAAGCCGTAGACTTAAAGCCAACACCAAGCCTTGGAATTAGACTTAACCCTCAACCCCAACCTTTAGACATAGATTTAAATCCCAACCCTAAGCCTTAGACTTAGACTTAATCCCCAACCGCAAGCCTTAGAGATAGCCTTAAACCTCAAACCCAAAATATAGACTTAGACTTAAAGCCAACACCGAGCCTTAGACTTAGACTTAATCCCCAACCTTAAGCCTTAAACATAGACTTAATCCCCAACATTAAGCTTTAGACTTAGACTTAAACCCCAACCTCAAGACTTAGACTTAGATTTAAACCCGAACCGCAAGCCTTAGACTTAAACCCCAACCACAAGCCTTAGACCTAGACTTAAATCCAAACCCCAAGCCTTAGACTTAGACTTAAACCGAACCCCAAGCCTTAGACTTAGACTTAAACCCCAACCCCAATTCTAAGTCTTAGACATAAACCCCACCCACTAACATTAGACTTAGACATAAACCCCAACTACAAGCCTTAGAATTAAAGCATAAGTACAAGCCGTAGACTTAAACCCAACACCAAGCCTTAGAGTTAGACTTAAACCCCAACCCCAACCCTTAGACATAGATTTAAACCCCAACCCTAAGCCTTAGAGATAGACTTAAACCTCAAACCCAAAATATAGACTTAGACTTAAAGCCAACACCAAGCCTTAGACTTAGATTTAATCCCCAACCTTAAGCCTTAAACATAGACTTAATCCCCAACATTAAGCTTTAGACTTAGACTTAAACCCCAACTCTTAGACGTAGATTTAAACCCCAACCACAAGCCTTAGACTTAAACCCCAAGCCCAACCTTAGAGTTGGACTTGAAGCCCAAGCGCAATCGTTAGACTTCTACTTGAACCCCAACCACAAGAATAAGACTTAGACTTAAACCCCAACCCCAACACTTAGACTTATACTAAAACCCCAGCCCCAAGCATTAGACTTAGACTTAAACCCCAACTCCAAGACTTAGACTTAAACCTCAACCCAAGCCTTAGACTTAGACTTAAACCCCAACCCTAATACTTAGACTTAGATTTAATCCCCAATCCCAAGCCTTAGACTTAGACTTAAACCCGAACCACAAGCCTTAGAATTAAACCCGCACCCCAAGCCTTAGACTTAGATATAAACCTCAAACCACAAGCCGTAGACTTAAACCCGAAACCCAAGCCTTAGTCTTACACTTAAACCCCAACCCCAAGTCTTAGATTTAGACTTAAAACCCAACCACAAGCCTTAGACATATACTTGAACCACAACCCCGAGCGTTAGACTTAAACTTAAACCTCAACACAAGCCTTAGACTTTGACTTAAACCCCAATCCCAAAACTTACACTTAGACTTAAACCCCAACCCGAAGCCTTAGACATATACTTGAACCCAAACCCCAAGCGTTAGACTTAGACTTAAACCCCAACTCCAAGCCTTAGAATTAAACCCTAACGCCAGGCCTTAGACTTAAATCCTAAATCAACACTTAGACTTAGACTTAAACCACAAACCCAAGCCTTAGACTTCGACTTAAACCCCAACGACAAGACTTAGACTTAAACCTCAACCACAAGCCTTAGACTTAGACTTAAAACCCAACCCCAATACTTAATCCTAGACTTAAACCTCAACCACTAGCATTAGACTTAGACTTAAGGCCAACACCAAGCATTAGACTTAAACCGTATCCAAAATCCTTAGACTTAAACCCAAACCCCAAGACTTAGACTTAGACTTAAACCCCAAACCATAGCCTTAGACATAGACTTAAATCCCAATACCAAGCCTTAGACATAGACTTAAACCCCAACCACAAGCCTTACATTTAGACTTAAACCCCAATCCCAAGCCTTACACTTAGATTTAAACCCCAATCCCAAGCCTTAGACTTAGACTTAAACCCGAACCACAAGCCTTAGACTTAAACGCCCACCCTAAGCCTTAGACTTAAACCCCAAACCACAAGCCGTAGACTTAAACCCAACACCAAGCCTTAGAGTTAGATTTAAACACAAACCACAAGACTTAGACTTAGACTTAAACCCGAAACCCAAGCCTTAGACTTACACTTAAACGCAACCCCAAGTTTTACTTAGACTTAAACGCCAACCCAAAAACTTAGATTGAGACTTAAAACCCAACCACAAGCCTTAGACTTAGACTTGAACCCCAACCCCAAGCGTTAGTCTTAGACTTAAACCCCGACTCTAAGCCTTAGAATTAAACCCTAACGCCAGGCCTTAGACTTAAATCCTAAATCAAAACTTAGACTTAGACTTAAACCACAAACCCAAGTCTTAGACTTCGACTTAAACCACAACGACAAGACTTAGACTGAGACTTAAACCCGAACACCAAGCCTTAGAATTAAACCGCAACCACAGGCCTTAGACTTAGACTTAAACCCGAACAACAAGCCTTAGACTTAGACTTAAACCACAACCCAATTCTTAGTCTTAGACCCCACCCACTAGCATTAGACCTAGACATAAACCCCAACTCCCAGCCTCAGAATTAAACCATAACCACAAGCCGTAGACTTAAACCCAACACCAAGCCTTAGAGTTAGACTTAAACCACAACTCCAACCCTTAGACATAGATTTAAAATCCAACACTAAGCCTTAGACTTAGACTTAAACCCCAACCACAAGCCTTAGACATAGACTTAAACCACAACCCCAAATCTTAGACTTAAATCCCAACCCTAAGCCTTAGACTTAGACTTGAACCCCAACTCCTACTCTTAGACTTAAAATTAAACCCCAATCCCAAGCCTTAGATTTAGAATTAAACCCTAACCCCAAGCCTTAGACTTAAAACCTAACCACAACCCGAAGCGTTAGATTTAGATTTAAACCCCAACCCAAAGCCTTAGACTTAGACTTAAACACCAACCCCAAGCCGCAGACTTAGACTTTAACCCCAACCCTAAGATTTAGACTAAGCCCCAACCCCTAGACTTAGACGTAAACTTAAACCCAAACCCAAAGCTTACACTTAAACCACAACTCTAAGCCTTAGAATTAAACCCTAACCACAAGCCTTACGCCTAATCTCTATACTTAGACTTAGACTTAAACCTCAACCATAGACTTAGACTTAAAACCAAACCCAAGCTTGAACCCCACCCACTAGCATTAGACTTAGACTTAAACCCCAACTCCAAGCCTTAGAATTAAACCATAACCACAAGCCGTAGACTTAAACCCAACGGCAAGTCTTAGAGTTAGACTTAAACCCCAACCCCATCGCTTAGACATAGATTTAAACCCCAACCCTAAGCCTTAGACTTAGACTTAAACCCAAACCACAAGACTTAGACTTAGACTGAAACCCGAAACCCAAGCCTTAGACTTACACTTAAACCCCAACCCCAAGACTTAAACGCCAATTCAAAGCCATAGATTTAGACTTAAAACTCAACCACAAGACTTACACTTAAACCCCAACCCGAAGCCTTAGACTTAGACTTAAACCCGAACCCCATGCCTTAGACTTAGACCTAATCCCCTAAATTAAGCTTTAGACATAGACTTAATCCCCAACATTAAGCCTTAGTCTTAGACTTAAACCCCAAGTCTTAGACATAGATTTAAACCCCAACCACAAGCCTTAGACTTAGACTTAAATCCCAAGCCCAACCTTAGAGTTAGACTTAAACCCCAACCACAAGCATAAAACTTAGACTTAAACCCGAACCCCAAGCCTTAGACTTAAACTTAAAGTTCAACACGAAGCCTTAGACTTAGACTTAAACCCCAACCGCAAGACTTAGAATTAGACTTAAACCCCAACCCCACGCCTTAGACATATACTTGAACACCAAACCCAAGCGTTAGACTTAGACTTAAACCCGAAACACAAGCCTTAGACTTGGACTTAAACCCCAACTCCAATTCTTAGTGTTAGACAGAAACCCCACCCACTAGCATTAGACTTAGACATAAACCCCAACTCCAAGCCTTACAATGAAACCATAACCACAAGCTGTAGACTTAAACCCTAACCCCAAGCCTTAGACTTAAATCCTAACACCAACCCTTAGACTTAGACATAAAATTAGACCCAAACTCCAAGACTTAGACTTAAACTCCAACCTCAAACCTTAGACTTAGACTTAAACTCCAAACCCAAGCCTTAGACATGGACTTAAACCGCAACCACAAGCTTAAGACTTAGACGTAGAGCCAAACTCCAAGCCTTAGAATTAAATCCTGACCACAACACTTAAACTTAAACCCGAACCCCAACCTTAGCCTTAGACTTAGACAGATACCCCAAGCCCAAGCCATAGACTTAGACTTAAACCCTAACGCCAAGCATTAGATTTATACACACACCCTAACCCCAAGCCTTAGACTAAGACATAAACCTCGACCACAAGCATTAGACTTAGCCTTAAACCCCAAACCCAAGACTTAGACTTAAAGCCCAACCCCAGGCCTTAGACATATACTTGAACCCCAACCCCAAGCGTTAGACTTAGACTTAAACCCCAACTCCAAGCCTTAGAATTAAACCCTAACCCCAAGCCTTAGACTTAAATCCTGAACCAACCCTTAGACTTAGACTTAAACCACAAACACAAGCCTTTGACTTAGACTTAAACCCGAACCCCAAGTCTTAGACTTAAACCTCAACCACAAGCCTTAGACTTAGACTTAAAACCCAACCCCAATACTTAGTCCTAGACTTAAACCCCACCTACTAGCATTAGACTTAGACATAAACCCCAACTCCAAGGCTTAGAATTAAACCATAACAACAAGCCGTAGACTTAAACCCAACACCAAGTCTTAGAGTTAGACTTAAACCCCAACCACAACCCTTAGACATGGATTTAAACCCCAACCACAAGACTTAGACATAGACTTAAACCCCAACCCTAAATCATAGACTTAGACTTAAACCTCAACCACTAGCATTAGACTTAGACTTAAAGCCAACACCAAACCTTAGACTTAAACCGTATCCCAAATCCTTAGACTTAAACCCAAACCCCAATCCTTAGACTTAGACTTAAATCCAAAACCATAGCCTTAGACATAGACTTAAATCCCCAACAATAAGCTTTAGACTTAGACTTAAACCCCAAGCCTTAGACATCTATTTGAACCCCAACCACAAGCCTTAGACTTAGACTTAAACTCCAACACCAAGACTTAGACTTAGACTTAAACACCAACCCCAGGCCTTAGACTTAAACTTAAACCTCAACACAAAGCCTTAGACTTAGACTTAAACTCCAACACCAAGTCTTAGACTTAGACTTAAACCCCAACCCCAAGCCTTAGACGTAGACATAAATCCCAACCTAAAGCCTTAGACTTAGACTTAAACCCCAACCCCAAGCCTTAGACATATACTTAAACCCCAACTCCAAGCCTTAGAATTAAACCCTAACCCCAAGCCTTAGACTTAAATCCTAAACCAACCCTTACACTTAGATTTAAACCACAAACCCAAGCCTTAGAGTTAGACTTAAACCCCAACCACAAGACTTAGCCTTAGATTTAAACCCGAACCCCAAGCCTTAGACTTAAACCCAAACCAGAAGCCTTAGACTTAGACTTAAACACCAACACCTAGACTTAGACTTAAACTTCAACCCCAACCCCAAGCCTTTGACTTAGATTATACCCAAGCCTTAGACTTAGACTTCAACCCCAACACCAAGTCTTAGACATAAACCCTAACCCCAAGCCTTAGACTTAAATCGCAACCCCAAGCCA
Source organism: Eledone cirrhosa (assembly GCA_964016885.1). Classification (NCBI taxonomy): domain Eukaryota; kingdom Metazoa; phylum Mollusca; class Cephalopoda; order Octopoda; family Eledonidae; genus Eledone; species Eledone cirrhosa. The sequence goes on along the minus strand of OZ024748.1, from coordinate 30,977,071 downwards.
TAGACATAGATTTAAACCCCAACCTCAAGACTTAGACTTAGACTAAAACCCCAGCTCCAAGCTTTAGACTTAGACTGAAACCCCAACCCCAAGACTTAGACTTAGACTTGAACCCCAACCCCAAGTCTTAGACATAGACTTAAACCCAACCCCAAGCCTTAGACATATACATTAACCTCAACCCAAAGCCTTAGACTTAGATTTAAACCCCAAACCCAAGCCTTAGACTTAGACTTAAAGCCCAACTCCACGCCTTAGACTTAAACCCTAACCCCAACCATTAAACATAGAATTAAACCCCAACCAAAATGCTTAGACTTAGACTTAAACCCCAACCACTAGCATTAGACTTAGACTTAAACTCGAAGCCATACACATAGATTTAAATCCCAGCTTCAAGCCTTAGACTTAGACTTACTCCCCAACCCCAAGCCTTAGACGTAACGTTAAACCCCAACTCCAAGACTTAGACTGAGACTTAAACCCCAACCACAAGCCTTATACATAAACTTAAACCCCAAGCAATAGACATAGATTTAAACCCCAACCACAAGCCTTAGACGTAGAATTAAACCCTAACAACAAGCCTTAGACTTAAAACCTAACCCCAAGCCTTAGCCGAACCCGTAAACTTAAACCCTAACCCAAAGCCTTAGATTTAGACTTAAACCCCAACCATAAGCTTTAGACTTAGACTTAAACCCCAAGCAATAGACATAGATTTAAACCCCAACCACAAGCCTTAGACGTAGACTTAAACCCCAACCTCAAGCTTTAGACTTAGACTTGAAACTCAACCCTAAGCCTTAGACTTAGATTTAAAACCCAACCACTAGCATTAGACGTAGACTTAAACTCCAAGCCATAGACATAGATTTAAACGCCAACCTCAAGACTTAGACTTAGACTTAAACCCCAGCTCCAAGCCTTAAACTTAGACTTAAACCCCACCCCCAAGACGTAAACTTAGACTTAAACCCCAAACCCAAGCCTTAGACTTAAACTTAAAGCTCAACCCAAAGCCTTAGACATAGACTTAAATCCCCAAACCCAAGCATTAGACTTAGACTTAAACCCCAACCCCAAGGCTTAGACATAGATTTAAACGCCAAACCCAAGCATTGGACTAAGACTGAGCCCCAACTCCTAGCCTTAGACTTAAAATTAAACCCCAACTCCAAGCCTTAGACTTAGATTTAAACCTCAACCCCAGGCCTTAGACTTAGACTTAAATCACAAACCAAAGCCTTAGACATAGATATTATTCCCAACCCCAAGCCTTAGAGATAGACTTAAACCCCAACACCAAGCCTTAGACTTATACCCTAACCCCAAGCCTTAGACTTAAACGCCAACCCCAAGTCTTAGACTTAGGCTTAAACACAAACCCCCAAGTCTTACATTTAGATTTAAACCCAAAACCAAATCCTTAGACATAGACTTAGTTCCCAACCCCAACACTTAGACTTAAAGCCCAACCCCAAGCCTTATGCATAGACTTAAACCACAACACCAAGGCTTAGAATTAAACCTTAACAAAAAGATTTAGTCTTAAAACCGAACCCCAACACCAAGCCTTAGCCCAAACCCTAAATTTAAACCCCAACCCCAAGACGTAGATTTAGACTTAAACTCCAACCCCAAGCTTTACACATCGACATAAACCCACAAATATTAGACTTAGATTTAAACCCCAACAACAAGCCTTAGACATAAACCCTAACCTCAAGCTTTAGACTCAGGCTTAAACCCCAACTCCAAGCCTTAGAATTAGACCATAACCACAAGGCTTAGACATAAACCCCAACCCCAAGCCTTAGACTTAGACTTAAACACCAACACCTAGCCTTAGACTTAAACTTCAACCCCAACCCCAAGCCTTTTACTTAGATTAAACCCAAGCCTTAGACTTAGACTTAAACCCCAAAACCAAGTCTTAGACATAAAACCTAACCCCAAGCCTTAGACTTAAACCCCAACCCCAAGCTTTAGACTTAGGCTTAAACCCCAACCCCCAAGCCCTAGACTTAAACCCCAACCCAAAGTCTTAGACTTAGACTTAAGCCCAACCACAAGCCTTAGACATAGACTTAAATCTTAACCCAAAGCCTTGGACTTAGACTTAAACCCCAACTCCAGGCCTTAGACTTAAACCCTAACACCAACCCATAAATTTAGACTTAAACCCCAACTCCAAGGCTTAGACTTAGACTTAAACGCCAAGCCCAAGCCTTAGACTTAGAATTACACCCCAACCCCAAGCTTTAGACTTAGACTTAAAGTCCAACTCCAGGCCTTAGACTTAAAACATAACCCCAACCCTTAAACTTAAACTTAAACACCAACTCCAAGACTTAGGCTTAGACTTAAACCCCAACCCCAAGCTTTAGACGTAGGCACTAACCCCAAAGCAAAGCCTTAGACTTAGAATTAAACCCCAACCCAAAGCCTTATGCATAGACTTAAACCCCAACTCCAAGCTTTACAATTAAACCCTAACAACATGTCTTAGTCGTAAAACCTAACTCCAACCCCAAGCCTTAGCCCAACTCGTAAACTTAAAGCCCAACCCCAAGTCTTAGATTTAGACTTAAACTCCAACCCCAAGCCTTAGACATAGACTTTAACCCCATCCCCAAGCCTTAGAATTAGAATTAAACCCCAACCACTAGCATTAGACTTAGACTTAAACCCCAACACCAAGCCTTAGAATTAAACCATAACTACAAGCCTTAGACATAAACGCCAACACAAAGTCTTAGACTTAGAATTAAACCCCAAACCCAAGCCCTAGAATTAGACTTAAACCCGTTCCCCAAACCCTAACCTGAAGCCATAGATTTAGATTTAAACCCCAAACCTAAGCTTTAGATTTAGGCGTAATACCCAACTACAAGTCTTAGCATTAAACCATAATCACAAGCCTTAGACTTAGATTTAAACCACAACCCCTAGCCTTAGACGTAAACTTAAACGCCAACCCCTAAACTTAGACATAGACTTAAACCCTAACAACAAGCCTTAGACTTAGACTTGAACCCCAATTCCTAGCCTTTGACTTACACTTAAACCCCAACCCAAGCCTTAGATTTAGACTTAAACCCCAACCCCAAGTCTTAGACGTAGACATAAATGCCAACCCAAAGGCTTAGACTTAGAATTAAACCCCAACCCCCAGCCTTAGACTTAGACTTAAACCACAACCCCAAGTTTAGACTTCGACATAAAACCCAACCACAAGCCTTAGACTTAGACTTAAACACCAACCACATGCCTTAGTCGTAGTCTTAAACCTCTACCCAAAGCCTTAGAATTAGACTTAAACACCAAACCGAAGTTTTAGACTTAAACTTAAACCCTAACCCCAAGCCTTAGACTTAGACTTAAACCCCAACCACAAGCCTTAGACTTAGACGTAAAGCCCAACTCCAGGCCTTAAACTTAAACTCTAACCCAACCCTTAAACTTAGACTTAAAACCCAACCCCAAGGCTTAGACTTAGATTTAAACCCCAACCGCAAGCATTAGAGTTACCCTTACACCCCAACCCCTAGCCTTAGACGTAAAATTAAACCCCAAATCCAATACTTAGACTTAGACTTAAACCCCAACCTTAAGCCTTAGACGTAGACACTAACCCCAAACCAAAGCCTTAGACTTAGAATTAAACCCCAACTCCAAGCCTTATTCATAGAATTAAACCACAACCCCAAGCCTTAGCCAACCCGTAAATTTAAACCACAGCCCCAAGCCTTAGACATAGACTTAAACCCCAAGCCCAAGTTTTAGACATCGACATAAACGCCAACCACAAGCATTAGACTTAGAACTAAACCCCAACATTAAGCCTTAGACTTAGACTTAAACCTCAAGCCATAGACATAGATTTAAACCCCAAACCCAAGCCTTAGACTTAGACTTGAACCCCAACCCCAAGTATTAGAATTAGACTTAAACCCCAACCACTAGCATTAGACTTAGATTTAAACCCCAACTCCAAGCTTTAGAATTAAACTATAACCACAAGCCTTAGACATAAACCCCAACCCCAAGCCTTAGACTTAGACTTAAACTCCAACCCCAACCCTTAGATATAGATTTAAACACTAACCCTAAGCCTTAGACTTAGACTTAAACCACAACCCCAAGCCTTAGACATACACTGAAACCCCAACCCCAAAACATAGACTTAGATTTAAACCTCAACCACTAGCATTAGACTTAGACTTATAGCCAACCCCAAGCCTTAGACTTAAACCCCAACCCCAAGCCTTAAACTTAGATTTAAACCCAAAACCAAAGCCTTAGACATACACTTAAACCCCAATCACAAGCCTTAGACTTAGACTTACACCCCAACCCCTAACCTTAGACGTAAACTTAAACCCCAACACTAACCCCAAACTTAAACTTAAACCTTAGACACTAACCCCAAACCAAAGTCTTAGACTTAGAATTAAACCCGAACCCCAAGCCTTATACATAGATTTAAACCACAACCCCAAGCCTTAGCCCAACCCGTAAACTTAAACCACAACCCCAAGCCTTAGACATAGACTTAAACCCCAAGCCCAAGTTTTAGACATCGACATAAACCCCAACCACAAGCATTAGACATAGAACTAAACCCCAACACCAAGCCTTAGACTTAGACTTTAACCCAAACATTAAGCCTTAGACTTACACTTAAACCTCAAGCCATAGACATAGATTTAGAATTAAACCCCAACGCCAAGCCTTATACATAGACTTAAACCACAACCCCAAGCCTTAACCAACCCGTAAACTTAAACCGCAACCCCAAGCCTTAGACATAGACTTAAACCCCAAGCCCAAGTTTTAGACATCGACATAAACCCCAACCACAAGCATTAGACATAGAACTAAACCCCAACACCAAGCCTTAGACTTAGACTTAAACCCAAACATTAAGCCTTAGACTTACACTTAAACCTCAAGCCATAGACATAGATTTAGAATTAAACCCCAACGCCAAGCCTTATACATAGACTTAAGCCACAACCCCAAGCCTTAACCAACCCGCAAGCATTAGAGTTACCCTTACACCCCAACCCTTAGACATAGACTTAAACCCCAAGACCAAGCTTTAGACATCGACATAAACCCCAACCACAAGAATTAGACATAGAACTAAACCCCAACACCAAGCCTTAGACTTAGACTTAAACCCAAACATTAAGCCTTAGACTTACACTTAAACCTCAAGCCATAGACATAGATTTAAACCCCAACCCTAAGCCTTTGACTTAGACTTAAACCACAACCCCAAGCCTTAGGCATACACTGAAACCCCAATCCCAAAACATATACGTCGATTTAAACCTCAACCACTAGCATTAGATTTAGACTTAAAACCAACACCAAGGCTTAGACTTAAACCGTAACCCCAAGCCTTAGACTTAAACGCCAACCCCAAGCCTTAAACTTAGACATAAACGCCGCTCCCCCAAAGCCTTAGACTTAGACTTAAACCCCAAATCCAAGTCTTAGACTTAAACCCTAACGCCAACCCTTAGACTTAGACTTAAACACAAACACAAGCCTTAGACGTAAAATTAAACCGCAACTCCAATACTAAGACTTAAACGCCAAACTCAAGTCTTAGACTTAGACTTGAACCCCAACTCCTAGCCTTAGACTTAGACTTAAACCCCAAGCCCAAGCCTCAGGCTTAGACTTAAACCCAACTCTTAGACTTATACCCCAACCACAAGCATTAGACTTAGATTTTAATCCCCAATCCCAATACTGAGACTTAGAATTAAACTCCAACCCAAAGACTTAGACCCCAAACCCAACCCCAAGCCTTAGACTTAGACGTAAATACCAACCATCAAGCCTTAGACATAGACTTAAACCCCAACCCCAAGCCTTAGACTTAGACTTAAAACCCAACCACTAGCATTAGACTTAGATTTAAACCCCAACCTTAGACATAGACATAAATCCCAACCCCAATACTTGGACTTAAACCCCAACGCCAAGCCTTAAGCATAGACTTAAACCTCAACCCAAAGCCTTAGACTTAGACTTAAACCCCAAACCCAAGCCTTAGATTTGGACTTACACCCCAACCCCTTACCTTAGACGTAAACTTAAACCCCAACTCCAAGACTTAGACTTAGATTTAAACGCCAACATCAGGCCCTAGACGTAGACACTAACCCCAAACCAAAGCCTTAGACTTAGAATTAAACCCCAACCCCAAGCCTTATATATAGACTTAAACCCCAACCCCAAGCCTTAGACTTACACTTAAACCCCAATCCCAAGCCTTAGACATAGACATAAACCCCAACCCCATGTTTAGACTTCGACATAAAACCCAACCACAAGCCTTAGACTTAGATTTAAACACCAAGAAATAGTCATAGATTTAAACCCCAACCTCAAGCCTTAGACTAAAACTTAAACCCCAAACCCAAGCTTTAGAATTAGATGTAATCCCCAACTACAAGACTTAGAATTAAACCATAAACACAAGCCTTAGACTTAAACCCAAACGCCAAGCATTAGACTTAGACTTACAACCCAAGCCCAAGTTTCAGAGTTAGACTTGAAGCCCAACCACATGCGTTAGTCATAGTCTTAAACCTCTACCCAAAGCCTTACAATTAGACTTAAACACCAAACCAAAGTTTTAGACTTAAACTTAAACCCTAACTCCAAGCCTTAGACTTAGACTTAAACCCAAACCACACGCCTTAGACTTAGACTTAAAGCCCAACTCCAGGCCTTAGACATAAACTCTAACCCCAACCCTTAAACTTAGACTTAAAACCCAACCCCAGGGCTTAGACTTAAACTTAAACCCCGACCCCCAACTCTTGGATATAGATTTAAACCCCAACCCTAAGCCTTAGACTTAGACTTAAACTCCAACCCCAAGTCTTAGACATACACTGAAACCCCAATTCCAAAACATAGACTTAGATTTAAACCTCAACCACTAGCATTAGATTTAGACTTAAAACCAACACCAAGGCTTAGACTTAAACTCTAACCCCAAGCCTTAGACTTAAACTCCAACACCAAGCCTTAGACTTAGACTTAAACCCAAAACCAAAGCCTTAGACATAGTCTTAAGTCCCAACAACAAGCTTTAGACATAGACTTAAAGCCGAACACGAAGCCTTAACTTAGACTGAAACCCGAAATCCAAGCCTGAGACTTAGATTTAAGCCCCAATCCCAAGCCTTAGACTTAGACTTAAACCGAACCCCAAGCCTTAGACGTAAACCACAACCCCAAGCCTTAAACTTAGACATAAACGCCGCTCCCCCAATGTCTTAGACTTAGACTTAAACCCCAAACCCAAGCCTTAGATTTGGACTTACACCCCAACCCCTTACCTTAGACGTAAACTTAAACCCCAACTCCAAGACTTAGACTTAGATTTAAACGCCAACATCAGGCCCTAGACGTAGACACTAACCCCAAACCAAAGCCTTAGACTTAGAATTAAACCCCAACCCCAAGCCTTAGACTTACACTTAAACCCCAATCCCAAGCCTTAGACATAGACATAAACCCCAACCCCATGTTTAGACTTCGACATAAAACCCAACCACAAGCCTTAGACTTAGATTTAAACACTAAGAAATAGTCATAGATTTAAACCCCAACCTCAAGCCTTAGACTAAAACTTAAACCCCAAACCCAAGCTTTAGAATTAGATGTAATCCCCAACTACAAGACTTAGAATTAAACCATAAACACAAGCCTTAGACTTAAACCCAAACGCCAAGCATTAGACTTAGACTTACAACCCAAGCCCAAGTTTCAGAGTTAGACTTGAAGCCCAACCACATGCGTTAGTCATAGTCTTAAACCTCTACCCAAAGCCTTACAATTAGACTTAAACACCAAACCAAAGTTTTAGACTTAAACTTAAACCCTAACTCCAAGCCTTAGACTTAGACTTAAACCCAAAACCACACGCCTTAGACTTAGACTTAAAGCCCAACTCCAGGCCTTAGACATAAACTCTAACCCCAACCCTTAAACTTAGACTTAAAACCAAACCCCAAGGCTTAGACTTAGACTTAAACCCCGACCCCCAACTCTTGGATATAGATTTAAACCCCAACCCTAAGCCTTAGACTTAGACTTAAACTCCAACCCCAAGTCTTAGACATACACTGAAACCCCAATTCCAAAACATAGACTTAGATTTAAACCTCAACCACTAGCATTAGATTTAGACTTAAAACCAACACCAAGGCTTAGACTTAAACTGTAACCCCAAGCCTTAGACTTAAACTCCAACACCAAGCCTTAGACTTAGACTTAAACCCAAAACCAAAACCTTAGACATAGTCTTAAGTCCCAACAACAAGCTTTAGACATAGACTTAAAGCCGAACACGAAGCCTTAACTTAGACTGAAACCCGAAATCCAAGCCTGAGACTTAGATTTAAGCCCCAATCCCAAGCCTTAGACATAGACTTAAACCAAACCCCAAGCCTTAGACGTAAACCACAACCCCAAGCCTTAAACTTAGACATAAACGCCGCTCCCCCAATGTCTTAGACTTAGACTTAAACCCTAAATCCAAGCCTTAGACTTAAACCCTAACACCAACCCTTAGACTTAGACTTAAACACAAACCCAAGCCTTAGACGTAAAATTAAACCCCAACCTCAAGCCTGAGACAGAGTCTTAAACCCCAACCCCAAGCCTTAGACATAGGCATAAACCCTAACCCCAAGCTTTAGACTTAGACGTAAACCTCAACTCCAAGCCTTAGAATTAAATCCTAACCACAACACTTAGACTTAAACCCGAAATCCAAACTTATCCTTAGAATTAGACTTATACCCCAAGCCCAAGCCTTAGACCTAGACTTAAACCCTAACGCCAAGCATTAGATTTATACTCACATCCTAACCCCAAGCTTTAGACTTAGACTTAAACCCTAACCCCATGCCTTAGACTTAGACATAAACCCCCACCACAAGCATTAGATGTAGCCTTAAACCCCAACACTCATCCTTAGATTTAAATCCTAACCCTTAGATTTAAACGCCAACCACAAGACTTAGACTTAGAATTAAACCCGAACCCCAAGCCTCAGACTTAAACTTAAACCCCAACCCCAAGCCTTAGACTTACACATAAACCCCAACCCCAAATCTTAGATTTAGACTTAAACCCCAAACCCAAGCCTTAGAATTTGACTTAAATCCATACCCCAAAACCCAACACCAAGCCTTAGACTTAGACTTAAACCCAAACCTTAAGCCTCAGACTTAGACTTAAACCCAAGACATAGACATAGATTTAAACACCACCCTCAAGCCATAGATTTAGACTTAAACCCCAACCCTAAGCTTTAGATTTAGGCGTAACCCCAACTACAAGCCTTAGCATTAAACCATAAACACAAGCCTTAGACTTAGATTTAAACCACAACCCCTAGCCTTAGACGTAAACTTAAACCCCAACCCCAACCCTTAGACTTACACTTAAACCCCAATCCCAAGCCTTAGACATAGACATAAACCCCAACCCCATGTTTAGACTTCGATATAAATCCCAACCTTAAACCTTAGACTTAGATTTAAATCCCAAGTCATAGACATAGATTTAAACCCCAACCACAAGCCTTAGACTTAGACTTACACCCCCAAGCCCAAGCCTCAGAGTTAGACTTGAAGCCCAACCACATGTCTTAGTCATAGTCTTAAACCTCTACGCAAAGCCTTAGAATTAGACTTAAACACCAAACCGAAGTTTTAGACTTAAACTTAAACCCTAACACCAAGCCTTAGACTTAGACTTAAACCCCAACCACAAGCCTTAGACTTAGACTTAAAGCCCAACTCCAGGCCTTAGACTTAAACTCTAACCCCAACCCTTAAACTTAGACTTAAAACTCAACTCCAAGGCTTAGACTTAGACTTAAACCCCAACCCCAATTCTTAGATATAGATTTAAACCCCAACCCTAAGCCTTAACTTAGACTGAAACCCGAAATCCAAGCCTGAGACTTAGATTTAAGCCCCAATCCCAAGCTTTAGACTTAGACTTAAACCTAACCCCAAGCCTTAGACTTAAACCACAGCCCCAAGCCTTAAACTTAGACATAAACGCCGCTCCCCAAAGTCTTAGACTTAGACTTAAACCCTAAATCCAAGCCTTAGACTTAAACCCTAACACCAACCCTTAGACTTAGACTTAGACTTAAACACAAACCCAAGCCTTAGACGTAAAATTAAACCTCAACTCCAAGACTTAGACTTAAACCCCAACATCAAGCCTGAGACATAGTCTTAAACCCCAACCCAAAGCCTTAGACTTAGACTTAAACTCCAACCCCAAGCCTTAGACATAGACATAAACCCTAACCCCAAGCTTTAGACTTAGACGTAAACCCCAACTCCAAGCCTTAGAATTAAATCCTAACCACAACACTTAGACTTAAACCCGAACCCCAACCTTATCCTTAGAATTAGACTTATACCCCAAGCCCAAGCCTTAGACCTAGACTTAAACCCCAACCACAAGCATTAGACTTAGTCTTACACCCCAACACTCATCTTTAGATTTAAATCCTAACCCTTATATTTAAACCCCAAGCACAAAACTTAGACTTAGAATTAAACCCGAACCCCAAGCCTCAGACTTAGACTTAAACCCCAAAGCCAAGCCTTAGTCCTAGACATAAACCCCAACCCCAAGCCTTAGAATTACACATAAACCCAACCCCAAGCCTTAAATTTAGACTTAAACCCGAACCCCAAGCCTTAGAATTTGACTTAACTCCATACCCCAAACCCCAAAACCAAGTCTTAGACTTAGACTTAAACCCAAGACATAAGCCTCACACTTAGACTTAAACCCCAAGACATAGACATAGATTTAACAAACACCCTCAAGCAATAGATTTAGACTTAAACCCCAACCCTAAGTTTTAGATTTAGGCGTAATCCCCAACTACAAGCCTTAGCATTAAACCATAAACACAAGCCTTAGACTAAGATTTAAACCACAACCCCTAGCCTTAGCCGTAAACTTAACCCCAACCCCTAAACTTAAACTTAGAGTTAAACCCTAAGACCAAGCCTTGGACTTAAACCCTAACCCAAGTCGTAGACTTGGGGTTAGGGTTTTAAACCCGAATTATAAGCCTTAGACTTAGACTTAAACCCCAACCCCAAGCCTTAGACGTAGACATAAACGCCAACCCAAAGGCTTAGACTTAGAATTAAACCCCAAGCCCAAGCCTTAGACTTAGACTTAAACCACAACCCCAAGCCTTAGAATAAAACCCTAATAACAAGCCTAAGACTTACAACCTAACCCCAACCCCAAGCATTAGCCCAACCCGTAAACTTAAACCCCAACCCAAAGCCTTAGACTTACACTTAAACCGCAACCCAAAGCCTTAGACTTAGACTTATACACCAACCCCAAGTTTAGACTTCGACATAAAATACAACCACAAGCCTTAGACTTAGACTTAAAACCCAACCTTAAGCCTTAGACTTATATTTAAACCCCAAGCCATAGACATAGATTTAAACCCCAAACTCAAGCCTTAGACGTAGACTTAAACCCCAACACAAAGCCTTAGACTTAGACTTGAACGCCAACCCAAAGCCTTAGACTTAGAATTAAACCCCAACCCAAAGCTTTAGTCATAGACTTAAACCCCAACACCAGGCCTCAGACTTAAACTTAAACCCCAACCCCAAGCCTTAGACTTACACATAAATCCCAACCCCAAATCTTAGATTTAGACTTAAACCCCAAACCCAAGCCTTAGAATTTGACTTAAATCCATACCCCAAAACCCAACACCAAGCCTTAGACTTAGACTTAAACCCAAACCTTAAGCCTCAGACTTAGACTTAAACCCCAAGACATAGACATAGATTTAAACACCACCCTCAAGCCATAGATTTAGACTTAAACCCCAAACCTAAGCTTTAGATTTAGGCGTAACCCCAACTACAAGCCTTAGCATTAAACCATAAACACAAGCTTTAGACTTAGATTTAAACCACAACCCCTAGCCTTAGACGTAAACTTAAACCCCAACCCCAACCCTTAGACTTACACTTAAACACCAATCCCAAGCCTTAGACATAGACATAAACCCCAACCCCAAGCTTTAGACTTAGACGTAAACCTCAACTCCAAGCCAATAGAATTAAATCCTAACCACAACACTTAGACTTAAACCCGAAACCCAAACTTATCCTTAGAATTAGACTTATACCCCAAGCCCAAGCCTTAGACCTAGACTTAAACCCTAACGCCAAGCATTAGATTTATACTCACATCCTAACCCCAAGCTTTAGACTTAGACTTAAACCCTAACCCCATGCCTTTGACTTAGACATAAACCCCAACCACAAGCATTAGATGTAGCCTTAAACCCCAACACTCATCCTTAGATTTAAATCCTAACCCTTAGATTTAAACGCCAACCACAAGACTTAGACTTAGAATTAAACCCGAACCCCAAGCCTCAGACTTAAACTTAAACCCCAACCCCAAGCCTTAGACCTACACACAAACCCCAACCCCAAATCTTAGATTTAGACTTAAACCCCAAACCCAAGCCTTAGAATTTGACTTAAATCCATACCCCAAAACCCAACACCAAGCCTTAGACTTAGACTTAAACCCAAACCTTAAGCCTCAGACTTAGACTTAAACCCAAGACATAGACATAGATTTAAACACCACCCTCAAGCCATAGATTTAGACTTAAACCCCAACCCTAAGCTTTAGATTTAGGCGTAACCACAACTACAAGCCTTAGCATTAAACCATAAACACAAGCCTTAGACTTAGATTTAAACCACAACCCCTAGCCTTAGACGTAAACTTAAACCCCAACCCCAACCCTTAGACTTACACTTAAACCCCAATCCCAAGCCTTAGACATAGACATAAACCCCAACCCCATGTTTAGACTTCGATATAAATCCCAACCTTAAGCCTTAGACTTAGATTTAAATCCCAAGTCATAGACATAGATTTAAACCCCAACCACAAGCCTTAGACTTAGACTTACACCCCCAAGCCCAAGCCTCAGAGTTAGACTTGAAGCCCAACCACATGTCTTAGTCATAGTCTTAAACCTCTACGCAAAGCCTTAGAATTAGACTTAAACACCAAACCGAAGTTTTAGACTTAAACTTAAACCCTAACACCAAGCCTTAGACTTAGACTTAAACCCCAACCACAAGCCTTAGACTTAGACTTAAAGCCCAACTCCAGGCCTTAGACTTAAACTCTAACCCCAACCCTTAAACTTAGACTTAAAACTCAACTCCAAGGCTTAGACTTAGACTTAAACCCCAACCCCAATTCTTAGATATAGATTTAAACCCCAACCCTAAGCCTTAACTTAGACTGAAACCCGAAATCCAAGCCTGAGACTTAGATTTAAGCCCCAATCCCAAGCTTTAGACTTAGACTTAAACCTAACCCCAAGCCTTAGACTTAAACCACAGCCCCAAGCCTTAAACTTAGACATAAACGCCGCTCCCCAAAGTCTTAGACTTAGACTTAAACCCTAAATCCAAGCCTTAGACTTAAACCCTAACACCAACCCTTAGACTTAGACTTAGACTTAAACACAAACCCAAGCCTTAGACGTAAAATTAAACCTCAACTCCAAGACTTAGACTTAAACCCCAACATCAAGCCTGAGACATAGTCTTAAACCCCAACCCAAAGCCTTAGACTTAGACTTAAACTCCAACCCCAAGCCTTAGACATAGACATAAACCCTAACCCCAAGCTTTAGACTTAGACGTAAACCCCAACTCCAAGCCTTAGAATTAAATCCTAACCACAACACTTAGACTTAAACCCGAACCCCAACCTTATCCTTAGAATTAGACTTATACCCCAAGCCCAAGCCTTAGACCTAGACTTAAACCCCAACCACAAGCATTAGACTTAGTCTTACACCCCAACACTCATCTTTAGATTTAAATCCTAACCCTTATATTTAAACCCCAAGCACAAAACTTAGACTTAGAATTAAACCCGAACCCCAAGCCTCAGACTTAGACTTAAACCCCAAAGCCAAGCCTTAGTCCTAGACATAAACCCCAACCCCAAGCCTTAGAATTACACATAAACCCAACCCCAAGCCTTAAATTTAGACTTAAACCCGAACCCCAAGCCTTAGAATTTGACTTAACTCCATACCCCAAACCCCAAAACCAAGTCTTAGACTTAGACTTAAACCCAAGACATAAGCCTCACACTTAGACTTAAACCCCAAGACATAGACATAGATTTAACAAACACCCTCAAGCAATAGATTTAGACTTAAACCCCAACCCTAAGTTTTAGATTTAGGCGTAATCCCCAACTACAAGCCTTAGCATTAAACCATAAACACAAGCCTTAGACTAAGATTTAAACCACAACCCCTAGCCTTAGCCGTAAACTTAACCCCAACCCCTAAACTTAAACTTAGAGTTAAACCCTAAGACCAAGCCTTGGACTTAAACCCTAACCCAAGTCGTAGACTTGGGGTTAGGGTTTTAAACCCGAATTATAAGCCTTAGACTTAGACTTAAACCCCAACCCCAAGCCTTAGACGTAGACATAAACGCCAACCCAAAGGCTTAGACTTAGAATTAAACCCCAAGCCCAAGCCTTAGACTTAGACTTAAACCACAACCCCAAGCCTTAGAATAAAACCCTAATAACAAGCCTAAGACTTACAACCTAACCCCAACCCCAAGCATTAGCCCAACCCGTAAACTTAAACCCCAACCCAAAGCCTTAGACTTACACTTAAACCGCAACCCAAAGCCTTAGACTTAGACTTATACACCAACCCCAAGTTTAGACTTCGACATAAAATACAACCACAAGCCTTAGACTTAGACTTAAAACCCAACCTTAAGCCTTAGACTTATATTTAAACCCCAAGCCATAGACATAGATTTAAACCCCAAACTCAAGCCTTAGACGTAGACTTAAACCCCAACACAAAGCCTTAGACTTAGACTTGAACGCCAACCCAAAGCCTTAGACTTAGAATTAAACCCCAACCCAAAGCTTTAGTCATAGACTTAAACCCCAACACCAGGCCTCAGACTTAAACTTAAACCCCAACCCCAAGCCTTAGACTTACACATAAATCCCAACCCCAAATCTTAGATTTAGACTTAAACCCCAAACCCAAGCCTTAGAATTTGACTTAAATCCATACCCCAAAACCCAACACCAAGCCTTAGACTTAGACTTAAACCCAAACCTTAAGCCTCAGACTTAGACTTAAACCCCAAGACATAGACATAGATTTAAACACCACCCTCAAGCCATAGATTTAGACTTAAACCCCAAACCTAAGCTTTAGATTTAGGCGTAACCCCAACTACAAGCCTTAGCATTAAACCATAAACACAAGCTTTAGACTTAGATTTAAACCACAACCCCTAGCCTTAGACGTAAACTTAAACCCCAACCCCAACCCTTAGACTTACACTTAAACACCAATCCCAAGCCTTAGACATAGACATAAACCCCAACCCCAAGCTTTAGACTTAGACGTAAACCTCAACTCCAAGCCAATAGAATTAAATCCTAACCACAACACTTAGACTTAAACCCGAAACCCAAACTTATCCTTAGAATTAGACTTATACCCCAAGCCCAAGCCTTAGACCTAGACTTAAACCCTAACGCCAAGCATTAGATTTATACTCACATCCTAACCCCAAGCTTTAGACTTAGACTTAAACCCTAACCCCATGCCTTAGACTTAGACATAAACCCCAACCACAAGCATTAGATGTAGCCTTAAACCCCAACACTCATCCTTAGATTTAAATCCTAACCCTTAGATTTAAACGCCAACCACAAGACTTAGACTTAGAATTAAACCCGAACCCCAAGCCTCAGACTTAAACTTAAACCCCAACCCCAAGCCTTAGACCTACACACAAACCCCAACCCCAAATCTTAGATTTAGACTTAAACCCCAAACCCAAGCCTTAGAATTTGACTTAAATCCATACCCCAAAACCCAACACCAAGCCTTAGACTTAGACTTAAACCCAAACCTTAAGCCTCAGACTTAGACTTAAACCCAAGACATAGACATAGATTTAAACACCACCCTCAAGCCATAGATTTAGACTTAAACCCCAACCCTAAGCTTTAGATTTAGGCGTAACCACAACTACAAGCCTTAGCATTAAACCATAAACACAAGCCTTAGACTTAGATTTAAACCACAACCCCTAGCCTTAGACGTAAACTTAAACCCCAACCCCAACCCTTAGACTTACACTTAAACCCCAATCCCAAGCCTTAGACATAGACATAAACCCCAACCCCATGTTTAGACTTCGATATAAATCCCAACCTTAAGCCTTAGACTTAGATTTAAATCCCAAGTCATAGACATAGATTTAAACCCCAACCACAAGCCTTAGACTTAGACTTACACCCCAAGCCCAAGCCTCAGAGTTAGACTTGAAGCCCAACCATATGTCTTAGTCATAGTCTATAACCTCTACCCAAAGCCTTAGAATTAGACATAAACACCAAACCGAAGTTTTAGACTTAAACTTAAACCCTAACACCAAGCCTTAGACTTAGCCTTAAACCCCAACCCCAAGCCTTAGACTTAGACTTAAAGCCCAACTCCAGGCCTTAGACTTAAACTCTAACCCCAACCCTTAAACTTAGACTTAAAACCCAACCCCAAGGCTTAGACTTAGACTTAAACCCCAACCCCAACTCTTAGATATAGATTTAAACCCCAACCCTAAGCCTTAGACTTAGACTTAAACTCCAACCCCAAGTCTTAGACATACACTGAAACCCCAATTCCAAAACATAGACTTAGATTTAAACCTCAACCACTAGCATTAGATTTAGACTTAAAACCAACACCAAGGCTTAGACTTAAACTGTAACCCCAAGCCTTAGACTTAAACTCCAACACCAAGCCTTAGACTTAGACTTAAACCCAAAACCAAAACCTTAGACATAGTCTTAAGTCCCAACAACAAGCTTTAGACATAGACTTAAAGCCGAACACGAAACCCTAAAATTAGACTAAAACCCGAAATCCAAGCCTGAGACTTAGATTTAAGCCCCAATCCCAAGCTTTAGACTTAGACTTAAACCTAACCCCAAGCCTTAGACTTAAACCACAGCCCCAAGCCTTAAACTTAGACATAAACGCCGCTCCCCCAAAGTCTTAGACTTAGACTTAAACCCTAAATCCAAGCCTTAGACTTAAACCCTAACACCAACCCTTAGACTTAGACTTAAACACAAACCCAAGCCTTAGACGTAAAATTAAACCTCAACTCCAAGACTTAGACTTAAACCCCAACATCAAGCCTGAGACATAGTCTTAAACCCCAACCCAAAGCCTTAGACTTAGACTTAAACTCCAACCCCAAGCCTTAGACATAGACATAAACCCTAACCCCAAGCTTTAGACTTAGACGTAAACCCCAACTCCAAGCCTTAGAATTAAATCCTAACCACAACACTTAGACTTAAACCCGAACCCCAACCTTATCCTTAGAATTAGACTTATACCCCAAGCCCAAGCCTTAGACCTAGACTTAAACCCCAACAACAAGCATTAGACTTAGTCTTACACCCCAACACTCATCTTTAGATTTAAATCCTAACCCTTATATTTAAACCCCAAGCACAAAACTTAGACTTAGAATTAAACCCGAACCCCAAGCCTCAGACTTAGACTTAAACCCCAAAGCCAAGCCTTAGTGCTAGACTTAAACCCCAACCCCAAGCCTTAGAATTACACATAAACCCAACCCCAAGCCTTAAATTTAGACTTAAACCCCAACCCCAAGCCTTAGAATTTGACTTAAATCCATACCCCAAACCCCAAAACCAAGCTTTAGACTTAGACTTAAATCCAAGACATAAGCCTCAGACTTAGACTTAAACCCCAAGACATAGACATAGATTTAACAAACACCCTCAAGCAATAGATTTAGACTTAAACCCCAACCCTAAGTTTTAGATTTAGGCGTAATCCCCAACTACAAGCCTTAGCATTAAACCATAAACACAAGCCTTAGACTAAGATTTAAACCACAACCCCTAGCCTTAGCCGTAAACTTAACCCCAACCCCTAAACTTAAACTTAGAGTTAAACCCTAAGACCAAGCCTTAGACTTAAACCCTAACCCAAGTCGTAGACTTGGGGTTAGGGTTTTAAACCCGAATTATAAGCCTTAGACTTAGACTTAAACCCCAACCCCAAGCCTTAGACGTAGACATAAACGCCAACCCAAAGGCTTAGACTTAGAATTAAACCCCAAGCCCAAGCCTTAGACTTAGACTTAAACCACAACCCCAAGCCTTAGAATAAAACCCTAATAACAAGCCTTAGACTTACAACCTAACCCCAACCCCAAGCATTAGCCCAACCCGTAAACTTAAACCCCAACCCAAAGCCTTAGACTTACACTTAAACCGCAACCCAAAGCCTTAGACTTAGACTTATACACCAACCCCAAGTTTAGACTTCGACATAAAATACAACCACAAGCCTTAGACTTAGACTTAAAACCAAACCTTAAGCCTTAGACTTATATTTAAACCCCAAGCCATAGACATAGATTTAAACCCCAACCTCAAGCCTTAGACGTAGACTTAAACCCCAACACAAAGCCTTAGACTTAGACTTGAACGCCAACCCAAAGCCTTAGACTTAGAATTAAACCCCAACCCAAAGCTTTAGTCATAGACATAATCCCAAACACCAAGCCTTAGACTTAGACTTAAACCCCAAAACCAGGCCTCAGACTTAAACTTAAACCCCAACCCCAAGCCTTAGACTTACACATAAACCCCAACCCCAAATCTTAGATTTAGACTTAAACCCCAAACCCAAGCCTTAGAATTTGACTTAAATCCATACCCCAAAACCCAACACCAAGCCTTAGACTTAGACTTAAACCCAAACCTTAAGCCTCAGACTTAGACTTAAACCCCAAGACATAGACATAGATTTAAACACCACCCTCAAGCCATAGATTTAGACTTAAACCCCAAACCTAAGCTTTAGATTTAGGCGTAACCCCAACTACAAGTCTTAGCATTAAACCATAAACACAAGCTTTAGACTTAGATTTAAACCACAACCCCTAGCCTTAGACGTAAACTTAAACCCCAACCCCAACCCTTAGACTTAAACTTAAAGACCAATCCCAAGCCTTAGACATAGACATAAACCCCAACCCCATGTTTAGACTTCGATATAAATCCCAACCTTAAGCCTTAGACTTAGATTTAAATCCCAAGTCATAGACATAGATTTAAACCCCAACCACAAGCCTTAGACTTAGACTTACACCCCACGCCCAAGCCTCAGAGTTAGACTTGAAGCCCAACCATATGACTTAGTCATAGTCTATAACCTCTACCCAAAGCCTTAGAATAAGACTTAAACACCAAACCGAAGTTTTAGACTTAAACTTAAACCCTAACACCAAGCCTTAGACTTAGCCTTAAACCCCAACCCCAAGCCTTAGACTTAGACTTAAAGCCCAACTCCAGGCCTTAGACTTAAACTCTAACCCCAACCCTTAAACTTAGACTTAAAACCCAACCCCAAGGCTTAGACTTAGACTTAAACCCCAACCCCAACTCTTAGATATAGATTTAAACCCCAACCCTAAGCCTTAGACTTAGACTTAAACTCCAACCCCAAGTCTTAGACATACACTGAAACCCCAATTCCAAAACATAGACTTAGATTTAAACCTCAACCACTAGCATTAGATTTAGACTTAAAACCAACACCAAGGCTTAGACTTAAACTGTAACCCCAAGCCTTAGACTTAAACTCCAACACCAAGCCTTAGACTTAGACTTAAACCCAAAACCAAAACCTTAGACATAGTCTTAAGTCCCAACAACAAGCTTTAGACATAGACTTAAAGCCGAACACGAAACCCTAAAATTAGACTAAAACCCGAAATCCAAGCCTGAGACTTAGATTTAAGCCCCAATCCCAAGCTTTAGACTTAGACTTAAACCTAACCCCAAGCCTTAGACTTAAACCACAGCCCCAAGCCTTAAACTTAGACATAAACGCCGCTCCCCCAAAGTCTTAGACTTAGACTTAAACCCTAAATCCAAGCCTTAGACTTAAACCCTAACACCAACCCTTAGACTTAGACTTAAACACAAACCCAAGCCTTAGACGTAAAATTAAACCTCAACTCCAAGCCTTAGACGTAAACTTAACCCCAACCCCTAAACTTAAACTTAGAGTTAAGCCCTAAGACCAAGCCTTAGACTTAAACCCTAACCCAAGTCTACGACTTGGGGTTAGGGTTTTAAACCCGAATTATAAGCCTTAGACTTAGACTTAAACCCCAACCCCCAAACCTTAGACGTAGACATAAACGCCAACCCAAAGGCTTAGACTTAGAATTAAACCCCAAGCCCAAGCCTTAGACTTAGACTTAAACCACAACCCCAAGCCTTAGAATAAAACCCTAATAACAAGCCTTAGACTTACAACCTAACCCCAACCCCAAGCATTAGCCCAACCCGTAAACTTAAACCCCAACCCAAAGCCTTAGACTTAGACTTAAACCCCAACCCAAAGCCTTAGACTTAGACTTATACACCAACCCCAAGTTTAGACTTCGACATAAAATACAACCACAAGCCTTAGACTTAGACTTAAAACCCAACCTTAAGCCTTAGACTTATATTTAAACCCCAAGCCATAGACATAGATTTAAACCCCAACCTCAAGCCTCAGACGTAGACTTAAACCCCAACACAAAGCCTTAGACTTAGACTTGAACGCCAGCCCAAAGCCTTAGACTTAGACTTGAACACCAACCCCAAGCCTTAGACTTAGAATTAAACCCCAACCCAAAGCTTTAGTCATAGACATAATCCCAAACACCAAGCCTTAGACTTAGACTTAAACCCCAACACCAGGCCCTAGACTTAAACTTAAACGCCAACCCAAAGCCTTAGTCTTAGACTTGAACACCAACCCCAAGCCTTAGACTTAAACTTAAACCCCAACCACTAGCATTAGACTTAGATTTAAACCCCAACTCCAAGCCTCAGAATTAAACCATAGCCACAAGCCTTAGACATAATCCACAACCCCAAGCCTTAGACTTTGACTTAAACAGCAACTCCTAGCCTTACACTTAGACTAAACCCCAACCCCTAGCCTTATCCGTAAACTTAAACCCCAACCACTAAACTTAGACTTAAACCCTTACCCCAAGCCTTAGACTTAGACTTTAATCCCAACCCAAAGCCTTAGACTTAGACTTAAACCCCAACCCCAAGCCTCAGACGTAAACTTAAAATTAGACTTAGACTTAAACCCCAAACTCAAGTATTAGACTTAGACTTGAACCCCAACTACAAACTTTAGACTTAAACGCCAACCCCAAAGGTTAGACTTAGATTTTAAACCCCAATCCCAATCCTGAGACTTAGAATTAAACACCAACCCAAAGACTTAGACCCCAACCCCAACCTCAAGCATTAGACAGAGACTTAAACATTAACCCCAAGCCTTAGACTTAGACGTAAACACCAACCCAAAGCCTTAGACTTAGACTTAAACCCCAAACCCAAGCCTTAGACTTAGACTTCAACCCCAACCCCATTCCTTAGATTTAGACTTACACCCCAACCCCTTATCTTAGACGTAAGCTTAAACCCCAACTCCAAGACTTAGACTTAGATTTAAACCCCAACCTCAAACCTTAGACGTAGACACTAACCTCAAACCAAAGCCTTAGACTTAGAATTAAACCCCAACCCCAAGCCTTAGACTTAGATTTAAACACCAACCCAAGACTCAGACTTAGGTTAAAGCAGAACACGAAGCCTTAAATTAGACTTAAACCCGAAATCCAAACCTGAGACTTAGATTTAAGCTCCAATCCCGAGCCTTAGACTTAGACTTAAACCCGAACCCCAAGCCTTAGACTTAAACCCCAACCCCAAGCCTTAGACTTAGACTTAAACCCAACACCAAGCCTTAGACATAGACTTAAACCACAACCACAAGCCTTACACCTAGACTTAAACGCCAACACCAAGCCTTAGACTTAGATTTAAACACCAACCCCAAGCCTCAGACTTAGACTTAAAGCCGAACACGAAGCCTTAAATTAGACTAAAACCCGAAATCCAAGCCTGAGGCTTAGATTTAAGCCCCAATCCCAAGCCTTAGACTTAGACTTAAACCCTAACCCCAAACCTTAGACTTAAACGCCAACCCAAGCCTTAAACTTAGACATAAACGCCCCTCAAAGTCTTAGACTTAGACTTAAACCCCAAATCCAAGCCTTAAACTTAAACCCTAACACCAACCCTTAGACTTAGACTTAAACCACAAACCCAAGCATTAGACGTAAAATTAAACCCCAACTCCAAGACTTAGACTTAAACCCAAACCTCAAGCCTTAGACGTAGTCTTAAACCCCAACACAAAGCCTTAGACTTAGACTTAAACTCCAACCCCAAGCCTTAGACATAGACTTAAACCCCAACCCCCAGCTTTAGACTTAGACGTAAACCCCAACTCCAAGCCTTAGAATTAAATCCTAACCACTTAGACTTAAACCCGAACCCCAACCTTACCCTTAGAATTAGACTTATACTCCAAGCCAAAGCCTTAGACTTAGACTTAAACCCTAACGCCAAGCATTAGATTTATACACACATCCTAACCCCAAGCCTTAGACTTAGACCTAAACCCTAACCCCATGCCTTAGACTTAGACATAAACTCCAACCACAAGCATTAGACTTAGCCTTAAACCCCAACACTCATCCTTAGATTTAAATCCTAACCCTTAGATTTAAACCCCAACCACAAGACTTGGACTTAGACTTAAACCCGAACCCCAAGCCTCAGGCTTAGACTTAAACTCCAAACCCAAGCCTTAGACCTAGACTTAAACTTAAGTCTAAGGCTTCGTGTTGGGATTTAAGTCTATGTCTATGGCTATGGTTTTGGGTTTAAGTCTAAGTCTAAGGCTTGGGGTTACGGTTTAAGTCTAAGGCTTGGTGTTGGCTTCAAGTCTAAGTCTAATGCTAGTGGTTGAGGTTTAAGTCTAAGTCTATGTTTTGGGGTTGGGGTTTAAGTCTATGTCTAAGGCCTGTGTTTGGGGTTTAAGTCTAAGTCTAAGGCTTGGGGCTGGGGTTTAAGTCTACGTCTAAGGCTTGTGGTTGGGTTTTATGTCGAAGTCTAACTTGGGGTTGGGGTTTAAGTCTATGTCTAAGGCTTGGGATTGGGGTTTAAGTCTAAGTCTAAGGGTTGGGGTTTAAGTCTAAGTCTGACGCTTGGGGTTGGGGTTTGAGTCTAAGTCTAAGGCTAGGAGTTGGGGTTCAAATCTAAGTCAAACCTTTGGGGTTGGGGTTTAAGTCTACGTCTAAAGCTTGCAGTTGGGGTTCAAGTCTAAGTCGAAGGCTTGAAGTTGGGGTTTAAGTCTAAGTCTAAGTTTACGTTTACGTCTAAGGCTATGGTTTGGGGTTTAGTGTAAGTCTAAGGATTGCTGTTAAGTCTAAGTCTGAGGCTTGGGGTTGTGGTTTAAGTCTAAGACTAAGACTTTGGGTTGGGGTTTAAGTCTAAGTCTAAGGTTTGGGGTTTGGTTTAGGCTTTACGTCTAACGCTTATAGTTGTGGTTTACGTATAAGTCTAAGGCTTTGGGTATGGGGTTAAGTCTAAGTCTCAGACTTTGGGTTGAGGTTTAAGTCTAAGGCTTGGGGTTGGGGTTTACGACTAAGCCTAAAGCTTGGGTTGGGGTTTAAGTCTAAGGCTTTGGCTAGTGGTTTAAATCTACGTCTAAGGCTTGGAGTTGGTCTTTAAGTCTAAGTGTTGGGGTTGGGAATTAAGTCTATGTCTAAGGCTTTGGTTTGGGGTTTAAATCTAAATGTAAGGCTAGGCGGTTTGTGTTTAAGCCTAAGTCTAATGCTTGGGGTTGGGGTTTAAGTCTAATTCTAAGGCTTGGGTTTGGTGTTTAAGTCTAAGTCTAAGACTTGGGATAGGGATTTAAGTTTAAGTCTAAGACTAGGAGTTGGGGTTCAAGTCTATGTCTAAGGCTTATAGTTGGCGTTTAAGTCTAAGTCTAAGGCTTGGTGTTGGGGTTCAAGTCTAAGGCTTGGGGTTAGGGTTTAAGTCAAAGTCTAAATTTAGGGGTTGGCGTTTAAGTTTACGTCTAAGGCTAGGGGTTGTGGTTTAAGTCTAAGTGTAAGCCTTGGCGTTTGCGTTTAAGTCTAAGGCTTGTCTTTATGGTTTAATTCTAAGGCTTGTAGTTGGGTATTACGTCTAATTCTGAAGCTTGGTGTTGGGGTTTAAGTCTTAGTAAAAGGCTTGAGGTTGGGGTTTAAATCTATGTCTCTGTCTTGGGGTTTAAGTCAAAGTCTGGGGCTTTAGGTTTTGGTTTAAGTCTAAGTCTAAGGCTTGGGTTTGGGGTTTAAGTCTAAATCTAAGGCTTGGGGTTGGGCTTTATGTCTAAGTCTAAGGCTTGGGGTAGTGTTTAATTCTAAATGGAAAGCTTGGGTTTAGGGTGTAAGTGTAAATCTAAGGCTTGGATTTTGGTTTACGTCTAAGATTAAGAATTGGCGTTCGGGTTTAAATCTAAGTCTAAATCTTGTGGTTGGGGTTTAAGTCTAATTCTGAGGCTTAGTTTGTGGTTTAAGTCTAAGTATAAGGGTTGGTTTAGGATTTAAGTCTAAGGCTTGGGGTTAGGGCTTAAGTTAAAGTCTCAGGATCGGGATTGGCGTTTAAATTCTAAGTCTAAGGCTTGTGGTTTAAGTATAATCTAAGGCTTGGGGTTGGGGTTTAAGTCTAAGGCTTGTGGTTTGGGTTTAAATCTAAGGCCTGGAGTTGGGTTTTACTTCTAAGTCTAAAGTTTGGGGTTGGGGTTTAAGTCTAAATCTAAGTTTAAGATTATATCTAAGTCTAAGGGTTGGGGTTTAAGTCTAAGTCTAAAGCTTGCAGTTCGGGTTCAAGTCTAAGGCTTGGGTTTGGGGTTTAAGTTTAAGTCTAAGGCTTGGGGTTGGGGTTTAAGTCTAAGTCCAAGTCTTATACTTGGGGTTTAAGTCTACATCTAAGGCTTGGGGTTAGGGTTTAAGTATGAGGCTTGGGGTTATGGTTTAATTCTAAGTCTAAGTTTAGGGGTTGGGGTTTAAGTTTACGTCTAAGAATAGGGGTTGTGGTTTTAAGTCTGAATCTAAGGCTTAGGGTTGGCTTTTAAGTCTAAGTCTAAGGTTAGAGTTTAAGTCTAAGGCTTGTGGTTAGGGTTTAAGTCTAAGGCTTGGAGTTGGGGTTTAAGACTAACTCTAAGGCTTGGGGTTGGGGTTTGAGTGTAATATTTGGTTTGAGGTTTAAGTCTACGCCTAAGGCTTGAGGTTGGGGTCTATGTCTAAGTTTAAGTTTACGTCTAAGCTTAGGGGTTGGGGTTTAGTCTAAGTCTAAGGGCTGGGGTTTATGTCTAAGTCTGCGGTTTGGTGTTGTTGTTTAAGTCTAAGGCTAAAAGTTGGGGTTGGGGTTAGGCTTTAAGTCTAAGGCTTGGGCTTAGGGTTTAAGTCTAAGTCTAAGGCTTGGGATTGGGGTTTAATTTTAAGTCTAATGCTAGGAGTTGGGCTTCAAGTCTAAGTCTAAGGCTTGTGGTTGGGGTTTAAGTCTATGTCTAAGGCTTGGTGTTGTGATTTAAGTCTATGTCTAAGTCTATTGTTTTGGGTTTAAACTAACGTTTAGGGCTTGGAGTTTGGGTTTAAGTCTAAGGCTTGGGGTTACGGTTTAAGTCTAAGTCTTGTGGTTGTGGTTTAAGTCTAAGTCTAAGGCTTGGGTTGGGGTTTAAGGCTAAGGCTAGGAGTTGGGTTTGGGGTTAGGTTTAAGTCTAAGTCTTGGGGTTAGGGTTTAACTCTAAGTCTAAAGCTTGTGGTTGAGGTTTAAGTCTATGTCTAAGGCTTGGCGTTGTGATTTAAGTCTATGTCTAAGTATATGGTTTTGGGTTTAAACGAACGTTTAAGGCTTGGAGTTTGGGTTTAAGTCTAAGGCTTGGGGTTACGGTTTAAGTCTACGTCTTGTGGTTGTGGTTTACGTCTAAGTCTATGGATTGGGTTGGGGTTTAAGGCTAAGGCTAGGAGTTGGGTTTGGGGTTAGGCTTTAAGTCTAAGTCTTGGGGTTAGGGTTTACCTCTAAGTCTAAGGCTTGTGGTTGGGGTTTAACTCTAAGTCTAAGGCTTGTTGTTTGGGTTTAAGTCTATGTCTAAGGCTTGGCGTTGTGATTTATGTCTATGTCTAAGGCTATGGTTTTGGGTTTAAGTCTACGTTTAAGGATTGGAGTTTGGATTTAAGTCTAAGGCTTCGGGTTACGGTTTAAGTCTAAGGCTTGGTGTTGTCTTTAAGTCTAAGTCTAATGCTAGTGTTTGAAATTTATGTCTAAGTCTAAGGCTTGTGGTTGTGGTTTAAGTCTAAATCTAAGGCTTGGGTTTCTGGTTTAAGTTAAAATCTAAGGGTTCGTTCAGATTTAAGTCTAAGTCTTCAGGTTAGGGTTTAATTCTAAGGCTTGGAGTTGGGGTTTAAGTCTAAGTCTAACGCTTGGGGTTGGGGTTCAAATATATGTCTAAGGGTTGGGGTTGGGGTTTACGTCTAAACTAGGGCTTGGTGTTGGGTTTAAGTCTACGGTTTGTGGTTAGGGCTTAAGTCTAAGGCTTGGCGTTGGGGTTTAAGTCTAAGTCTAATGCTAGTGGGTGGGGTTCAAGTCTAAGTCTAAGGCTTGGGGTTGGGTTTTAATTCTAAGTCTAAGGTTGGGGTTTAAGTCTAAGTCTATGGTTGGGTTTTAAGTCTAAGTCTAAGGTTAGAGTTTAAGTCTAAGGCTTGTGGTTAGGGTTTAAGTCTAAGGCTTGGAGTTGGGGTTTAAGACTAACTCTAAGGCTTGGTGTTGGGGTTTAAGTGTAAGCTTTGGGTTGAGGTTTAAGTCTACGCCTAAGGCTTGAGGTTGGGGTCTAAGACTAAGTTTAAGTTTACGTCTAAGCTTAGGGGTTGGGGTTTAGTCTAAGTCTAAGGGCTGGGGTTTAAGTCTAAGTCTGCGGCTCGGTGTTGTTGTTTAAGTCTAAGGCTAAAAGTTGGGGTTGGGGTTAGGCTTTAAGTCTAAGGCTTGGGGTTAGGGTTTAAGTCTAAGTCTAAGGCTTGGGATTGGGGTTTAATTTTAAGTCTAATGCTAGGGGTTGGGCTTCAAGTCTAAGTCTAAGGCTTGTGGTTGGGGTTTAAGTCTATGACTAAGGCTTGGTGTTGTGATTTAAGTCTATGTCTAAGTCTATGGTTTTGGTTTTAAACCAACGTTTAAGTCTTGGAGTTTGGGTTTAAGTCTAAGGCTTGGGGTTACGGTTTAAGTCTAAGTCTTGTGGTAGTGGTTTAAGTCTAAGTCTAAGGCTTGGGTTGGGGTTTAAGGCTAAGGCTAGGAGTTGGGTTTGGGGTTAGGCTTTAAGTCTAAGTCTTGGGGTTAGGGTTTAACTCTAAGTCTAAGGCTTGTGGTCGGGGTTTAAGTCTATGTCTAAGGCTTGGCGTTGTGATTTAAGTCTATGTCTAAGTCTATGGTTTTGGGTTTAAGTCTACGTTTAAGGCTTGGAGTTTGGGTTTAAGTCTAAGGCTTGGGGTTACGGTTTAAGTCTAAGTCTTGTGGTTGTGGTTTACGTCTAAGTCTAAGGCTTGGGTTGGGGTTTAAGGCTAAGGCTAGGAGTTGGTTTTGGGGTTAGGCTTTAAGTCTAAGTCTTGGGGTTAGTGTTTAACTCTAAGTCTAAGGCTTGTGGTTGGGGTTTAAGTCTATGTCTAAGGCTTGGCGTTGTGATTTATGTCTATGTCTAAGGCTATGGTTTTGGGTTTAAGTCTACGTTTAAGGATTGGAGTTTGGATTTAAGTCTAAGTCTTCGGGTTAGGGTTTAATTCTAAGGCTTTGAGTTGGGGTTTACGTCTAAGTCTAACGCTTGGGGTTGGGGTTCAAATATATGTCTAAGGCTTGGGGTTGGGGTTTAAGTCTAAGTCTAAGGCTTTAGGTTGGGCTTTAAGTCTAAGTCTAAGTCTTGGGGTTGGGGTTTAAGTCTAAGTCTAAGTCTTGGGTTTGGGGTTCAAATATATGTCTAAGGCTTGGGGTTGGGATTTAAGTCTAAGTCTAAGGCTTTAGGTTGGGCTTTAAGTCTCAGTCTAAGTGTTGGGGTTGGGGTTTAAGTCTAAGTCTAAGGCTTTGTGTTGAGGTTTCAGTTTAACTCTAAGGCTAGGAGTTGGGGCTCAAGTCTAAGTCTAAGACTTGGGGTTCGGGTTTAAGTCTAAGTCCAAGTCTTATACTTGGGGTTTAAGTCTACATCTAAGGATTTGGTTAGGGTTTTAAGTATAAGGCTTGGGGTTATGGTTTAATTCTAAGTCTAAGTTTAGGGGTTGGGGTTTAAGTTTACGTCTAAGGATAGGGGTTGTGGTTTAAGTCTAAGTCTAAGGCTTGTGTTTATTGTCTACTTCTAATGCTTGGGGTTGGGGTTTAAGTCTTAGTCTAAGGCTTGAGGTTGGGGTTTAAATCTATGTCTATGTCTTGGGGTATAAGTCTAAGTCTGAGGCTTCAGATTTGGGTCTAAATCTAAGTCTAAGGCTTGGGTTTGCGATTTGGGGTACGGGTTTAAGTCTAATTCCAAGGCTGGGGCTTGGTGTTTAACTCTAAGTCTAAACCTTTGGGTTGGCGTTTATGTCTAGGTCTAAGTCTTGTGGTTGGGGTTTAAGACTAAGTCTAAGGCTTGGGATTATGGTTTAAGTCTAATTCTAAGGCTTGGGGTTCGGGTTTAAATCTAAGTCTAAGTCTTGTGGTTGGGGTTTAAATCTAAGGGTTATGATTTAAATCTAAGGATGTGTGTTGGGGTTTAAGGCTAAGTCTAATGCTTGTGGTAGGGGTTTATGTCTAAATCTAAGGCTTGGGCTTGGGGTATAAGTCTAAGTCTAAGGCTAAGGTTGGGGTTCGGGTTTAAGTCTAAGGGTTGTTGTCAGGGTTTAATTCTAAGGCTTGGAGTTGGGGTTTACGTCTATGTCTAAGATTTGGGGTTGGAGTTTAAGTCTAAGTCTAAGGTTTGGGTTCCGGTTTAAGTTTACGTCTAAGGCTTGAGGTTGGGGTTTAATTCTACGTCTAAGTCTAAGGGTTGGTGTTAGGATTTAAGTCTAAGTCTTGTGGTTAGGGTTTAAGTCAAAATCTACGTCTTTGGTTTGGCGTTTAAGTCTAAATCTAAGGCTTGGGGTTGGGGTTTAAGTCTAAGGCGTGGGGTTACGGTTTAAGTCTAAGGCTTTATGTTGGCTGTAACTCTAAGTCTAATTCTAGTGGTTGAGTTTTAAGTCTAAGTCTATGTTTTGGGGTTGGGGTTTAAGTCTATGTCTAAGGCTTGGGGTTGGGATTTAAGTCTAAATCTAAGGCTTAGGGTTGGGGTTTAAATCTATGTCTAAGGCTTGGTGTTGGGTTTAAGTATACGGTTTGTGGTTATGGTTTAATTCTAACGCTTGGACTTGTGGCTTATGTCTAAGTCTAATGCTAGTTGGTGGGATTTAAGTCTAAGACTAAGAATTGGGGTTGGGGTTTAAGTTTAAGTCTAAGGCTAGGAGTTGGGTTCAAGACTAAGTCTAAGGTTTGGTGTTTGGGTTTAAGTCTAAGTCTAAGGCTGATAATTGGGGTTAGGATTTAAGTCTAAGTCTAAGTTTAGGGTTGGGGTTTAAGTTTACGTCTAAGTCTAGGGGTTGTGGTTTAAATCTAAGTCTAAGGCTTGTGTTTATGGTTTATTGCTAAAGCTTAGGGTTGGGGTTTAAGTCTAAATCTATGGCTTGAGGTTGGGGTTTAAATCTATCTCGATGTCTTGGGGTTTAAGTTTAAGTCTAAGTCTTGAGGTTTGGGGTTTAAATCTAATTCTAAGGCGTTGGGTAGAGTTTTAAGTCTACGACTAAGGCTTGGGGTTGGGGTTTAAGTCTAAGTCTTATGTTTGTGGTTGGGGTTCACGTCTAAGTCTAACGTTTGCGTTTGGGCTTCAAGTCTAACTCCAAGGCTTGGGCTTGGGGTGTAAGTCTAAGTCTAAGTCTTGGGTTCGGGTTTAAGTTTAATTCTAAGGCTTTGGGTTTAGGCTTAAGTCTAAGTCTAAGGCTTGGTGTTGGGGATTATGTCTATGACTAAGGCTTTGGGTTGTGGTTTAAGTCTAAGTCTAAGACCTCGGTTTGGTATTTAAATCTAAGATTGAGGGTCGAGGATTAAGTGTAAGTCTAAGACTTGGGGTTGGGGTTTAAGTCTGAGTATAAGGCTTGGGGTTGGGGTTTAAGTCTAAGTCTAATGCTTTGGGTTGAGGTTAAAGTCTAAAGCTAAGGCTTTGTGTTGAGGTTTAAGTTTAAGTCTAAGGCTTGGGTTGGGGTTTAGGTCTAAGTCTAACGCTTGCGCTTGGGCTTCAAGTCTAACTCTAAGGTTGGGCTTTGGGTTCATGTCAAAATCTAAGGCTTGTATTTGGGGTTTAAATCTATGTTTAAGGCTTGGGGTTTAAGTCTAAGTCTAAGGCTTAATGTTGAGGATTAAGTCTATGTCTAAGGCTTAAGTTTGGGGATTAAGTCTAAGTCTAAGTCTTGGGGTTCGAGTTTAAGTCTAAGCCTAAGAGTTCGGGCTGGTGTTTAAGTCTAAATCTAAGTCTTGGGGTTGGATTTTAAGTCTAAATCTAAGGCTTAGGGTTGGGGTTTAAATCTATGTCTAAGGGTTGGGGTTGGGTTTTAAGACTAAACTAAGGCTTGGTGTTGGGTTTAAGTCTACGGTTTTTGGTTAGGGTTTAAGTCTAAGGCTTGGAGTTGGGGTTTAAGTCTAAGTCTAATGCTAGTGGGTGGGGTTCAAGTCTAAGTCTAAGGCTTGGGGTTGGGTTTTAATTCTAAGTCTAAGGTTGGGGTTTAAGTCTAAGTCTATGGTTGGGTTTTAAGTCTAAGTCTAAGGTTAGAGTTTAAGTCTAAGGCTTGTGGTTAGGGTTTAAGTCTAAGGCTTGGAGTTGGGGTTTAAGACTAACTCTAAGGCTTGGGGTTGGGGTTTAAGTGTAAGCTTTGGGTTGAGGTTTAAATCTACGCCTAAGGCTTGAGGTTGGGGTCTAAGTCTAAGTTTAAGTTTACGTCTAATCTTAGGGGTTGGGGTTTAGTCTAAGTCTAAGGGCTGGGGTTTAATTCTAAGTCTGCGTCTTGGTGTTGTTGTTTAAGTCTAAGGCTAGGAGTTGGGGTTGGGGTTAGGCTTTAAGTCTAAGGCTTGGGGTTAGGGTTTAAGTCTAAGTCTAAGGCTTGGGATTGGGGTTTAATTTAAAGTCTAATTCTAGGAGTTGGGCTTCAAGTCTAAGTCTAAGGCTTGTGGTTGGGGGTTTAAGTCTATGACTAAGGCTTGGTGTTGTGATTTAAGTCTATGTCTAAGTCTATGGTTTTGGGTTTAAACCAACGTTTAAGGCTTGGAGTTTGGGTTTAAGTCTAAGGCTTGGGGTTACGGTTTAAGTCTAAGTCTTGTGGTTGTGGTTTAAGTCTAAGTCTAAGGCTTGGGTTGGGGTTTAAGGCTAAGGCTAGGAGTTGGGTTTGGGGTTAGACTTTAAGTCTAAGTCTTGGGGTTAGGGTTTAACTCTAAGTCTAAGGCTTGTTGTTGGGGTTTAAGTCTATGTCTAAGCTTGGCGTTTTAATTTAAGTCTATGTCTAAGGCTATGGTTTTGGGTTTAAGTCTACGTTTAAGGATTGGAGTTTGGATTTAAGTCTAAGTCTTCGGGTTAGGGTTTAATTCTAAGGCTTTGAGTTGGGGTTTAAGTCTAAGTCTAACGCTTGGGGTTGGGGTTCAAATATATGTCTAAGGCTTGGGGTTGGGGTTTAAGTCTAAGTCTAAGGCTTTAGGTTGGGCTTTAAGTCTAAGTCTAAGTCTTGGGGTTGGGGTTTAAGTCTAAGTCTAAGTCTTGGGGTTGGGGTTCAAATATATGTCTAAGGCTTGGGGTTGGGGTTTAAGTCTAAGTCTAAGGCTTTAGATTGGGCTTTAAGTCTCAGTCTAAGTGTTGGGGTTGGGGTTTAAGTCTAAGTCTAAGGCTTTGTGTTGAGGTTTCAGTTTAACTCTAAGGCTAGGAGTTGGGTCTAAGTCTAATTCTAAGACTTGGGGTTGGGGTTTAAGTCTAAGTCCAAGTCTTATACTTGGGGTTTAAGTCTACATCTAAGGCTTGGGGTTAGGGTTTAAGTATTAGGCTTGGGGTTATGGTTTAATTCTAAGTCTAAGTTTAGGGGTTGGGGTTTAAGTTTACGTCTAAGGATAGGGGTTGTGGTTTTAAGTCTAAGTCTAAGGCTTGTGTTTATTGTCTACTTCTAATGCTTGGGGTTGGGGTTTAAGTCTTAGTCTAAGGCTTGAGGTTGGGGTTTAAATCTATGTCTATGTCTTGGGGTATAAGTCTAAGTCTGAGGCTTCAGATTTGGGTCTAAATCTAAGTCTAAGGCTTGGGTTTGCGATTTGGGGTACGGTTTTATGTCTAATTCCAAGGCTGGGGGTTGGTGATTAACTCTAAGTCTAAACCTTTGGGTTGGCGTTTATGTCTAGGTCTAAGTCTTGTGGTTGGGGTTTAAGACTAAGTCTAACGCTTGGGATTATGGTTTAAGTCTAATTCTAAGGCTTGGGTTTCGGGTTTAAATCTAAGTCTAAGTCTTGTGGTTGGGGTTTAAATCTAAGGGTTCGGATTTAAATCTAAGGATGGGTGTTGGGGTTTAAGGCTAAGTCTAATGCTTGTGGTAGGGGTTTATGTCTAAATCTAAGGCTTGGGCTTGGGGTATAAGTCTAAGTCTAAGGCTAAGGTTGGGGTTCGGGTTTAAGTCTAAGGGTTGTTGTCAGGGTTTAATTCTAAGGCTTGGAGTTGGGGTTTACGTCTATGTAAGATTTGGGGTTGGAGTTTAAGTCTAAGTCTAAGGTTTGGGTTCCGGTTTAAGTTTACGTCTAAGGCTTGAGGTTGGGGTTTAATTCTACGTCTAAGTCTAAGGGTTGGTGTTAGGATTTAAGTCTAAGTCTTGTGGTTAGGGTTTAAGTCAAAATCTACGTCTTTGGTTTGGCGTTTAAGTCTAAATCTAAGGTTTGGTGTTGGGGTTTAAGTCTAAGGCTTGGGGTTACGGTTTAAGTCTAAGGCTTTATGTTGGCTGTAACTCTAAGTCTAATGCTAGTGGTTGAGTTTTAAGTCTAAGTCTATGTTTTGGGGTTGGCGTTTAAGTCTATGTCTAAGTCTTGGGGTTGGGATTTAAGTCTAAATCTAAGGCCTAGGGTTGGGGTTTAAATCTATGTCTAAGGCTTGGTGTTGGGTTTAAGTATACGGTTTGTGGTTATGGTTTAATTCTAACGCTTGGAGTTGGGGCTTATGTCTAAGTGTAATGCTAGTTGGTGGGATTTAAGTCTAAGACAAAGAATTGGGGTTGGGGTTTAAGTCTAAGTCTAAGGCTTGTATTTGGGGTTTAAATCTATGTCTAAGGCTTGGGGTTTAAGTCTAAGTCTAAATCTTAATGTTGGGGTTTAAGTCTAAGTCTAAGTCTTGGGGTTGGGGTTTAAGTCTAAGTCTTATGCTTGAGGTTGGGGTTCAGGTCTAAGTCTAACGCTTGCGCTTTGGCTTCAAGTCCAACTCTAAGTTTGGGCTTGGGGTTTAAGACTAAGTCTAAGGCTTGTGGTTGGGGTTTAAATCTATGTCTAATGCTTGGGGTTTAAGTCTAAGTCTAAAGCTTAATGTTGGGGATTAAGTCTATGTCTAAGGTTGGAGATTAAGTCTAAGTCTAAGGCTTTGGTTCGGGTTTAAGTCTAAATCTAAGGATTGTGGTTGGGTTTTAAGTCTAAATCTACGTCTTTGGTTTGGCGTTTAAGTCTAATTCTAAGGCTTGGGGTTGGGGTTTAAGTCTAATTCTAAGGCTTGGGGTTGGGGTTTAAGTCTAAGTCTGAGGCTTGGGGTTCGGGTTTAATTCTAAGTCTAAGTCTTGTGGTTGGGGTTTAAATCTAAGGGTTAGTATTTAAATCTAAGGATGAGTGTTGGGGTTTAAGGTTATGTCTAATGCTTGTGGTTGGGGTTTATGCCTGCGTCTAAGGCAAGGGATTAGGGTTTAAGTCTAAGTCTAAGGCTTGGGCTTGGGGTATAAGTCTAAGTTTTGTGGTTAGGATTTAATTCTAAGGCTTGAAGTTGGGGTTTACGTCTAAGTCTAAAGCTTGGGGTTGGGGTTTATGTCTATGTCTAAGGCTTGGGGTTTGAGTTTAAGTCTAAATTTAAGGCTTTGGGTTGGGCTTTAAGACTACGTCTAAGGCTTGAGGTTGGGGTTTAAGTCTAAGTCTTGGAGTTGGGGTTTAATTTTACGTCTAAGGCTTGGGTTGTGGTTTAAATCTAAGTCTAAAGGTTGGTGTTAGGGTTTAAGTCTATGGCTTGAATTTGGGGTTTAAGTCTAGGTCTAAGGCTTTGGGGGGGCGTTTATGTCTAAGTTTAAGGCTTTGGGTTGGCGTTTAAGTCTCAGGCTTGGATTTCGGGTTTTAGTCTAATTTAAGGTTTCGGCTTTAGGTCTAAGTCTGAGACTTGCAGTTGGTGTTTAAATCTAAGTCTAAGGCTTGGTGTTGGGGTTTAAGTCTAAGTGTAAGGCTTGTGGTTGGGGTTTAAGTCTATGTCTAAGGCTTGGTGTTGGGACTTAAGTCTATGTCTAAGGATTTGGTTTTGGGTGTAAGTCTAAGTCTAAGGCGTGGGGTTGGTGTTTAAGTCTAAGGCTTGGGGTTACGGTTTAAGTCTAAGCCTTGGTGATGGCTTTAAGTCTAAATCTAATGCTAGTGGTTGAGGTTTAAATCTATGTCTATGTTTTGGGGTTGGGATTTCAGTGTATGTCTAAGGCTTGAGGTTGTGGTTTAAGTCTAAGTCTAAGGCTTAGGGTTGGTGTTTAAATCTATCTCTAAGGGTTGGGGTTGGGGTTTAAGTCAAAGTCTAATGCTAGTGGTTGGTGTTTAAGTCTAAGTCTAAGACTTGGGGTTGGGGTTCAAGTCTAAGTCTAACGCTTGCGCTTGGCCTTCAAGTCTAACTCTAAGGCTTGGGCTTGGGCTGTAAGTCTAAGTCTAAGGCTTGTGGTTGGGGTTTTAATCTATTTCTAAGGCTTGGGGTTTAAGTCTAAGTCTAAAGCTTAATGTTGGGGATTAAGTCTAAGTCTAAGGCTTGGGGTTGGGGTTTAAGTCTACGTCTAAGGCTTGAGTTTGGGGTTTAAATCTATGTCTATGGCTTAGAGTTTAAATCTAAGTCTAACGCTTAAGGTTGGGGTTTAAGTCTACGTCTAGGGCTTGTGGTTGGGTTTTATGTCAAAGTCTAAACATGGGGTTGAGGTTTAAGTCTATGTCTAAGGCTTGGGATTGGGGTTTAAGTGTAAGTCTAAGGCTTGTGATTGGGGTTTAAGTCTAAGTCTAAGGCTTTGTGTTGGTGTTTAAGTTTACGTGTTGGGCTAAGACATGGGTTTGGGGTTATGTTGTAAGTCTAAAGCTTGTTATTAGGGTTTAATTCTAAGGCTTGGGGTTGTGGTTTAAGTCTATGTATAAGGCTTGGGGTTGGGGTTTAATTCTAAGTCTAAGGCTTTGGTTTGGGGTTAGTGTCTACGTCTAAGGCTTGAGGTTGGGGTTTAAATCTAAGTATAATTCTTGGAGTTGGGGTTTAAGTTTACGTCTAAGGTAAGTGGTTGGGGTGTAAGTCTAAATCTAAAGCATGGGGTTGTGGTTTAAGTCTAAGTCTAAGGCTTTGGGTTGAGGTTTAAGTCTACGTCTAAGGCTTGGGGTTGGGGTTTAAGTCCAAGTGTTGGGGTTGGGATTTAAGTGTATGTCTAAGGTTGGGGTTGGGATTTAAGTGTATGTCTAAGGTTGGGGTTTAAATCTAAGTGTAATGCTAGTGGTTGGATTTTAAGTCTAAGACTAAGGCTTGGGGTTGGGGTTTAAGTCTATGTCTAAGGCCTGTGGTTTGTGTTTACGTTTAAGTCTAAGGCTTGGGGTTAAGGTTTATGTCTTTGTCTAATGCTTGGGCTTGGGGTTAGGGTCTAAGTCTTTGGGTTGGAGTTTAATTCTAAGTCTAAAGATTAGGGTTGCGGTTAGGCTTTAAGTCTAAGGCTGTGGGTGAGGGTTTAAGTCTAAGTCTCAGGATTGGGATTGGGGTTTAAATTCTAAGTCTAAGGTTTGTGGTTGGGGTTTAAGTCTAAGTCTAAGGGTTGGGGTTTAAGTCTAAGTCTGAGGCTTGGGGTTGGGGTTTAAGTCTAAGTCTAAGGCTAGGAGTTGGTGTTCAAAAATAAAGCTAACATTTGGGGTTGGGGTTTAGGTCTAAGTCTAAAGCTTGTAGTTGGGGTTCAAGTCTAATCTAAGGCTTGAGTTTGGGATTTAAGTCTAAGTCTAATTTTAAGTTTACGTCTAAGGCTAGGGGTTGGGGTTTAGTCTTAGTCTAAGGGTTGGGGTTTAAGTCTAAGTCTGAGGCTTGGGGTTGGGTTTTAAGTCTAAGTCTAAGGCTTGAGGTTAAGGTTTAAGTCTATGTCTAAAGATTGGGGTTGCGGTTAGGCTTTAAGTCTAAGGCTTGGGGTTAGGGTTTAAGTATTAGGCTTGGGGTTATGGTTTAATTCTAAGTCTAAGTTTAGGGGTTGGGGTTTAAGTTTACGTCTAAGGATAGGGGTTGTGGTTTTAAGTCTAAGTCTAAGGCTTGTGTTTATTGTCTACTTCTAATGCTTGGGGTTGGGGTTTAAGTCTTAGTCTAAGGCTTGAGGTTGGGGTTTAAATCTATGTCTATGTCTTGGGGTATAAGTCTAAGTCTGAGGCTTCAGATTTGGGTCTAAATCTAAGTCTAAGGCTTGGGTTTGCGATTTGGGGTACGGTTTTATGTCTAATTCCAAGGCTGGGGGTTGGTGATTAACTCTAAGTCTAAACCTTTGGGTTGGCGTTTATGTCTAGGTCTAAGTCTTGTGGTTGGGGTTTAAGACTAAGTCTAACGCTTGGGATTATGGTTTAAGTCTAATTCTAAGGCTTGGGTTTCGGGTTTAAATCTAAGTCTAAGTCTTGTGGTTGGGGTTTAAATCTAAGGGTTCGGATTTAAATCTAAGGATGGGTGTTGGGGTTTAAGGCTAAGTCTAATGCTTGTGGTAGGGGTTTATGTCTAAATCTAAGGCTTGGGCTTGGGGTATAAGTCTAAGTCTAAGGCTAAGGTTGGGGTTCGGGTTTAAGTCTAAGGGTTGTTGTCAGGGTTTAATTCTAAGGCTTGGAGTTGGGGTTTACGTCTATGTCTAAGATTTGGGGTTGGAGTTTAAGTCTAAGTCTAAGGTTTGGGTTCCGGTTTAAGTTTACGTCTAAGGCTTGAGGTTGGGGTTTAATTCTACGTCTAAGTCTAAGGGTTGGTGTTAGGATTTAAGTCTAAGTCTTGTGGTTAGGGTTTAAGTCAAAATCTACGTCTTTGGTTTGGCGTTTAAGTCTAAATCTAAGGTTTGGTGTTGGGGTTTAAGTCTAAGGCTTGGGGTTACGGTTTAAGTCTAAGGCTTTATGTTGGCTGTAACTCTAAGTCTAATGCTAGTGGTTGAGTTTTAAGTCTAAGTCTATGTTTTGGGGTTGGGATTTAAGTCTAAATCTAAGGCTTAGGGTTGGGGTTTAAATCTATGTCTAAGGCTTGGTGTTGGGTTTAAGTATACGGTTTGTGGTTATGGTTTAATTCTAACGCTTGGAGTTGGGGCTTATGTCTAAGTGTAATGCTAGTTGGTGGGATTTAAGTCTAAGACAAAGAATTGGGGTTGGGGTTTAAGTCTAAGTCTAAGGCTTGTATTTGGGGTTTAAATCTATGTCTAAGGCTTGGGGTTTAAGTCTAAGTCTAAATCTTAATGTTGGGGTTTAAGTCTAAGTCTAAGTCTTGGGGTTGGGGTTTAAGTCTAAGTCTTATGCTTGAGGTTGGGGTTCAGGTCTAAGTCTAACGCTTGCGCTTTGGCTTCAAGTCCAACTCTAAGTTTGGGCTTGGGGTTTAAGACTAAGTCTAAGGCTTGTGGTTGGGGTTTAAATCTATGTCTAATGCTTGGGGTTTAAGTCTAAGTCTAAAGCTTAATGTTGGGGATTAAGTCTATGTCTAAGGTTGGAGATTAAGTCTAAGTCTAAGGCTTTGGTTCGGGTTTAAGTCTAAATCTAAGGATTGTGGTTGGGTTTTAAGTCTAAATCTACGTCTTTGGTTTGGCGTTTAAGTCTAATTCTAAGGCTTGGGGTTGGGGTTTAAGTCTAATTCTAAGGCTTGGGGTTGGGGTTTAAGTCTAAGTCTGAGGCTTGGGGTTCGGGTTTAATTCTAAGTCTAAGTCTTGTGGTTGGGGTTTAAATCTAAGGGTTAGTATTTAAATCTAAGGATGAGTGTTGGGGTTTAAGGTTATGTCTAATGCTTGTGGTTGGGGTTTATGCCTGCGTCTAAGGCAAGGGATTAGGGTTTAAGTCTAAGTCTAAGGCTTGGGCTTGGGGTATAAGTCTAAGTTTTGTGGTTAGGATTTAATTCTAAGGCTTGAAGTTGGGGTTTACGTCTAAGTCTAAAGCTTGGGGTTGGGGTTTATGTCTATGTCTAAGGCTTGGGGTTTGAGTTTAAGTCTAAATTTAAGGCTTTGGGTTGGGCTTTAAGACTACGTCTAAGGCTTGAGGTTGGGGTTTAAGTCTAAGTCTTGGAGTTGGGGTTTAATTTTACGTCTAAGGCTTGGGTTGTGGTTTAAATCTAAGTCTAAAGGTTGGTGTTAGGGTTTAAGTCTATGGCTTGAATTTGGGGTTTAAGTCTAGGTCTAAGGCTTTGGGGGGGGAGCGTTTATGTCTAAGTTTAAGGCTTTGGGTTGGCGTTTAAGTCTCAGGCTTGGATTTCGGGTTTTAGTCTAATTTAAGGTTTCGGCTTTAGGTCTAAGTCTGAGACTTGCAGTTGGTGTTTAAATCTAAGTCTAAGGCTTGGTGTTGGGGTTTAAGTCTAAGTGTAAGGCTTGTGGTTGGGGTTTAAGTCTATGTCTAAGGCTTGGTGTTGGGACTTAAGTCTATGTCTAAGGATTTGGTTTTGGGTGTAAGTCTAAGTCTAAGGCGTGGGGTTGGTGTTTAAGTCTAAGGCTTGGGGTTACGGTTTAAGTCTAAGCCTTGGTGATGGCTTTAAGTCTAAATCTAATGCTAGTGGTTGAGGTTTAAATCTATGTCTATGTTTTGGGGTTGGGATTTCAGTGTATGTCTAAGGCTTGAGGTTGTGGTTTAAGTCTAAGTCTAAGGCTTAGGGTTGGTGTTTAAATCTATCTCTAAGGGTTGGGGTTGGGGTTTAAGTCAAAGTCTAATGCTAGTGGTTGGTGTTTAAGTCTAAGTCTAAGACTTGGGGTTGGGGTTCAAGTCTAAGTCTAACGCTTGCGCTTGGCCTTCAAGTCTAACTCTAAGGCTTGGGCTTGGGCTGTAAGTCTAAGTCTAAGGCTTGTGGTTGGGGTTTTAATCTATTTCTAAGGCTTGGGGTTTAAGTCTAAGTCTAAAGCTTAATGTTGGGGATTAAGTCTAAGTCTAAGGCTTGGGGTTGGGGTTTAAGTCTACGTCTAAGGCTTGAGTTTGGGGTTTAAATCTATGTCTATGGCTTAGAGTTTAAATCTAAGTCTAACGCTTAAGGTTGGGGTTTAAGTCTACGTCTAGGGCTTGTGGTTGGGTTTTATGTCAAAGTCTAAACATGGGGTTGAGGTTTAAGTCTATGTCTAAGGCTTGGGATTGGGGTTTAAGTGTAAGTCTAAGGCTTGTGATTGGGGTTTAAGTCTAAGTCTAAGGCTTTGTGTTGGTGTTTAAGTTTACGTGTTGGGCTAAGACATGGGTTTGGGGT
Source organism: Eledone cirrhosa (assembly GCA_964016885.1). Taxonomy (NCBI): domain Eukaryota; kingdom Metazoa; phylum Mollusca; class Cephalopoda; order Octopoda; family Eledonidae; genus Eledone; species Eledone cirrhosa. Next base: position 30,937,224 of record OZ024748.1, on the reverse strand, counting down.
TATGTTGTAAGTCTAAAGCTTGTTATTAGGGTTTAATTCTAAGGCTTGGGGTTGTGGTTTAAGTCTATGTATAAGGCTTGGGGTTGGGGTTTAATTCTAAGTCTAAGGCTTTGGTTTGGGGTTAGTGTCTACGTCTAAGGCTTGAGGTTGGGGTTTAAATCTAAGTATAATTCTTGGAGTTGGGGTTTAAGTTTACGTCTAAGGTAAGTGGTTGGGGTGTAAGTCTAAATCTAAAGCATGGGGTTGTGGTTTAAGTCTAAGTCTAAGGCTTTGGGTTGAGGTTTAAGTCTACGTCTAAGGCTTGGGGTTGGGGTTTAAGTCCAAGTGTTGGGGTTGGGATTTAAGTGTATGTCTAAGGTTGGGGTTGGGATTTAAGTGTATGTCTAAGGTTGGGGTTTAAATCTAAGTGTAATGCTAGTGGTTGGATTTTAAGTCTAAGACTAAGGCTTGGGGTTGGGGTTTAAGTCTATGTCTAAGGCCTGTGGTTTGTGTTTACGTTTAAGTCTAAGGCTTGGGGTTAAGGTTTATGTCTTTGTCTAATGCTTGGGCTTGGGGTTAGGGTCTAAGTCTTTGGGTTGGAGTTTAATTCTAAGTCTAAAGATTAGGGTTGCGGTTAGGCTTTAAGTCTAAGGCTGTGGGTGAGGGTTTAAGTCTAAGTCTCAGGATTGGGATTGGGGTTTAAATTCTAAGTCTAAGGTTTGTGGTTGGGGTTTAAGTCTAAGTCTAAGGGTTGGGGTTTAAGTCTAAGTCTGAGGCTTGGGGTTGGGGTTTAAGTCTAAGTCTAAGGCTAGGAGTTGGTGTTCAAAAATAAAGCTAACATTTGGGGTTGGGGTTTAGGTCTAAGTCTAAAGCTTGTAGTTGGGGTTCAAGTCTAATCTAAGGCTTGAGTTTGGGATTTAAGTCTAAGTCTAATTTTAAGTTTACGTCTAAGGCTAGGGGTTGGGGTTTAGTCTTAGTCTAAGGGTTGGGGTTTAAGTCTAAGTCTGAGGATTGGGGTTGGGTTTTAAGTCTAAGTCTAAGGCTTGAGGTTAAGGTTTAAGTCTATGTCTAAAGATTGGGGTTGCGGTTAGGCTTTAAGTCTAAGGCTTGGGGTTAGGGTTTAAGTATTAGGCTTGGGGTTATGGTTTAATTCTAAGTCTAAGTTTAGGGGTTGGGGTTTAAGTTTACGTCTAAGGATAGGGGTTGTGGTTTTAAGTCTAAGTCTAAGGCTTGTGTTTATTGTCTACTTCTAATGCTTGGGGTTGGGGTTTAAGTCTTAGTCTAAGGCTTGAGGTTGGGGTTTAAATCTATGTCTATGTCTTGGGGTATAAGTCTAAGTCTGAGGCTTCAGATTTGGGTCTAAATCTAAGTCTAAGGCTTGGGTTTGCGATTTGGGGTACGGTTTTATGTCTAATTCCAAGGCTGGGGGTTGGTGATTAACTCTAAGTCTAAACCTTTGGGTTGGCGTTTATGTCTAGGTCTAAGTCTTGTGGTTGGGGTTTAAGACTAAGTCTAACGCTTGGGATTATGGTTTAAGTCTAATTCTAAGGCTTGGGTTTCGGGTTTAAATCTAAGTCTAAGTCTTGTGGTTGGGGTTTAAATCTAAGGGTTCGGATTTAAATCTAAGGATGGGTGTTGGGGTTTAAGGCTAAGTCTAATGCTTGTGGTAGGGGTTTATGTCTAAATCTAAGGCTTGGGCTTGGGGTATAAGTCTAAGTCTAAGGCTAAGGTTGGGGTTCGGGTTTAAGTCTAAGGGTTGTTGTCAGGGTTTAATTCTAAGGCTTGGAGTTGGGGTTTACGTCTATGTCTAAGATTTGGGGTTGGAGTTTAAGTCTAAGTCTAAGGTTTGGGTTCCGGTTTAAGTTTACGTCTAAGGCTTGAGGTTGGGGTTTAATTCTACGTCTAAGTCTAAGGGTTGGTGTTAGGATTTAAGTCTAAGTCTTGTGGTTAGGGTTTAAGTCAAAATCTACGTCTTTGGTTTGGCGTTTAAGTCTAAATCTAAGGTTTGGTGTTGGGGTTTAAGTCTAAGGCTTGGGGTTACGGTTTAAGTCTAAGGCTTTATGTTGGCTGTAACTCTAAGTCTAATGCTAGTGGTTGAGTTTTAAGTCTAAGTCTATGTTTTGGGGTTGGGATTTAAGTCTAAATCTAAGGCTTAGGGTTGGGGTTTAAATCTATGTCTAAGGCTTGGTGTTGGGTTTAAGTATACGGTTTGTGGTTATGGTTTAATTCTAACGCTTGGAGTTGGGGCTTATGTCTAAGTGTAATGCTAGTTGGTGGGATTTAAGTCTAAGACAAAGAATTGGGGTTGGGGTTTAAGTCTAAGTCTAAGGCTTGTATTTGGGGTTTAAATCTATGTCTAAGGCTTGGGGTTTAAGTCTAAGTCTAAATCTTAATGTTGGGGTTTAAGTCTAAGTCTAAGTCTTGGGGTTGGGGTTTAAGTCTAAGTCTTATGCTTGAGGTTGGGGTTCAGGTCTAAGTCTAACGCTTGCGCTTTGGCTTCAAGTCCAACTCTAAGTTTGGGCTTGGGGTTTAAGACTAAGTCTAAGGCTTGTGGTTGGGGTTTAAATCTATGTCTAATGCTTGGGGTTTAAGTCTAAGTCTAAAGCTTAATGTTGGGGATTAAGTCTATGTCTAAGGTTGGAGATTAAGTCTAAGTCTAAGGCTTTGGTTCGGGTTTAAGTCTAAATCTAAGGATTGTGGTTGGGTTTTAAGTCTAAATCTACGTCTTTGGTTTGGCGTTTAAGTCTAATTCTAAGGCTTGGGGTTGGGGTTTAAGTCTAATTCTAAGGCTTGGGGTTGGGGTTTAAGTCTAAGTCTGAGGCTTGGGGTTCGGGTTTAATTCTAAGTCTAAGTCTTGTGGTTGGGGTTTAAATCTAAGGGTTAGTATTTAAATCTAAGGATGAGTGTTGGGGTTTAAGGTTATGTCTAATGCTTGTGGTTGGGGTTTATGCCTGCGTCTAAGGCAAGGGATTAGGGTTTAAGTCTAAGTCTAAGGCTTGGGCTTGGGGTATAAGTCTAAGTTTTGTGGTTAGGATTTAATTCTAAGGCTTGAAGTTGGGGTTTACGTCTAAGTCTAAAGCTTGGGGTTGGGGTTTATGTCTATGTCTAAGGCTTGGGGTTTGAGTTTAAGTCTAAATTTAAGGCTTTGGGTTGGGCTTTAAGACTACGTCTAAGGCTTGAGGTTGGGGTTTAAGTCTAAGTCTTGGAGTTGGGGTTTAATTTTACGTCTAAGGCTTGGGTTGTGGTTTAAATCTAAGTCTAAAGGTTGGTGTTAGGGTTTAAGTCTATGGCTTGAATTTGGGGTTTAAGTCTAGGTCTAAGGCTTTGGGGGGGGAGCGTTTATGTCTAAGTTTAAGGCTTTGGGTTGGCGTTTAAGTCTCAGGCTTGGATTTCGGGTTTTAGTCTAATTTAAGGTTTCGGCTTTAGGTCTAAGTCTGAGACTTGCAGTTGGTGTTTAAATCTAAGTCTAAGGCTTGGTGTTGGGGTTTAAGTCTAAGTGTAAGGCTTGTGGTTGGGGTTTAAGTCTATGTCTAAGGCTTGGTGTTGGGACTTAAGTCTATGTCTAAGGATTTGGTTTTGGGTGTAAGTCTAAGTCTAAGGCGTGGGGTTGGTGTTTAAGTCTAAGGCTTGGGGTTACGGTTTAAGTCTAAGCCTTGGTGATGGCTTTAAGTCTAAATCTAATGCTAGTGGTTGAGGTTTAAATTTATGTCTATGTTTTGGGGTTGGGATTTCAGTGTATGTCTAAGGCTTGAGGTTGTGGTTTAAGTCTAAGTCTAAGGCTTAGGGTTGGTGTTTAAATCTATCTCTAAGGGTTGGGGTTGGGGTTTAAGTCAAAGTCTAATGCTAGTGGTTGGTGTTTAAGTCTAAGTCTAAGACTTGGGGTTGGGGTTCAAGTCTAAGTCTAACGCTTGCGCTTGGCCTTCAAGTCTAACTCTAAGGCTTGGGCTTGGGCTGTAAGTCTAAGTCTAAGGCTTGTGGTTGGGGTTTTAATCTATTTCTAAGGCTTGGGGTTTAAGTCTAAGTCTAAAGCTTAATGTTGGGGATTAAGTCTAAGTCTAAGGCTTGGGGTTGGGGTTTAAGTCTACGTCTAAGGCTTGAGTTTGGGGTTTAAATCTATGTCTATGGCTTAGAGTTTAAATCTAAGTCTAACGCTTAAGGTTGGGGTTTAAGTCTACGTCTAGGGCTTGTGGTTGGGTTTTATGTCAAAGTCTAAACATGGGGTTGAGGTTTAAGTCTATGTCTAAGGCTTGGGATTGGGGTTTAAGTGTAAGTCTAAGGCTTGTGATTGGGGTTTAAGTCTAAGTCTAAGGCTTTGTGTTGGTGTTTAAGTTTACGTGTTGGGCTAAGACATGGGTTTGGGGTTATGTTGTAAGTCTAAAGCTTGTTATTAGGGTTTAATTCTAAGGCTTGGGGTTGTGGTTTAAGTCTATGTATAAGGCTTGGGGTTGGGGTTTAATTCTAAGTCTAAGGCTTTGGTTTGGGGTTAGTGTCTACGTCTAAGGCTTGAGGTTGGGGTTTAAATCTAAGTATAATTCTTGGAGTTGGGGTTTAAGTTTACGTCTAAGGTAAGTGGTTGGGGTGTAAGTCTAAATCTAAAGCATGGGGTTGTGGTTTAAGTCTAAGTCTAAGGCTTTGGGTTGAGGTTTAAGTCTACGTCTAAGGCTTGGGGTTGGGGTTTAAGTCCAAGTGTTGGGGTTGGGATTTAAGTGTATGTCTAAGGTTGGGGTTGGGATTTAAGTGTATGTCTAAGGTTGGGGTTTAAATCTAAGTGTAATGCTAGTGGTTGGATTTTAAGTCTAAGACTAAGGCTTGGGGTTGGGGTTTAAGTCTATGTCTAAGGCCTGTGGTTTGTGTTTACGTTTAAGTCTAAGGCTTGGGGTTAAGGTTTATGTCTTTGTCTAATGCTTGGGCTTGGGGTTAGGGTCTAAGTCTTTGGGTTGGAGTTTAATTCTAAGTCTAAAGATTAGGGTTGCGGTTAGGCTTTAAGTCTAAGGCTGTGGGTGAGGGTTTAAGTCTAAGTCTCAGGATTGGGATTGGGGTTTAAATTCTAAGTCTAAGGTTTGTGGTTGGGGTTTAAGTCTAAGTCTAAGGGTTGGGGTTTAAGTCTAAGTCTGAGGCTTGGGGTTGGGGTTTAAGTCTAAGTCTAAGGCTAGGAGTTGGTGTTCAAAAATAAAGCTAACATTTGGGGTTGGGGTTTAGGTCTAAGTCTAAAGCTTGTAGTTGGGGTTCAAGTCTAATCTAAGGCTTGAGTTTGGGATTTAAGTCTAAGTCTAATTTTAAGTTTACGTCTAAGGCTAGGGGTTGGGGTTTAGTCTTAGTCTAAGGGTTGGGGTTTAAGTCTAAGTCTGAGGCTTGGGGTTGGGTTTTAAGTCTAAGTCTAAGGCTTGAGGTTAAGGTTTAAGTCTATGTCTAAAGATTGGGGTTGCGGTTAGGCTTTAAGTCTAAGGCTTGGGGTTAGGGTTTAAGTATTAGGCTTGGGGTTATGGTTTAATTCTAAGTCTAAGTTTAGGGGTTGGGGTTTAAGTTTACGTCTAAGGATAGGGGTTGTGGTTTTAAGTCTAAGTCTAAGGCTTGTGTTTATTGTCTACTTCTAATGCTTGGGGTTGGGGTTTAAGTCTTAGTCTAAGGCTTGAGGTTGGGGTTTAAATCTATGTCTATGTCTTGGGGTATAAGTCTAAGTCTGAGGCTTCAGATTTGGGTCTAAATCTAAGTCTAAGGCTTGGGTTTGCGATTTGGGGTACGGTTTTATGTCTAATTCCAAGGCTGGGGGTTGGTGATTAACTCTAAGTCTAAACCTTTGGGTTGGCGTTTATGTCTAGGTCTAAGTCTTGTGGTTGGGGTTTAAGACTAAGTCTAACGCTTGGGATTATGGTTTAAGTCTAAGTCTAAGGCTTTGGGTTGGGGTTTAAGTCTAAGGCTTGTGTTTATGATTTAATTCTAAGGCTTGTAGTTGGGGATTACGTCTAAGTCTAAAGCTTGGGGTTGGGATTTAAGTCTTAGTCTAAGGCTTGAGGTTGGGGTTTAAATCTATGCCTATGTCTTAGGGTTTAAGTCTAAGTCTGAGGCTTAAGTTTTGAGTTTAAGTCTAAATCTAAGTCTTGGGTTTGGGGTTTAGGGAACGGGTTTAAGTCTAATTATAAGGCTTGGGTTTGGGGTTTAATTCTAAGTCTAAGACTTGGGGTTGGCGTTTATGTCTAAGGCTTGTGGTTATGGTTTAATTCTAAGGCCTGGATTTGGGGTTTAAGTCTAAGTCTAATGCTAGTGGTTGGGGTTTAAGTCTAAGTCTAAAACTTGGGGATGGGGTTCAAGTCTAAGTCTAAGGCTTGGGGTTGGGGTTTAAATCTGTCTAGGGCTTGGGGTTTATGTCTAAGTCTAATGCTTTGGGTTTGGGGTTAAGTCTAAATCTAAGACTTTGGGTTGGGGTTTAAGTCTAAGTCTTAGACTTGGGGTTCGGTTTTAAGTCTAAGGCTTGAGTTTGGGATTTAAGTCTAAGTCTAATTTTAAGTTTACGTCTAAGGCTAGGGGTTGGGGTTTAGTCTAAGTCTCAGGGTTGGGGTTTCAGTCTAAGTCTGAGGCTTGGGGTTGGGCTTTAAGTCTAAGTCTAAGGCTTGGGGTTAAGGTTTAAGTCTATGTCTAAAGATTGGGGTTGCGGTTAGGCTTTAAGTCTAAGGCTTGGGGTTAGGGTTTAAGTCTAAGTCTCAGGATTGGGATTGGGGTTTAAATTCTAAATCTAAGGCTTGTGGTTGGGGTTTAATTCTAAGTCTAAAGTTTGGGGTTTAAGTCCAAGTCTGAGGCTTGGGGTTGGGGTTTAAGTCTAAGTCTAAGGCTAGGAGTTGGTGTTCAAATCTAAGTCTGACATTTGGGGTTGGGGTTTAGGTCTAAGTCTAAAGCTTGTAGTTGGGGTTCAAGTCTAACTCTAAGGCTTGAGTTTGGGATTTAAGTCTAAGTCTAATTTTAAGTTTACGTCTAAGGCTAGGGGTTGGGGTTTAGTCCAAGTCTAAGGGTTGGGGTTTAAGTCTAAGTCTGAGGCTTGGGGTTGGGTTTTAAGTCTAAGTCTAAGGTTTGGGGTTAGGGTTTAAGTCTAAGTCTCAGGATTGGGATTGGGGTTTAAATTCTAAGTCTAAGGCTTGTGGTTGGGGTTTAAGTCTAAGTCTAAAGGTTGGGGTTTAAGTCTAAGTCTGAGGCTTGGGGTTGGGGTTTAAGTCTAAGTCTAAGGCTAGGATTTGGGGTTTAAGTCTAAGTCTAATTTTAAGTTTACTTCTAAGGCTAGGGGTTGGGGTTTACTCTAAGTCTAAGGGTTGGGGTTTAAGTCTAAGTCTGAGGCTTGGGGTTGGGGTTTAAGTCTAAGTCTAAGGGTTTGGGTTGGGGTTAAAGTCTAAGTCTAAGGCTTGTGGTTAGGGTTTAAGTCTAAGTGTAGGAGTTGGGGTTTAAGTTTACGTCTAAGGCTAGGGGTTGAGGTTTAGTCTGAGTCTAAGGTTTGGGCTTTAAGTCTAAGTCTGAGGCTTGGGGTTGGGGTTTAAGTCTAAGTCTAAGGCTTTGGGTTGGGGTTTAAGTCTAAGGCTTGTGTTTATGATTTAATTCTAAGGCTTGTAGTTGGGGATTACGTCTAAGTCTAAAGCTTGGGGTTGGGATTTAAGTCTTAGTCTAAGGCTTGAGGTTGGGGTTTAAATCTATGCCTATGTCTTAGGGTTTAAGTCTAAGTCTGAGGCTTAAGTTTTGAGTTTAAGTCTAAATCTAAGTCTTGGGTTTGGGGTTTAGGGAACGGGTTTAAGTCAAATTCTAAGGCTTGGGTTTGGGGTTTAATTCTAAGTCTAAGACTTGGGGTTTGCGTTTATGTCTAAGGCTTGTGGTTATGGTTTAATTCTAAGACTTGGAGTTGGGGTTTAAGTCTAAGTCTAATGCTAGTGGCTGGGGTTTAAGTCTAAGTCTAAAACTTGGGGATGGGGTTCACGTCTAAGTCTAAGGCTTGGGGTTGGGGTTTAAATCTATGTCTAGGGCTTGGGGTTTATGTCTATGTCTAAGGCTTTGGGTATGGGGTTAAGTCTAAATCTAAGACTTTGGGTTGGGGTTTAAGTCTAAGTCTTAGGCTTGGGTTTCGGGTTTAAGTCTAAGGCTTGGAGTTGGGGTTTAAGTCTATGTCTAAGGCCTGTGGTTTGTGTTTACGTTTAAGTCTAAGGCTTGGGGTTAAGGTTTATGTCTTTGTCTAATGCTTGGGCTTGGGGTTAGGGTCTAAGTCTTTGGGTTGGAGTTTAATTCTAAGTCTAAAGATTAGGGTTGCGGTTAGGCTTTAAGTCTAAGGCTGTGGGTGAGGGTTTAAGTCTAAGTCTCAGGATTGGGATTGGGGTTTAAATTCTAAGTCTAAGGTTTGTGGTTGGGGTTTAAGTCTAAGTCTAAGGGTTGGGGTTTAAGTCTAAGTCTGAGGCTTGGGGTTGGGGTTTAAGTCTAAGTCTAAGGCTAGGAGTTGGTGTTCAAAAATAAAGCTAACATTTGGGGTTGGGGTTTAGGTCTAAGTCTAAAGCTTGTAGTTGGGGTTCAAGTCTAATCTAAGGCTTGAGTTTGGGATTTAAGTCTAAGTCTAATTTTAAGTTTACGTCTAAGGCTAGGGGTTGGGGTTTAGTCTTAGTCTAAGGGTTGGGGTTTAAGTCTAAGTCTGAGGCTTGGGGTTGGGTTTTAAGTCTAAGTCTAAGGCTTGAGGTTAAGGTTTAAGTCTATGTCTAAAGATTGGGGTTGCGGTTAGGCTTTAAGTCTAAGGCTTGGGGTTAGGGTTTAAGTATTAGGCTTGGGGTTATGGTTTAATTCTAAGTCTAAGTTTAGGGGTTGGGGTTTAAGTTTACGTCTAAGGATAGGGGTTGTGGTTTTAAGTCTAAGTCTAAGGCTTGTGTTTATTGTCTACTTCTAATGCTTGGGGTTGGGGTTTAAGTCTTAGTCTAAGGCTTGAGGTTGGGGTTTAAATCTATGTCTATGTCTTGGGGTATAAGTCTAAGTCTGAGGCTTCAGATTTGGGTCTAAATCTAAGTCTAAGGCTTGGGTTTGCGATTTGGGGTACGGTTTTATGTCTAATTCCAAGGCTGGGGGTTGGTGATTAACTCTAAGTCTAAACCTTTGGGTTGGCGTTTATGTCTAGGTCTAAGTCTTGTGGTTGGGGTTTAAGACTAAGTCTAACGCTTGGGATTATGGTTTAAGTCTAAGTCTAAGGCTTTGGGTTGGGGTTTAAGTCTAAGGCTTGTGTTTATGATTTAATTCTAAGGCTTGTAGTTGGGGATTACGTCTAAGTCTAAAGCTTGGGGTTGGGATTTAAGTCTTAGTCTAAGGCTTGAGGTTGGGGTTTAAATCTATGCCTATGTCTTAGGGTTTAAGTCTAAGTCTGAGGCTTAAGTTTTGAGTTTAAGTCTAAATCTAAGTCTTGGGTTTGGGGTTTAGGGAACGGGTTTAAGTCTAATTATAAGGCTTGGGTTTGGGGTTTAATTCTAAGTCTAAGACTTGGGGTTGGCGTTTATGTCTAAGGCTTGTGGTTATGGTTTAATTCTAAGGCCTGGATTTGGGGTTTAAGTCTAAGTCTAATGCTAGTGGTTGGGGTTTAAGTCTAAGTCTAAAACTTGGGGATGGGGTTCAAGTCTAAGTCTAAGGCTTGGGGTTGGGGTTTAAATCTGTCTAGGGCTTGGGGTTTATGTCTAAGTCTAATGCTTTGGGTTTGGGGTTAAGTCTAAATCTAAGACTTTGGGTTGGGGTTTAAGTCTAAGTCTTAGACTTGGGGTTCGGTTTTAAGTCTAAGGCTTGAGTTTGGGATTTAAGTCTAAGTCTAATTTTAAGTTTACGTCTAAGGCTAGGGGTTGGGGTTTAGTCTAAGTCTCAGGGTTGGGGTTTCAGTCTAAGTCTGAGGCTTGGGGTTGGGCTTTAAGTCTAAGTCTAAGGCTTGGGGTTAAGGTTTAAGTCTATGTCTAAAGATTGGGGTTGCGGTTAGGCTTTAAGTCTAAGGCTTGGGGTTAGGGTTTAAGTCTAAGTCTCAGGATTGGGATTGGGGTTTAAATTCTAAGTCTAAGGCTTGTGGTTGGGGTTTAATTCTAAGTCTAAAGTTTGGGGTTTAAGTCCAAGTCTGAGGCTTGGGGTTGGGGTTTAAGTCTAAGTCTAAGGCTAGGAGTTGGTGTTCAAATCTAAGTCTGACATTTGGGGTTGGGGTTTAGGTCTAAGTCTAAAGCTTGTAGTTGGGGTTCAAGTCTAACTCTAAGGCTTGAGTTTGGGATTTAAGTCTAAGTCTAATTTTAAGTTTACGTCTAAGGCTAGGGGTTGGGGTTTAGTCCAAGTCTAAGGGTTGGGGTTTAAGTCTAAGTCTGAGGCTTGGGGTTGGGTTTTAAGTCTAAGTCTAAGGTTTGGGGTTAGGGTTTAAGTCTAAGTCTCAGGATTGGGATTGGGGTTTAAATTCTAAGTCTAAGGCTTGTGGTTGGGGTTTAAGTCTAAGTCTAAAGGTTGGGGTTTAAGTCTAAGTCTGAGGCTTGGGGTTGGGGTTTAAGTCTAAGTCTAAGGCTAGGATTTGGGGTTTAAGTCTAAGTCTAATTTTAAGTTTACTTCTAAGGCTAGGGGTTGGGGTTTACTCTAAGTCTAAGGGTTGGGGTTTAAGTCTAAGTCTGAGGCTTGGGGTTGGGGTTTAAGTCTAAGTCTAAGGGTTTGGGTTGGGGTTAAAGTCTAAGTCTAAGGCTTGTGGTTAGGGTTTAAGTCTAAGTGTAGGAGTTGGGGTTTAAGTTTACGTCTAAGGCTAGGGGTTGAGGTTTAGTCTGAGTCTAAGGTTTGGGCTTTAAGTCTAAGTCTGAGGCTTGGGGTTGGGGTTTAAGTCTAAGTCTAAGGCTTTGGGTTGGGGTTTAAGTCTAAGGCTTGTGTTTATGATTTAATTCTAAGGCTTGTAGTTGGGGATTACGTCTAAGTCTAAAGCTTGGGGTTGGGATTTAAGTCTTAGTCTAAGGCTTGAGGTTGGGGTTTAAATCTATGCCTATGTCTTAGGGTTTAAGTCTAAGTCTGAGGCTTAAGTTTTGAGTTTAAGTCTAAATCTAAGTCTTGGGTTTGGGGTTTAGGGAACGGGTTTAAGTCAAATTCTAAGGCTTGGGTTTGGGGTTTAATTCTAAGTCTAAGACTTGGGGTTTGCGTTTATGTCTAAGGCTTGTGGTTATGGTTTAATTCTAAGACTTGGAGTTGGGGTTTAAGTCTAAGTCTAATGCTAGTGGCTGGGGTTTAAGTCTAAGTCTAAAACTTGGGGATGGGGTTCACGTCTAAGTCTAAGGCTTGGGGTTGGGGTTTAAATCTATGTCTAGGGCTTGGGGTTTATGTCTATGTCTAAGGCTTTGGGTATGGGGTTAAGTCTAAATCTAAGACTTTGGGTTGGGGTTTAAGTCTAAGTCTTAGGCTTGGGTTTCGGGTTTAAGTCTAAGGCTTGGAGTTGGGGTTTAAGTCTATGTCTAAGGCCTGTGGTTTGTGTTTACGTTTAAGTCTAAGGCTTGGGGTTAAGGTTTATGTCTTTGTCTAATGCTTGGGCTTGGGGTTAGGGTCTAAGTCTTTGGGTTGGAGTTTAATTCTAAGTCTAAAGATTAGGGTTGCGGTTAGGCTTTAAGTCTAAGGCTGTGGGTGAGGGTTTAAGTCTAAGTCTCAGGATTGGGATTGGGGTTTAAATTCTAAGTCTAAGGTTTGTGGTTGGGGTTTAAGTCTAAGTCTAAGGGTTGGGGTTTAAGTCTAAGTCTGAGGCTTGGGGTTGGGGTTTAAGTCTAAGTCTAAGGCTAGGAGTTGGTGTTCAAAAATAAAGCTAACATTTGGGGTTGGGGTTTAGGTCTAAGTCTAAAGCTTGTAGTTGGGGTTCAAGTCTAATCTAAGGCTTGAGTTTGGGATTTAAGTCTAAGTCTAATTTTAAGTTTACGTCTAAGGCTAGGGGTTGGGGTTTAGTCTTAGTCTAAGGGTTGGGGTTTAAGTCTAAGTCTGAGGCTTGGGGTTGGGTTTTAAGTCTAAGTCTAAGGCTTGAGGTTAAGGTTTAAGTCTATGTCTAAAGATTGGGGTTGCGGTTAGGCTTTAAGTCTAAGGCTTGGGGTTAGGGTTTAAGTATTAGGCTTGGGGTTATGGTTTAATTCTAAGTCTAAGTTTAGGGGTTGGGGTTTAAGTTTACGTCTAAGGATAGGGGTTGTGGTTTTAAGTCTAAGTCTAAGGCTTGTGTTTATTGTCTACTTCTAATGCTTGGGGTTGGGGTTTAAGTCTTAGTCTAAGGCTTGAGGTTGGGGTTTAAATCTATGTCTATGTCTTGGGGTATAAGTCTAAGTCTGAGGCTTCAGATTTGGGTCTAAATCTAAGTCTAAGGCTTGGGTTTGCGATTTGGGGTACGGTTTTATGTCTAATTCCAAGGCTGGGGGTTGGTGATTAACTCTAAGTCTAAACCTTTGGGTTGGCGTTTATGTCTAGGTCTAAGTCTTGTGGTTGGGGTTTAAGACTAAGTCTAACGCTTGGGATTATGGTTTAAGTCTAAGTCTAAGGCTTTGGGTTGGGGTTTAAGTCTAAGGCTTGTGTTTATGATTTAATTCTAAGGCTTGTAGTTGGGGATTACGTCTAAGTCTAAAGCTTGGGGTTGGGATTTAAGTCTTAGTCTAAGGCTTGAGGTTGGGGTTTAAATCTATGCCTATGTCTTAGGGTTTAAGTCTAAGTCTGAGGCTTAAGTTTTGAGTTTAAGTCTAAATCTAAGTCTTGGGTTTGGGGTTTAGGGAACGGGTTTAAGTCTAATTATAAGGCTTGGGTTTGGGGTTTAATTCTAAGTCTAAGACTTGGGGTTGGCGTTTATGTCTAAGGCTTGTGGTTATGGTTTAATTCTAAGGCCTGGATTTGGGGTTTAAGTCTAAGTCTAATGCTAGTGGTTGGGGTTTAAGTCTAAGTCTAAAACTTGGGGATGGGGTTCAAGTCTAAGTCTAAGGCTTGGGGTTGGGGTTTAAATCTGTCTAGGGCTTGGGGTTTATGTCTAAGTCTAATGCTTTGGGTTTGGGGTTAAGTCTAAATCTAAGACTTTGGGTTGGGGTTTAAGTCTAAGTCTTAGACTTGGGGTTCGGTTTTAAGTCTAAGGCTTGAGTTTGGGATTTAAGTCTAAGTCTAATTTTAAGTTTACGTCTAAGGCTAGGGGTTGGGGTTTAGTCTAAGTCTCAGGGTTGGGGTTTCAGTCTAAGTCTGAGGCTTGGGGTTGGGCTTTAAGTCTAAGTCTAAGGCTTGGGGTTAAGGTTTAAGTCTATGTCTAAAGATTGGGGTTGCGGTTAGGCTTTAAGTCTAAGGCTTGGGGTTAGGGTTTAAGTCTAAGTCTCAGGATTGGGATTGGGGTTTAAATTCTAAATCTAAGGCTTGTGGTTGGGGTTTAATTCTAAGTCTAAAGTTTGGGGTTTAAGTCCAAGTCTGAGGCTTGGGGTTGGGGTTTAAGTCTAAGTCTAAGGCTAGGAGTTGGTGTTCAAATCTAAGTCTGACATTTGGGGTTGGGGTTTAGGTCTAAGTCTAAAGCTTGTAGTTGGGGTTCAAGTCTAACTCTAAGGCTTGAGTTTGGGATTTAAGTCTAAGTCTAATTTTAAGTTTACGTCTAAGGCTAGGGGTTGGGGTTTAGTCCAAGTCTAAGGGTTGGGGTTTAAGTCTAAGTCTGAGGCTTGGGGTTGGGTTTTAAGTCTAAGTCTAAGGTTTGGGGTTAGGGTTTAAGTCTAAGTCTCAGGATTGGGATTGGGGTTTAAATTCTAAGTCTAAGGCTTGTGGTTGGGGTTTAAGTCTAAGTCTAAAGGTTGGGGTTTAAGTCTAAGTCTGAGGCTTGGGGTTGGGGTTTAAGTCTAAGTCTAAGGCTAGGATTTGGGGTTTAAGTCTAAGTCTAATTTTAAGTTTACTTCTAAGGCTAGGGGTTGGGGTTTACTCTAAGTCTAAGGGTTGGGGTTTAAGTCTAAGTCTGAGGCTTGGGGTTGGGGTTTAAGTCTAAGTCTAAGGGTTTGGGTTGGGGTTAAAGTCTAAGTCTAAGGCTTGTGGTTAGGGTTTAAGTCTAAGTGTAGGAGTTGGGGTTTAAGTTTACGTCTAAGGCTAGGGGTTGAGGTTTAGTCTGAGTCTAAGGTTTGGGCTTTAAGTCTAAGTCTGAGGCTTGGGGTTGGGGTTTAAGTCTAAGTCTAAGGCTTTGGGTTGGGGTTTAAGTCTAAGGCTTGTGTTTATGATTTAATTCTAAGGCTTGTAGTTGGGGATTACGTCTAAGTCTAAAGCTTGGGGTTGGGATTTAAGTCTTAGTCTAAGGCTTGAGGTTGGGGTTTAAATCTATGCCTATGTCTTAGGGTTTAAGTCTAAGTCTGAGGCTTAAGTTTTGAGTTTAAGTCTAAATCTAAGTCTTGGGTTTGGGGTTTAGGGAACGGGTTTAAGTCAAATTCTAAGGCTTGGGTTTGGGGTTTAATTCTAAGTCTAAGACTTGGGGTTTGCGTTTATGTCTAAGGCTTGTGGTTATGGTTTAATTCTAAGACTTGGAGTTGGGGTTTAAGTCTAAGTCTAATGCTAGTGGCTGGGGTTTAAGTCTAAGTCTAAAACTTGGGGATGGGGTTCACGTCTAAGTCTAAGGCTTGGGGTTGGGGTTTAAATCTATGTCTAGGGCTTGGGGTTTATGTCTATGTCTAAGGCTTTGGGTATGGGGTTAAGTCTAAATCTAAGACTTTGGGTTGGGGTTTAAGTCTAAGTCTTAGGCTTGGGTTTCGGGTTTAAGTCTAAGGCTTGGAGTTGGGGTTTAAGTCTATGTCTAAGGCCTGTGGTTTGTGTTTACGTTTAAGTCTAAGGCTTGGGGTTAAGGTTTATGTCTTTGTCTAATGCTTGGGCTTGGGGTTAGGGTCTAAGTCTTTGGGTTGGAGTTTAATTCTAAGTCTAAAGATTAGGGTTGCGGTTAGGCTTTAAGTCTAAGGCTGTGGGTGAGGGTTTAAGTCTAAGTCTCAGGATTGGGATTGGGGTTTAAATTCTAAGTCTAAGGTTTGTGGTTGGGGTTTAAGTCTAAGTCTAAGGGTTGGGGTTTAAGTCTAAGTCTGAGGCTTGGGGTTGGGGTTTAAGTCTAAGTCTAAGGCTAGGAGTTGGTGTTCAAAAATAAAGCTAACATTTGGGGTTGGGGTTTAGGTCTAAGTCTAAAGCTTGTAGTTGGGGTTCAAGTCTAATCTAAGGCTTGAGTTTGGGATTTAAGTCTAAGTCTAATTTTAAGTTTACGTCTAAGGCTAGGGGTTGGGGTTTAGTCTTAGTCTAAGGGTTGGGGTTTAAGTCTAAGTCTGAGGCTTGGGGTTGGGTTTTAAGTCTAAGTCTAAGGCTTGAGGTTAAGGTTTAAGTCTATGTCTAAAGATTGGGGTTGCGGTTAGGCTTTAAGTCTAAGGCTTGGGGTTAGGGTTTAAGTATTAGGCTTGGGGTTATGGTTTAATTCTAAGTCTAAGTTTAGGGGTTGGGGTTTAAGTTTACGTCTAAGGATAGGGGTTGTGGTTTTAAGTCTAAGTCTAAGGCTTGTGTTTATTGTCTACTTCTAATGCTTGGGGTTGGGGTTTAAGTCTTAGTCTAAGGCTTGAGGTTGGGGTTTAAATCTATGTCTATGTCTTGGGGTATAAGTCTAAGTCTGAGGCTTCAGATTTGGGTCTAAATCTAAGTCTAAGGCTTGGGTTTGCGATTTGGGGTACGGTTTTATGTCTAATTCCAAGGCTGGGGGTTGGTGATTAACTCTAAGTCTAAACCTTTGGGTTGGCGTTTATGTCTAGGTCTAAGTCTTGTGGTTGGGGTTTAAGACTAAGTCTAACGCTTGGGATTATGGTTTAAGTCTAAGTCTAAGGCTTTGGGTTGGGGTTTAAGTCTAAGGCTTGTGTTTATGATTTAATTCTAAGGCTTGTAGTTGGGGATTACGTCTAAGTCTAAAGCTTGGGGTTGGGATTTAAGTCTTAGTCTAAGGCTTGAGGTTGGGGTTTAAATCTATGCCTATGTCTTAGGGTTTAAGTCTAAGTCTGAGGCTTAAGTTTTGAGTTTAAGTCTAAATCTAAGTCTTGGGTTTGGGGTTTAGGGAACGGGTTTAAGTCTAATTATAAGGCTTGGGTTTGGGGTTTAATTCTAAGTCTAAGACTTGGGGTTGGCGTTTATGTCTAAGGCTTGTGGTTATGGTTTAATTCTAAGGCCTGGATTTGGGGTTTAAGTCTAAGTCTAATGCTAGTGGTTGGGGTTTAAGTCTAAGTCTAAAACTTGGGGATGGGGTTCAAGTCTAAGTCTAAGGCTTGGGGTTGGGGTTTAAATCTGTCTAGGGCTTGGGGTTTATGTCTAAGTCTAATGCTTTGGGTTTGGGGTTAAGTCTAAATCTAAGACTTTGGGTTGGGGTTTAAGTCTAAGTCTTAGACTTGGGGTTCGGTTTTAAGTCTAAGGCTTGAGTTTGGGATTTAAGTCTAAGTCTAATTTTAAGTTTACGTCTAAGGCTAGGGGTTGGGGTTTAGTCTAAGTCTCAGGGTTGGGGTTTCAGTCTAAGTCTGAGGCTTGGGGTTGGGCTTTAAGTCTAAGTCTAAGGCTTGGGGTTAAGGTTTAAGTCTATGTCTAAAGATTGGGGTTGCGGTTAGGCTTTAAGTCTAAGGCTTGGGGTTAGGGTTTAAGTCTAAGTCTCAGGATTGGGATTGGGGTTTAAATTCTAAGTCTAAGGCTTGTGGTTGGGGTTTAATTCTAAGTCTAAAGTTTGGGGTTTAAGTCCAAGTCTGAGGCTTGGGGTTGGGGTTTAAGTCTAAGTCTAAGGCTAGGAGTTGGTGTTCAAATCTAAGTCTGACATTTGGGGTTGGGGTTTAGGTCTAAGTCTAAAGCTTGTAGTTGGGGTTCAAGTCTAACTCTAAGGCTTGAGTTTGGGATTTAAGTCTAAGTCTAATTTTAAGTTTACGTCTAAGGCTAGGGGTTGGGGTTTAGTCCAAGTCTAAGGGTTGGGGTTTAAGTCTAAGTCTGAGGCTTGGGGTTGGGTTTTAAGTCTAAGTCTAAGGTTTGGGGTTAGGGTTTAAGTCTAAGTCTCAGGATTGGGATTGGGGTTTAAATTCTAAGTCTAAGGCTTGTGGTTGGGGTTTAAGTCTAAGTCTAAAGGTTGGGGTTTAAGTCTAAGTCTGAGGCTTGGGGTTGGGGTTTAAGTCTAAGTCTAAGGCTAGGATTTGGGGTTTAAGTCTAAGTCTAATTTTAAGTTTACTTCTAAGGCTAGGGGTTGGGGTTTACTCTAAGTCTAAGGGTTGGGGTTTAAGTCTAAGTCTGAGGCTTGGGGTTGGGGTTTAAGTCTAAGTCTAAGGGTTTGGGTTGGGGTTAAAGTCTAAGTCTAAGGCTTGTGGTTAGGGTTTAAGTCTAAGTGTAGGAGTTGGGGTTTAAGTTTACGTCTAAGGCTAGGGGTTGAGGTTTAGTCTGAGTCTAAGGTTTGGGCTTTAAGTCTAAGTCTGAGGCTTGGGGTTGGGGTTTAAGTCTAAGTCTAAGGCTTTGGGTTGGGGTTTAAGTCTAAGGCTTGTGTTTATGATTTAATTCTAAGGCTTGTAGTTGGGGATTACGTCTAAGTCTAAAGCTTGGGGTTGGGATTTAAGTCTTAGTCTAAGGCTTGAGGTTGGGGTTTAAATCTATGCCTATGTCTTAGGGTTTAAGTCTAAGTCTGAGGCTTAAGTTTTGAGTTTAAGTCTAAATCTAAGTCTTGGGTTTGGGGTTTAGGGAACGGGTTTAAGTCAAATTCTAAGGCTTGGGTTTGGGGTTTAATTCTAAGTCTAAGACTTGGGGTTTGCGTTTATGTCTAAGGCTTGTGGTTATGGTTTAATTCTAAGACTTGGAGTTGGGGTTTAAGTCTAAGTCTAATGCTAGTGGCTGGGGTTTAAGTCTAAGTCTAAAACTTGGGGATGGGGTTCACGTCTAAGTCTAAGGCTTGGGGTTGGGGTTTAAATCTATGTCTAGGGCTTGGGGTTTATGTCTATGTCTAAGGCTTTGGGTATGGGGTTAAGTCTAAATCTAAGACTTTGGGTTGGGGTTTAAGTCTAAGTCTTAGGCTTGGGTTTCGGGTTTAAGTCTAAGGCTTGGAGTTGGGGTTTAAGTCTAATTCTAAGACTTGGGGTTGGGGTTCAAGTCTATGTCTAAGACTTGGGGTTGGGGTTTATGTCGATGTCTAAAGCTTGGGGTTGTGGTTTAAGTCTATGTCTAAGGCTTGGGGTTGGAGTTTAAGTCTAAATCTAAGGCTTGGGGTTGGGGTGTAAATTTACGGTTTGGGCTAAGAATTGGGGTTGGGGTTCGGTTTTAAGACTAAGTCTTGTTGTTAGGGTTTAAGTCTAAGTCTAAGGCTTAAGTTTTGAGTTTAAGTCTAAATCTAAGGCTTGGGGTTGGGGTTTGGGGAACGGGTTTAAGTCTAATTCTAAGGCTTGGGTTTGGGGTTTAATTCTAAGTCTTGGAGTTGGGGTTTAAGTCTAAGTCTGATGCTAGTGGTTGGGGTTTAAGTCTAAGTCTAAGGCTTGGGGTTGGGGTTTAATTTTAAGTCTAAGTGTTGAGGTTGGGGTTTAAATCTATGTCTAGGGCTTGGGGTTTATGTCTAAGTCTAAGGCTTTGGGTTTGGGGTTAAGTCTAAGTCTAGGGCTTGTGGTTGGGTTTTATGTCGAAGTCTAAACATGGGGTTGAGGTTTAAGTCTATGTCTAAGGCTTGGGATTCGTGTTTAAGTGTAAGTCTAAGGCTTGTGGCTATGGTTTAAGTCTAAGTCTAAGGCTTTGTGTTGGTGTTTAAGTTTACGTGTTGGGCTAAGACTTGGGTTTGGGGTTATGTTGTAAGTCTAAAGCTTGTTATTAGGGTTTAATTCTAAGGCTTGGGCTTGTGGTTTAAGTCTATGTATAAGGCTTGGGGTTGGGGTTTCATTCTAAGTCTAAGGCTTTGGTTTGGGGTTAGTGTCTACGTCTAAGGCTTGAGGTTGGGGTTTAAATCTAAGTCTAAGTCTTGGAGTTGGTCTAAGTTGAGTGGTTGGGGTGTAAGTCTAAATCTAAAGCATGGGGTTTTGGTTTAAGACTAAGTCTAAGGATTTGGGTTGAGGTTTAAGTCTATGTCTAAGGCTTGGGGTTGGGGTTTAAGTCCAAGTGTTGGGGTTGGGATTTAAGTGTATGTCTAAGGTTGGGGTTTAAATCTAAGTGTAATTCTAATGGTTCGATTTTATGTCTAAGACTAAGGCTTGGGGTTGGTGTTTAAGTCTATGTCTAAGGCGTGTGGTTTGTGTTGACGTCTAAGTCTAAGGCTTGGGGTTAAGGTTTATGTCTTTGTCTAATTCTTGTGCTTGGGGTTAGGGTCTAAGTCTTTGGGTTGGAGTTTAATTCTAAGTCTAAAGATTGTGGTTGCGGTTAGGCTTTAAGTCTAAGGCTGTGGGTGAGGGTTTAAGTCTAAGTCTCAGGATTGGGATTGGGGTTTAAAATTTAAGTCTAAGGCTTTGGGTTGGGGTTTAAGTCTAAGTCTAAGGGTTGGTGTTTAAGTCTAAGTCTGAGGCTTGGGGTTGGGGTTTAAGTCTAAGTCTAAAGCTTGTAGTTGGGGTTGAAGTCTAAGTCTAAGGCTTGAGTTTGGGATTTAAGTCTAAGTCTAATTTTAAGTTTACGTCTAAGGCTAGGGGTTGGGGTTTAGTCTAAGTCTAAGGGTTGGGGTTTAAGTCTAAGTCTGAGGCTTGGGGTTGGCATTTAAGTCTAAGTCTAAGCCTTGGAGTTGGGGTTTAAGTCTAAGTTTAAGGGTTGGGGTTAGGGTTTAAGTCTAAAGCCTGGAGTTGTGGTTTAAGTCTAAGTCTAAGGCTTTGGGTTGAGGTTTAAGTCTATGTCTAAGGCCTGTGGTTGGGTTTAAGTCTAAATCTAAGACTTAGTGTTGGGGTTTAAATCTAAGTCTAAGTCTTGGGGTTTGGGTTTAAATCCAAGTCTAAGGCTTGGAGCTGGGGTTTAAGTCTAAGTCTAAGTGTTGTGGTTGGGGTTTAAGTCTAAGGCTTGGGGGTTGGGGTTTAAGCCTAAGTCTAAAGCTTGGTGTTGGGGTTTAAGTCTAAGGCTTGGGGTTAGGGTTTATGTCTAAGCCTTGTTGTTGGGGTTTAAATCTAAGTCTAATATTTGTGGTTGGGGTTTATGTCGATGTCTAAAGCTTGGGGTTGGGGTTTAAGTCTATGTCTAAGTCTTGGGGTTGGAGTTTAAGTCTAAATCTAAGGCTTGGGGTTGGGGTGTAAATTTACGGTTTGGGCTAAGGCTTGGGGTTGGGGTTCGGTTTTAAGACTAAGTCTTGTTGTTAGGGTTTAATTCTAAGGCTTGGTGTTGTGGTTTAATTCTATGCATAAGACTTGGGGTTGGGGTTTAAGTCTAAGTCTAAGGCTTTAGGTTGGGCTTTAAGTGTAAGTTTAAGGCTTGGGGTTCGGGTTTAAGTCTAACTCTAAGTCTTTGGGTTGAAGTTGAAGTCAATGTATAAGGCTTGGGGTTGGGGTTTAAGTCTAAGTCTAAGTCTTTGGGTAGAGGTTTAAGTCTACGTCTAAGGCTTGGTGTTAAGGTTTAAGTCTATGTCTAAAGATTGGGATTGCGATTATGCTTTAAGTCTAAGGCTTGGGGTTAGTGTTTAAGTCTAAGTCTAAGGGTTGGGGTTTAAGTCTAAGTCTGAGGCTTGGGGTTGGGGTTTAAGTCTAAGTCTAAGGCTAGGAGTTGGGGTTTAAGTCTAAGTCTAATTTTAAGTTTACGTCTAAGGCTAGGGGTTGGGGTTTAGTCTAAGTCTAAGGGTTGAGGTTTAAGTCTAAGTCTGAGGCTTGGGGTTGGGGTTTAAGTCTAAGTCTAAGGCTTAAGGTTTGGAGTTTAAGTCTAAATCTAAGGCTTGGGGTTGGGGTTTGGGGAATGGGTTTAAGTCTAATTCTAAGGCTTGGGTTTGGGGTTTAATTCCAAGTCTAAGACTTTGGGTTGGCGTTTATGTCTAAGGCTTGTGGTTATGGTTTAATTCTAAGGCTTGGAGTTTGGGTTTAAGTCTAAGTCTGATGCTAGTGGTTGGGGTTTAAGTCTAAGTCTCAAACTTGGGGACAGGGTTCACGTCTAAATCTAAGACTTTGGGTTGGGGTTTAAGTCTTAATCTTGGGGGTTCGGGGTTTAAGCCTAAGTCTAATGCTTGGGGTTGGGTTTTAAGTCTAAGGCTTGGAGTTTGGGTTTAAGTCTAAGTCTGATGCTAGTGGTTGGGGTTTAAGTCTAAGTCTAAAACTTGGGGACAGGGTTCACGTCTAAATCTAAGACTTTGGGTTGGGGTTTAAGTCTTAATCTTGGGGGTTCGGGGTTTAAGCCTAAGTCTAATGCTTGGGGTTGGGGTTTAAGTCTAAGTCTAAGGCTTGTGTTTAATTCTAAGACAAAGACTTTGGGTTGGGGTTTAAGTTTAAGTCTAAGGCTAATGCTAGTGGTTGGGGTTTAAGCCTAATTCTAAGACTTGGAGTTGGGGTTCAAGTCTAAGCCTAAGGCTTGGGGTTGAGGATTATGTCGATGTCTAAAGCTTGGGGTTGGGGTTTATGTCTATGTCTAAGGCTTGGGTTTGGAGTTTAAGTCTAAATCTAAGACTTGGGGTTGGGCTTTAAGTTTACACGTTGGGATAAGTCTTGGGGTTGGGGTTAGGTTTTAAGACTAAGACATGTTGTTAGGGTTTAATTGTAAGGCTTACTGTTGTGGTTTAAGTCTATGCATAAGGCTTTGGGTTGGGGTTTAATTCTAAGTCTAAGGCTTTGCTTTGGCGTTAGTGCCTACGTCTAAGGCTTGGGGTGTGTATTTAAGTCTAAGTCTAAGCCTTGGAGTTGGGGTTTAAGTCTAAGTTTAAGGGTTGGGGTTAGGATTTAAGTCTAAGGCCTGGAGTTGTGGTTTAAGTCTAAGTCTAAGGCTTTGTGTTGAGGTTTAAATCTATGTCTAAGGCTTCTGGTTGGGTTTAAGTCTAAGTCTAAGGCTTTAGGTTGGGCTTTAAGTCTAAGTTTAAGGCTTGGGGTTCGGGTTTAAGTCTAACTCTAAGTCTTTGGGTTGAAGTTGAAGTCAATGTATATGGCTTGGTGTTGGGGTTTAAGGTTAAGTCTAAGGCTGGGACTTGGTGTTTAATTCTAAGTCTAAGGCTTGGCGTTGGGGTTTATGTCTAAGCCTTGTGGTTATGGTTTAATTCTAAGGCTTGGAGTTGGCGTTTAATCCTATGTCTAAAGCTTGGGGTTGTTGTTTAAGTCTAAGGCTTGGTGTTGGGGTTTAAGTCTCAGTCTAAGGCTTGGGTTTAAGTCTAAGTCAAAGGCTTGGGGTTGGGATTTAAGTTTACGTCTAAGGATAGTGGTTGGGTTTTAAGTCTAAGTCTAAGACTTGGGGTTGGGGTTCAAGTCTAAGTCTAAGACTTGGGGTTAGGGTTTAAATCTATGTCTATGGCTTGGGGTTTAAGTCTAAGTCTAATTCTAGTGGTTGGGTTTTAAGTCTAAGTCTAAGGCTTGGGTTGAGGTTCAAGTCTAAGTATAAGGCTTGAGGTTGAGTTTTAAGTCTACGTCTAAGGCTTGAGGTTGGGTTTTAAATCTATGTCTATGGCTTGGTGTTTAATACTAAGTCTAAGGCTTATGGTTGGGGTAAGTCTAAGTCTAATGCTTGGGGTTAGGGTTTAAGTCTAAGTCTAATGCTTGTGGTTGGGGTTTAAGTCTAAATCTAAGGCTTTGGGTTGGGGTTTAAGTTTTACGGGTTGTGCTAAGGCTTGGGGTTAGGTTTTAAGTCTAAGGCTTGTTGTTAGGGTTTAATTCTAAGGCTTGTTGTTGTGGTGTCTAAGGCTTGGCGTTGGGGCTCAAGTTTTAGTCTAAAGCTTGGGTTTGGCGTTTAAATCTATGTCTAAGGCTTTGGGTTGAGGTTTAAGTTTAAGTTTAAGTCTTGGGGTTGGGGTTTAAGTCTAAGTCTAAGGCTTGGAGCTGGGGTTTAAGTCTAAGTCTAAGTCTTGAGGTTGGCGTTTAAATCCATGTCTATGGCTTGGAGTTTAAGTCTAAGTCTAATGCTAGTGGTTGGGTTTTAAATCTAAGTCTAAAGCTTGAGGTTGGCCTTTAAGTCTACGTCTAAGGCTTGTGGTTGGGGTTTAAATCTAAGTCTAAAGCTTATGGTTGGGGTAAGTCTAAGTCTAATGCTTGGGTTTAGGGTTTAAGTCTAAGTCTAATGCTTGTGGTTGGGGTTTAAGTCTAAATCTAAGGGTTTGGTTTGGGGTTTAAATTTACGTGTAGGGCTAAGGTTTGGGGTTAGGTTTTAAGTCTAAGGCTTGTTGTTAGGGTTTAATTCTAAGGCTTGAGGTTGGGGTTTAAGTCTAAGTCTAAGACTTGGGGTTGGGGTTTAAATCTATGTCTATGGCTTGGGGTTTAAGTCTAAGTCTAAGGCTTAATGTTGGGGTTTAAGTCTAAGTCTAAGGCTTGGGGTTGGGGTTAAGTCTAAGTCTAATGCTTGTGGTTGGGGTTTATGTCGATGTCTAAAGCTTGGGGTTGGGGTTTAAGTCTATCTCTAAGGCTTGGGATTTGGGATTAAATCTATTTCTAAGGCTTTGGGTTATTATTTAACTCTAAGTCTAAGGCGTGGGGTTGGGGTTTAAGACTAAGTCTAAGTCTTGGGGTTGGGGTTTAAGACTAAGTCTAAGGCTTGGAGCTGGGGTTTAAGTCTACGTCTAAGTCTTGAAGTTGGCGTTTAATTCTATGTCTATGGCTTGGGGTTTAAATCTAAGTCTAATGCTAGTGGTTGGGTTTTAAGTGTAAGTCTAAGGGCTGGGTTGAGATTCATGTCTACGTCTAAGGCTTGAGGTTGGGTTTTAAATCTATGTCTATGGCTTGGGCTTTAAGTCTAAATCTAAGGCTTATGGTTGGGGTAAGTCTAAGTCTAATGCTTGGGGTTATGGTTTAAGTCTAAGTCTAATGCTTGTGGTTGGGGTTTAAGTCTAAATCTAAGGCTTTGGGTTGGGGTTTAAGTTTACGGGTTGGGCTAAGGCTTGGGGTTAGGTTTTAAGTCTAAGGCTTGTTGTTAGGGTTTAATTCTAAGGCTTGTGTGTAAGTCTAAGTCTAAGGCTCTGGTTTAGGGTTAGTGTCTACGTCTAACCTTTGAGGTTGGGGTTCAAGTCTAAGTCTAAGGCTTGGCGTTGGGATTTAAGTTTAAGTCTAAGGCTTGGGGTTAGGGTTTAAGTTTAAGTCTAAGGCTAGGAGTTGGTGTTTAAGTCATAGTCTAAGGCTTGGGGTGGGGTTTATGTCTAAGGCTTGTGGTTATAGTTTAATTTTGAGGCTTGGATTTGGGGTTTAACTCTAAGTCTAACGCTAGAGGTAGGGGTTTAAGTCTAAGTCTAAGGCTTGGGGTTGGGGTTCAAGTCTAAGTCTAAGCCTTGGGGTTGGGGTTTAAGTCTACGTCTAAGGCTTGAGGTTGGGGTTTAAATCTATGTCTATGGCTTGTGGTTTAAATCTAAGTCTAAGGCTTAATGTTGGTGTTTAAGTCTAAGTCTAAGCTTTGTGGTTGGGTTTTATGTCGAAGTCCAAACTTGGGGTTGGGGTTTAAGTCTATATCTAAGTCTTGGAGTTGGGGTTTAAGTATACGTCTAAGGCTAGGGGTTGGGGTTTAAGTCTAAGTCTAAGGCTTGTGGTTGGGGTTTATGTCTAAGTCTAAGCATTTTGGTTGGGGTTTAATTCTACGTTTAAGGGTTGCGTTTAGGGTTTAAGTCTAAGGCGTGGAGTTGGGCTTTAAGTCTAAGTCTAAGGCTTGGGGTTGGGGTTCAAGTCTAAGTCTAAGTCTTGGGGTTGGGGTTTAAATCTATGTCAATGGCTTGGAGTTGGGGTTTAAGTCAAAGGCTAGGGTTTGGGGTTTAAGTTTAAGTCTAAGGCTAGGAGTTGGTGTTTAAGTCTAAGCCTTGTGGTTATGGTTTAATTCTAAGTCTTGGAGTTGGGGTTTAAGCCTAAATCTAAAGCTTGGGGTTGGGGTTTAAGTCTAAGGCTTGGGGTTAGGCTTTATGTCTAAGGCTTGGTGTTGGGGTTTAAGTCTAAGTCTAAGGATTGGGGTTGGGGTTCAAGTCTAAGTCTAAGACTTGGGGTTGGGGTTTAAGTCTAAGACTAAGGCTAGAGTTTAAGTCTAAGGCTTGGGGTTAAGGTTTACGTGTAAGCTTTGGGTTGGGGTTTAAATCTACGCCTAAGGCTTGAGGTTGGGGTTTACATCTAAGTCTAAGTTTAAGTTTACGTCTAAGGCTAGGGTTGGGGTTTAGTCTAAATCTAAGGGTTGGAGTTTAAGTCTAAGTCTGAGGCTTGGGGTTGGGGTTTAAGTCTAAGTCTAAGGCTTATAGTTGGGGTTTAAGTGTAATTCTAAGGCTTAGGGTTTAAGTCTAAGGCATGGGGTTAGGGTCTATGTCTAAGTCTAAGTTTAGGGGTTGGGGTTTAAGTTTACGTCTAAGGCTAGGGATTGTGGTTTAAATCTAAGTCTAAGGCTTGGCATTTGGGTTTAAGTCTAAGGCTTGTGTTTATGGTTTAATTGAAGGCTTGTAGTTGGGGATTACGTCTAAAACTAAAGCTTACGATTTGGGTTTAAGTCTAAGTCTAAGGCTTAGGGTTAAGGTTTGGTGTACGGGTTTAAGTCTATTTATAAGGCTTGGGTTTGTTGTTTATGATTAAGTCTAAGGCTTGGGGTAGGGTTTAAGTCTAAATCGAAAGCTTTGTGTTTGGGTGTAAGTGTAAGTCTAAGGCTTGGATTTGGGGTTTAAGTCGAAATCTAAGGCTGGGGGTTGGGGTTTAAGTCTAAGTCTAAGCCTTCGGTTTTGCGTTTATGTCTAAGTCTAAGGCTTGGGGTTGGGGTTTAAGTCTAAGGCTTAGGGTTCGTGTTAGGGTTTAAGTCTAAAGCTTGGGGTTGGGATTTAAGTTTAAGTCTAAGGCTAGGTGTTTGGGTCAAATTCTAAGGCTTTGTGTTCGGGTTTATGTCTAAATCTTAGGCTTGGGTTGGGGTTTAAGTCTAAATCTAAGGGTTGGGTTTGGGGTTTAAGTCTAACTCTAAGGCTTGGTTTTGTGGTTTAAGTCTAAGTGTAAGGGTTGGTTTAGGATTTAAGTCTAAGGCTTGGTGTTAGGGTTTAATTCTAAGGCTTGGAGTTGGGGTTTAAGTATATGTCTAAGGCTTGGGTTGGTGTTTAAGTCTAAGTCTAAGGCTTTAGGTTGGGGTTTTAGTCTAAATCTAAGTCTTGGAGTTGGAGTTTAAGTCTAAGTCTAAGGCTTTGTGTTGATGTTTAAGTTTAAGTCTAAGGCCTGGGGTTGGGGTTTAAGTCTAAGTCTAAGTCTTGGTGTTGGAGTTTAAATCTAAGTCTAAGGCTTTGTGTTGAGGTTTAAGTTTAAGTCTTATGCTTGTGGTTGGGGTTCAAGTCTAACTCTAATGTTGGGCTTGGGCTTCAAGTCTAACTCTAATGTTGGGCTTGGGGTTTAAGTCGAAGTCTAAGGCTTGTGGTTGGGGTTCAAATCTATGTCTAAGGCATGGAGTTTAAGTCTAAGTCTAAAGCTTAATGTTGGGGATTAAGTCTATGTCTAAGGCTTGGGGTTTGGGTTTAAGTTTAATTCTAAAGCTTTGGGTTTGGGTTTGAGTCTAAGTCTATGGCTTGTGGTTGGGTTTTAAGTCTAAATCTAAGGCTTTGGGTTCGGGTTTAAGTCTAAGTCTAAGGCTTGGGTTTTAGGTTTAAGTCTAAGTCTAAGTCTTGTGGTTTGGGTTTAAGTCTAAGTCTAAGGCTTATGGTTGGGGTTTAAATGTATGTGTAAGGGTTGGGGTTGGGGTTTAAGTCTAGCACTAAGGATTGGTGTTGGGTTTAAGTCTACGGCTTGTGGTAATGGTTTAATTCTAGGGCTTGGAGTTGGGGTTTAAGTCTAAGTTTAAGGCTTATGGTTGTAGTTTAAGTCTAAGGGATAGGATTTAAATCTAAGGATGGGTGTTGGGGTTTAAAGCTAAGTCTAATGCTAGTGGGTTGTGTTCAAGTCTAAGTCTAAGGCTTGGGGTTGGGTTTTAAGTCTAAGTCTAAGGTTAGCGTTTAACTCTACGGCTTGGGGTTAGGTTTTAAGTCTAAGTCTAAGGCTTGGGGTTAGGATGTAAGTATAAATCTAATGCTTGGCGTTAGGGTTTATGTCTAAGTCTAATGCTTGGGCTTGGGGTATAAGTCTAAGTCTAAGGCTTGGGGTTCGGGTTGAAGTCTAAGCGTTGTGGTTAGGATTTAATTTTAAGACTTGGGGTTGGAGTGTAAGTCTAAGTCTAAGGCTTTGGGTTGGGGTTTAAGTCTACGTGTAAGGCTTGAGTTTGGGGTTTAAGTCTAAGTCTTAGAGTTGTGGTTTAATATTACGTCTAAGGTAGGGGTTGCGGTTTAAGTCCAAGTCTAAGTCTTGCGGTTAATGTTTTAGCCTAAGGCTTGGATTTGGGGTTTAAGTCTAAGTCTAAGGCTTTGGGGGGGCGTTTATGTCTAAGCCTAAGGCTTGGGTTTGGGGTTTAAGTCTAAGTCTAAGGCTTGGATTTCGGGTTTAAGTCTAATTTTAAGACTTCGTGTTCGGCTTTAAGTCTAAGTCTGAGGCTTGGGGTTGGTGTTTAAATCTAAGTCTAAGGCTTGGGTTGGGGTTTAAGTCTAAGTGTGAGGCTTGGTGTTGGGATTTAAGTCTATGTTTAAGGCTATGGTTTTGGTTTTAAGTGTAAGACTTGGGGTTAGGGTTTAAGTCTAAGTCTAAGGCTTAGGGTTGGGGTTTAAATCTATGTCTAATGTTTGGTGTTGGGGTTTAAGTCTAAGTCTAAGGCTTGGTGTTGCGTTTAAGTCTACGGCTTGTGGTTATGGTTTAATTCTAAGTCTTGGGAGTTCGGGTTTATGTCTAAGTCTAAGGCTTGGTGTTAGGATTTAAGTCAAGTCTTTGTGTTAGGTTTTCCTTCTAAAGCTTGGAGTTTGGGTTTAATTCTAAGTCTAATGCTTGGGGTTGGGTTTTAAGTCTCAGTCTAAAGCTTAATGTTGGGGATTAAGTCTATGTCTAAGGCTTAAGGTTGGGGATTTAGTCTAATTCTAAGGCTTGGGGTTCGTGTTTAAGTTTAATTCTAAGGCTTTGGGTTCGGGTTTAAATCTAAGTCTAAGGTTTGTGGTTGGGTTTTAAATCTAAATCTAAGTCTAAGGCATAGGGTTAGGGTTTAAATCTAAATCTAAGTCTAAGGCATAGGGTTAGGGTTTAAGTCTAAGTCTAAGGCTTGGGTTTAGGATCTAAGTATAAATCTAATGCTTGGCGTTAGGGTTTATGTCTAAGTCTAATGCTTGGGCTTGGGGTATAATTCTTTGGTTTGAGGTTTAATTTTAAGTCTTATGCTTGTGGTTGGGGTTCAAGTCTAACTCTAATGTTGGGCTTGGGGTTTAAGTCTAAGTTTAAGGCTTGTGGTTGGGGTTCAAATCTATGTCTAAGGCTTGGGGTTTAAGTCTAAGTCTAAAGATTAATGTTGGGGATTAAGTCTATGTATAAGGCTTAAGGTTGGGGATTAAGTCTAAGTCTAAGGCTTGGGGTTCGGGTTTAAGTTTAATTCTAAAGCTTTGGGTTTGGGTTTGAGTCTAAGTCTAGGGCTTGTGGTTGGGTTTTAAGTCTAAATCTAAGACTTTGGGTTGGCGTTTAAGTCTAAGTCTAAGGCTTGGGGTTCGGGTTTAAGTCTAAGTCTAAGGCTTGGGTTCGGGTTCGGGTTGAAGTCTAAGGGTTGTGGTTAGGATTTAATTTTAAGACTTGGGGTTGGAGTGTAAGTCTAAGTCTAAGGCTTTGGGTTGGGGTTTAAGTCTATGTGTAAGGCTTGAGTTTGTGGTTTAAGTCTAAGTCTTAGAGTTGTGGTTTAATATTACGTCTAAGGGTAGGGGTTGCGGTTTAAGTCTAAGTCTAAGTCTCTCTGTTAGTGTTTTAGCCTAAGGCTTGGATTTGGGGTTTAAGTCTAAGTCTAAGGCTTTGGGGGGCGGTAGGGGCGTGTATGTCTCAGTCTAAGGCTTGGGGGCGTTTATGTCTAAGCCTAAGGCTTGGGTTTGGGGTTTAAGTCTAAGTCTAAGGCTTGGGTTCGGGTTCGGGTTGAAGTCTAAGGGTTGTGGTTAGGATTTAATTTTAAGACTTGGGGTTGGAGTGTAAGTCTAAGTCTAAGGCTTTGGGTTGGGGTTTAAGTCTATGTGTAAGGCTTGAGTTTGTGGTTTAAGTCTAAGTCTTAGAGTTGTGGTTTAATATTACGTCTAAGGGTAGGGGTTGCGGTTTAAGTCTAAGTCTAAGTCTCTCTGTTAGTGTTTTAGCCTAAGGCTTGGATTTGGGGTTTAAGTCTAAGTCTAAGGCTTTGGGGGGCGGGAGGGGCGTGTATGTCTCAGTCTAAGGCTTGGGGGCGTTTATGTCTAAGCCTAAGGCTTGGGTTTGGGGTTTAAGTCTAAGTCTAAGGCTTGGGGTTGGCCTTTAAATCTAAGGCTTGGTGTTCGGGTTTAAGTCTAAGTCTAAGGCTTGGGGTTTGGCTTTAAGTCTAAGTCTACGGCTTAGGGTTGGGGTTTAAATCTATGACTAAGGGTTGTGGTTTGGGTTTAAGTCTAACCCTAAGGCATGGTGTTCGGTTTAAGTCTACTGCTTGTAGTAATGGTTTAATTCTAGGGCTTGGAGTTGGTGTTTCAGTCTAAGTCTAAGGCTTATGGTTGGGGTTTAAGTCTAAGTCTAAGGTTAGAGTTTAAGTCTAAGGGTTGGGGTTAGGTTTAAGTCTAAATCGAAGGCTTGGGTTTGGGGTTTAAGTCTAAGTCTAAGACTTGGGGTTAGGATGTAAGTATTAATCTAATGCTTGTCGTTAGGGTTTATGTCTAAGTCTAAGGATTAGTCTTGGGGTATAAGTCTAAGTCTAAGGCTTGGTGTTGTGGTTTAAGTCTAAGTCTAAGGGTTGGTGTTAGAATTTAAATCTAAGTCTCTCGGTTAGTGTTTAAGTCTAAGGCTTGGATTTGGGGTTTAAGTCTAAGTCTAAGGCTTTGGGGGGGGGGCGTTTATGTCTAAGTCTAAGGCTTGGGTTTGGGGTTTAAGTCTAAGTCTAAGGCTTGGGGTTGGCCTTTAAGTCTAAGGCTGTGTGTTCGGTTTTAAGTCTAAGTCTAAGGCTTGGGATTGGGGTTTAAATCTAAGTCTAAGGCTTGGATTTCGGGTTTAAGTCTAATTTTAAGACTTCGTGTTCGGCTTTAAGTCTAAGTCTGAGGCTTGGGGTTGGTGTCTAAATCTAAGTCTAAGGCTTGGGGTTGGGGTTTAAGTCTAAGTGGGAGGCTTGTGGTTGAGGTTTAAATCTATGTCTAAGGCTTGGTTTTGGGATTTAAGTCTCTGTTTAAGATTTAAGTCTCAGTCTAAAGCTTAATGTTGGGGATTAAGTCTATGTCTAAGGCTTAAGGTTGGGGATTTAGTCTAATTCTAAGGCTTGGGGTTCGTGTTTAAGTTTAATTCTAAGGCTTTGGGTTCGGGTTTAAATCTAAGTCTAAGGCTTGTGGTTGGGTTTTAAATCTAAATCTAAGGCTTGGGGTTGGCGTTTAAATCTAAGTCTAAGGCTTGGGGTTGGGATTTAAGTCTAAGTCTAAGGCTTGGGTTTCGGGTTTAAGTCTAAGTCTACGGCTTAGGGTTGGGGTTTAAATCTATGTCTAAGGGTTGGCGTTGGGGTTTAAGTTTAACCCTAAGGCATGGTGTTGGGTTTAAGTCTACGGCTTGTGGTAATGGTTTAATTCTAGGGATTGGAGTTGTGGTTTAAGTCTAAGTCTAAGGCTTATGGTTGGGGTTTAAGTGTAAGTCTAAGGTTAGAGTTTAAGTCTAAGGCTTGGGGTTAGATTTTAAGTCTAAGCCTAAGACTTGTGGTTGGGGTTTAAATCTAAGGGATAGGATTTAAATCTAAGGATGGGTGTTGGGTTTTAAGGCTAAGTCTTGTGGTTGGGGTTTATGTCTAAGTCAAAGGCATGGGTTAGGGTTTAAGTCTAAGTCTAAGGCTTGGGGTTAGGATGTAAGTATAAATCTAATGCTTGGCGTTAGGGTTTATGTCTAAGTCTAAGGATTGGGCTTGGGGTATAAGTCTAAGTCTAAGGCTTGGGGTTGTGGTTTAAGACTAAGTGTAAGGGTTGGTGTTAGGATTTAAGTCTAAATCTTGCGGTTAGTGTTTAAGTCTAAGGCTTTGATTTGGGGTTTAAGTCTAAGTCTAAGGCTTTGGGGGCGTTTATGTCTAAGCCTAAGGCTTGGGTTTAGGGTTTAAGTCTAATTTTAAGACTTCGTGTTCGGCTTTAAGTCTAAGTCTGAGGCTTGGGGTTGGTGTTTAAATCTAAGTCTAAGGCTTGGGTTTGGGGTTTAAGTCTAACTCTAAGGCTTGGTGCTGGGTTTAAGTCTACGGCTTGTGGTTATGGTTTAATTTTAAGGCTTGGAGTTGGAGTTTATGTCTAAGTCTAATACTAGTGGATGGGGTTTAAGGCTAAGACTAAGAATTGGGGTTGGGGTTTAAGTCTAAGTTTAAGGCTTGGTGTTCGGGTTTAATTCTAAGTCTAAGGTTGGCGTTGGGGTTTAAGTCTAAGTCTAAGTCTTGTGGTTGGGGTTTAAGTCTAGCTCTAATGCTTGGGTTTGTGGTTTAAGTTAAGTCTAAGGGTTGGTTTAGGATTTAAGTCTAAGGCTTGGGGTTAGGGTTTAATTCTAAGGCTTGGAGTTGGGGTTTAAGTATATATCTAAGGCTTGGTCTTGGAGTTTAAGTCTAAGTCTAAGGCTTTAGGATGGGCTTTAAGTCTAAGTCAAAGGCTTGGGGTTTGGGTTTAAGTCTAAGTCTAAGGCTTTGTGTTGAGGTTTAAGTTTAAATCTAAGGCCTGGGGCTGGGGTTTAAGACTAAGTCTAAGTTTTGGGGTTGGAGTTTAAGTCAAAGTCTCATGCTTGTGGTTGAGGTTGAAATCTAAGTCTAACGCTTGCGATTGGGTTTCAAGTCTAACTCAATGGTTGGGCTTGGTGTTTAAGTCTAACTCTAAGGCTTGTGGTTGGGGTTTAAATCTATGTCTAAGGCTTGGGGTTTAAGTCTAAGTCTAAAGCTTAATGTTGGGGATTAAGTCTATGTCTAAGGCTTAAGTTTGGGTATTAAGTCTAAGTCTAAGACTTGGGGTTAGGATGTAAGTATAAATCTAATGTTTGGCGTTAGGGTGTATTTCTAATTCTAAGACTTGGGCTTGGGGTATAAGTCTAAGTATAAGGCTTGGAGTTGGAGTTCGGGTTTAAGTCTAAGGGTTGTGGTTAGGATTTAATTCTAAGACTTGGGGTTGGAGTTTAAGTCTAAGTCTAAGGCTTTGGGTAGGGGTTTTAGTCTACGTCTAAGGCTTGAGTTTGGGGTTTAAGTCTAAGTCTTGGAGTTGGGGTTTAATTTTACGTCTAAGGCTTGGATTTGGGGTTTAAGTCTATGTCTAAAGCTTGGGGGCTCGTTTATGTCTAAGCCTAAGGCTTGGGTTTGGGGTTAAATTTAAGTGTAAGGCTTGGGGTTGGCATTTAAGTCTAAGGCTTGTTGTTCGGGTTCAAGTCGAAGTCTAAGGCTTGGGATTGTGGTTTAAATCTAAGTCTAAGGCTTGGATTTCGGGTTTAAGTCTAATTTTAAAGCTTCGCGTTCGGCGATAAGTCTAAGTCTGAGGCTTGGGGTTGGTGTTTAAATATAAGTCTAAGGCTTGGGGTTGGGGTTTAAGTCTAAGTGTAAGGTTTTTGGTTGGCATTTAAGTCTATGTCTAAGGATTGGTGTTGGGATTTAAGTCTATGTCTAAGGCTATGGTTTTGGGTTTAAGTGTAAGGCTTGGGGTAACGGTTTAAGTCTAAGGCTTGGTGTTGGCTTTAAGTCTAAGTCTAATGCTTGTGTTTTGGGGTTGGGGTTTAAGTCTAAGTCTAAGGCTTAGGGTTGGGGTTTAAATCTATGTCTAAGGGTTGGGGTTGGGGTTTAAGTCTAAGTCTAAAGTATGGTGTTGGATTTACGTCTACGGCTTGTGGTTATGGTTTAATTCTAAGGCTAGGAGTTGGGGTTTATGTCTAAGTCTAATGCTAGTGGTGGGTTTAAGTCTAAGACTAAGAATTGGGGTTGGAGTTTAAGTCTAAGTCTAAGGTTTGGGGTTCGGGTTTAAATCTAAGTCTTGATGTTACGGTTTAATTCTAAAGCTTGGAGATGGGGTTTAAGTCTATGTCTAACGCTTAGGGTTGCGGTTCATATATATGTCTAAGGCTTGGGGTTGGGGTTTAAGTCTAAGTCTAATGCTAGTGGTTGAGGTTTAAGTCTAAGTCTATGTTTTGAGGTTGTGGTTTAAGTCTAAGACTAAGGCTTAGGGTTGGGGTTTAAATCTATGTCTAAGGGTTGGGGTTGGGGTTTAAGTCTATGTCTAAGGCTTGCTGTTGGGTTTACGTCTACGGCTTGTGGTTATGGTTTAATTGTAAGGCTTGGGAGTTGGGGTTTATGTCTAAGTTTAATGCTATTGGTGTGGTTTAAGTCTAAGATTAAGAAATGTGGTTGGGGTTTAAGTGTAAATCTAAGGCTTGGGGTTCGGGTTTTAGTCTGAGACTAAGTCCTGTGGTTGGGGTTTAAGTCTAAGGCTTCGGGTTCGGGTTTAAATCTAAGTCTAAGTCTTGTGGTTGGGGTTTAAGTCTAACTCTAAGGCTTGGTTTTAGGATTTAAGTCTAAGTCTTGGGGTTTAAGTCAAAGACTAACGCTTGGGGTTGGAGTTTAATTCTAAGTTTAAGGGTTGGGGTTAGTGTTTAAGTCTAATGCCTGGAGTTGGGCTTTAGGTCTAAGGCTAAGGCTTGGGGTTGGGGTTTAAGTCTAAGTCTAAGGCTTGGGATTAGTGTTTAAGTTTAAGTCTACCGCTTCGGTTTGCGGTTTAAATCTAATTCTAAGGCTTTGGGTAGAGGTTTAAATCTACGTCTAAGGCTTGGCGTTGGACTTTAAGTCTAAGTGTTGGGGTTGGGAATTAAGTCTATCTGCAAGGCTTTGGTTTTGGGTTTAAATATAAATGTAAGGCTTTGGGTTGTGATTTAAGTCTAAGTCTAATGCCTGGGGTTGAGGTTTAAATCTAAGTCTAAGGCTTAGGTTTGGGGTTTAAATTTAATTCTAAGGCTAAGAGTTGGGGCTCAATGCTAAGTCTAAGGCTTGGGTTTGGCGTTTAAATCTATGTCTAAGCCTTGGGGTTGGGGTTTAAGTCTAAGTCTAAGGCTTTTGGTTGACGTTTAAGTCTAAGTCTAAGTCTAAATCTTGAGGTTGGCGTTTCAATCTATGTGTATGGCTTGGTGTTTAAGTCTAAGTCTAATGCTAGTGGTTGGGCTTTAAGTCTGTCTAGGGCTTACGGTTAAGGTTTAAGTCTATGTCTAAGGCTTGGGGTTGGGGTTTAAGTCTAAGTCTAAGGCTTGAGGTTAGGGTTTAAGTTTAAGTCTAAAGCTTCGGTTTTGGGTTTAAGTCTAATTCTAAGGCTTTGGGTAGAGGTTTAAATCTACGTCTAAGGCTTGGCGTTGGACTTTAAGTCTAAGTGTTGGGGTTGGGAATTAAGTCTATGTGCAAGGCTTTGGTTTGGGTTTAAATATAAATGTAATGCTTGGGGGTTTGTGTTTAAGACTAAGTCTAAGGCGTGGGGTTGGGGTTTAAGTCTAAGGCTTGGTGTTAGGATCTAAGTCTAAGGCTTGGTGTTGGGGTTTAAGTCTAAATCTAAGGCTTGGGCTTCGGGTTTAAGTTTATGTCTAAGGCTTGGGGTTTGGGGTTAAGTCTACGTCTAAGGCCTGGGGTTGAGGTTTAAATCTAAGTCTAAGGCTTAGGGTTGGGGTTTAAGTTTAATTCTAAGGCTAGGAGTTGGGACTCAATTCTAAGTCTAAGGCTTGGGTTTGGCGTTAAATATATGTCTAAGCCTTGGGTTGGTGTTTAAGTCTAAGTCTAATGCTAGTGGTTTGGGTTTAAGTCTAAGTCTAAGGCTTGGTGTTGGGGTTTAAGTCTAAGTCTAAGGCTTGTGGTTGGGGTTTAAGTCTACGTCTAAGGCTCTGGTTTGGGGTTAGTGTCTACGTCTAAGGCTTGAGGTTGGGGTTTAAGTCTCTGTTTATGACTTGGGGTTTAAGTCTAAGTCTAAGGCTTATGGTTGGGGTAAGTCTAAGTCTAACGCTTGGGGTTAGGGTTTAAGTCTAAGTCTAATGCTTGTGGTTGGGGTTTATGTCGAAGTCTGAAAGCTTGGGGTTGGGGTTTAAGTCTATGACTATGGCTTGGAGTTGGGGTTTAAGTTTACGTCTAAGGCTTGGGGTTGGGTGTAAGTCTAAGTCTAAGGCTTGAAGCTGGGGTTTAAGTCTAAGTCTAATCTTGAGGTTAGGGTTTATGTCGAAGGCTAAGCTTCTGGTTGGGGTTTAAGTATATGTCTAAGGCTTGGGTTTGGGCTTTAATTCTAAGTCTAAGGCTTGGGGTTGGGGTTGAAGTTTACGGGTTAGGTTTTAAGTCTAAGACTTGTTATTAGGGTTTAATTTTAAGTCTAAGGCTTGGTGTTGTGGTTTAAGTCTATGTATAAGGCTTGGGATTGGGGTTTAATTCTAAGTCTAAGGCTCTGGTTTGTCGTTAGTGTCTACGTCTAAGGCTTGAAGTTAGGGTTTAAGTCTAAGTCTAAGTCTTGGAGTTTGGGTTTAAGTTTACGTCTAAGGCTAGTGGTTGGGGTGTAAGTCTAAGTCTAAGCCTTGGGGTTGGGCTTTAAATCTAAGTTTAAGGGTTGGGGTTAGGGTTTAAGTCTAAGACCTGACGTGGTTGTTTAACACTAAGTCTAAAGCTTGGGGTTGGGGTTTAAGTCTAAGTCTAAGGCTTTGAGTTGGGGTTTAAGTCTAAGTCTAAGGTTGTTGTTAGGGTTTAAATCTAAGTCTAAAGCTTCGGTTTGTGTTTAAGCCTATGTCTAAGGCTTGGGGTTGGGTTTTAAGTCTAAGACTAATGCTAGTGGTTGGGTTTTAAGTCAAAGACTAAAGTTTGGGGTTCGGGTTTAAATCTAAGTCTTGGGTTAGGGTTTAATTCTAAAGCTTTTAGTTGGGGTTTAAGTCTAAGTCTAACGCTTGGGGTTGGGGTTCATATATATGTCTAAGGCTTGATGTTGGGGTTTAAGTCTAAGTCTAAGGCTTTAGGTTGGGCTTTAAGTCTAAGTGTAAGGCTTGGAGTTGTGGTTTAAGTTTACGGGTTGGGCTAAGTCTTGGGGTTGGGGTTAGGTTTTAAGACTAAGTCTTGTTGTTAGGGTATAATTCTAAGGCTTGGTGTTGTGGTTTAAGTCTATGTATAAGGCTTGGGGTTGGGGTTTAATTCTAAGTCTAAGTCTTTGGTTTGGGGTTAGTGTCTACGTCTAAGGTTTGAGCTTGGGGTTTAAGTCTAAGTCTAAGTCTTGGAGTTGGGTTTAAGTTTACGTCTAAGGCTAGGGGTTGGGGTGTAAGTCTAAGTCTAAGTCTTGCGGTTGGCTTTTAAGTCTAAGTTTAAGGGTGGGGGTTAGGGTTTAAGTCTAAGGCCTGGTGTTGGGCTTTAAGTCTGTCTAAGGCTTACAGTTGAGATTTAAGTCTATGTCTAAGGCTTGGGGTTGGGGTTTAAGTCTAAGTCTAAGGCTTGGGGTTAGGATTTAATGGGGTTTAAATCTAAGTCAAATGCTAGTGGTTGGGTTTTAAGTTAATTCTAAGGCTTGGGCTTTGGGTTTAAGTCTAAGTCTACTGCTTGGGTTTGGGCTTTAAGTCTAAGTCTAAGGCTTTTGGTTGAGTTTTAAGTTTAAGTCTAAGGCTGGGGTTTAATCTAAGTCTAAATCTTGAGGTTGGCGTTTAAATCTATGTGTATGGCTTGGAGTTTAAGTCTAAGTCTAATGCTAGTGGTTTGGGTTTAAGTCTAAGTCTAAGGCTTGGGGTTGGGGTTTAAGTCTAAGTCTAAGTCTAAGGCTTGAGGTTGGGGTTTAAGTCTACGTCTAAGGCTCTGGTTTGGGGTTAGTGTCTACGTCTAATGCTTGAGGTTGTGGTTTAAGTCTATGTCTATGACTTGGGGTTTAAGTCTAAGTCTAAGGCTTATGGTTGGGTTAAGTCTAAGTCTAACGCTTGGGGTTAGGGTTTAAGTCTAAGTCTAATGCTTGTGGTTGCGGTTTATGTCGAAGTCTAAAAGCTTGGGGTTGGGGTTTAAGTCTATGTCTAAGGCTCCGGTTTGGGGTTAGTGTCTACGTCTAAGGCTTGAGGTTGTGGTTTAAGTCTTGGAGTTGGGGTTGAAGTTTACGTCTAAGACTTTGGGTTGGGGTGTAAGTCTAAGTCTAAGGCTTGAAGCTGGCTTTTAAGTCTAAGTCTAATCTTGAGGTTAGGGTTTAAATCTATGTCTATGGCTTGGAGTTTAAGTCTAAGTCTAATACTAGTGGTTGGGGTTTAAGTCTAAGTCTAATACTTGTGGTTGGGTTTTATGTCGAAGTCTGAACGCTTGGGGTTGGGGTTTAATTCTATGTCTAAGACTTGGGTTTGGGCTTTAATTCTAAGACTTGTTTAACTCTAAGTCTTGTTATTAGGATTTAATTTTAAGTCTAAGGCTTGGTGTTGTGGTTTAAGTCTATGTATAAGGCTTGGGATTGGGGTTTAATTCTAAGTCTAAGGCTCTAGTTTGTCGTTAGTGTCTACGTCTAAGGCTTGAGGTTAGGGTTTAAGTCTAAGTCTAAGTCTTGGAGTTGGGGTTTAAGTTTACGTCTAAGGCTTGTGGTTGGGGTGTAAGTCTAAGTCTAAGCTTTGGGGTTGGTGTTTAAGTCTAAGTTTAAGGGTTGGGGTTAGGGTTTAAGTCTAAGACCTGTTGTGGGGTTTTAACTCTAAGTCTAAGGCTTGAGTTTGGGGTTTAAGTCTAAGTCTAAGGCTTTGAGTTGGGGTTTAAGTCTAATCTAATGTTGTGGTTAGGATTTAAATCTAAGTCTAAAGCTTGGGTTTGTGTTTAAGCCTATGTCTAAGGCTTGGGGTTGGGGTTTAAGTCTAAGACTAATGCTAGTGGATGGGTTTTAAGTCAAAGTCTAAGGCTTGGGGTTGGGGTTTAAATCTATGTCTAACGTTTGGGGTTGGGGTTTAAGACTATCTCTAAGGCTTAGGGTTGGGGATTAAATCTATGTTAACGTTTTGGGGTTTGGGTTTAAGTCTATGGCTTTGGGTTTGTGGTTAAGTCTAAGTCTAAGACTTTTGGTTGGGGTTTATGTCTAAGGCTTGGGGGTTGGTGTTTAAGTCTAAGTCTAAAGTTTTGGGGTTGGAGTTTAAGTCTAAGTCAAAGGCTCTGGGGTTGGGGTTTATGTCTAAGTCTTGTGGTTATGGTTTAATTCTAAGGCTTGTAGTTGGGGTTTAAGTCTAAGTCTAATGCTAGTGGTTGGGGTTTAAGTCTAAGTCTAAGGCTTGGGGTTGGGGTTCAAGTTAAGTCTAAGGCTTAAAGTTGGGGTTTATGTCTAAGTCTAAGGCTTGGGGTAGGGGTTTAAGTCTAAGTCTAATGCTTGTGGTTGGGGTTTATGTCGAAGTCTAATGGTTGGGTTTGAGGTTTAAGTCTATGTCTAAGGCTTTGGGTTGGGGTTTAAGTTTACGGTTTGGGCTAAGGCTTTGGGTTGGGGTTAGATTTTAAGTCTATATCTTGTTGTAAGGGTTTAATTCTAACGCTTGGGGTTGTGGTTTAAGTCTATGTCTAACGCTTGGGGTTGGGGTTTAAGTTTACGTCTAAGGCTTGGGGTTGGGGTGTAAGTCTAAGTCTATGGCTTGAAGCTGGGGTTTAAATCTAAGTCTAATCTTGAGGTTATGGTTAAAATCTATTACTATGGCTTGGTGTTTAAGTCTAAGTCTAATGCTAGTGGTTGGGGTTTAGGTCTAAGTCTAATGCTTGTGGTTGCGGTTTATGTCGAAGGCTAAATCTTGGGGTTGGGGTTTAAGTCTATGTCTAAGACTTGGGGTTGGTGTTTAAGTCTAAGTCTGAGGCTTTGGGTTGGGGTTGAAATTTACGGGTTGGGCTAAGACTTAGATTTGGGGTTAGGTTTTAAGTCTAAGACTTGTTGTTGGGGTTTAATTTTAAGTCTAAGGCTTGGCGTTGTGGTTTAATCTATGTATAAGACTTGGTGTTGGGGTTTAATTCTAAGTCTAAGGCTCTGGTTTGTCGTTAGTGTCTACGTCTAAGAATTGAGGTTAGGATGTAAGTCTAAGTCTAAGACTTGGGGTTGGGGTATAAGTCTACGTTTAAGGGTTGGGTTTAGCGTTTAAGTCTACGGGTTGGGCTAACGCTTGGGTTGGGGTTAGATTTTAAGTCTAAGTCTTGTTGTTAGGGTTTAATTCTAAGGCTTGGGGTTGTGGTTTAAGTCTATGTATAAGGCTTGGGGTTGGGGTTTATTTCTAAGTATAAGGCTTAAGCTTGGGGTTAGTTTCTACGTCTAAGGCTTGAGGTTGGGCTTTAAGTCTAAGTCTAAGTCTTGGAGTTGGGGTTTAAGTTTAAGTCTAAGGCTAGGGGTTGGGGTGTAAGTCTAAGTCTAAGCCTTGGGGTTGGGGTTTAAGTCTAAGTTTAAGGGTTGGGGTTAAGGTTTAAGTCTAAGTCTAAGGCTTGGGGTTTGTATTTAAGCCTAAGTCTAAGGCTTGGGTTGGGGTTTAAGTGTAAGCTTTGGCTTGGTGTTTAAGTCTACGCCTTAGGCTTGAGGTCTGGGTTTACGTTTAAGTCTAAGTTTAAGTTTACGTCTAAGGCTTTGGGTTGGGGTTTAGTCTAAGTCTAAGGGTTGGAGTTTAAGTCTCACCTGAGGCTTGGGGTTGGGGTTTAAGTCTAAGTCTACTGCTTGGGTTTGGGGTTTAAGTCTAAGTCTAAGGCTTTGGGTTGAGGTTTAAGTTTAAGTCTAAGGCTTGGAGCTGGGGTTTAATCTAAGTCTAAATCTTGAGGTTGGCGTTTAAATCTATGTATATGGCTTGGAGTTTAACTCTAAGTCTAATACTAGTGGTTTGGGTTTAAGTCTAAGTTTAATGCTTGTGGTTGGGGTTTAAATCTATGTCTAACGTTTGGGGTTGGGGTTTAAGACTATCTCTAAGGCTTAGGGTTGGGGATTAAATCTATGTTTACGTTTTGGGGTTTTGGTTTAAGTCTAAGGCTTTGGGTTTGTGATTAAGTCTAAGTCTAAGACTTTGGGTTGGGGTTTAACTCTAAGGCTTGGGGGTTGGTGTTTAAGCCTAAGCCTAAAGTTTGGGGTTGGGGTTTAAGTCTAAGTCAAAGGCTCTGGGGTTGGGGTTTATGTCTAAGTCTAAGGCTCTGGTTTGTCGTTAGTGTCTACGTCTAAGGCTTGAGGTTAGAATGTAAGTCTAAGTCTAAGACGTGGGGTTGGGGTATAAGTCTACGTTTAAGGGTTGGGGTTAGCGTTTAAGTCTACGGGTTTGGTTAGGGTTTAAGTTTACGGGTTGGGATAAGGCTTGGGTTGGGGTTAGATTTTAAGTCTAAGTCTTGTTGTTAGGGTTTAATTCTAAGGCTTGGGGTTGTGGTTTAAGTCTATGTATAAGGCTTGTGGCTGGGGTTTAATTCTAAGTCTAAGGCTTTGGTTTGGGCTTAGTGTCTACGTCTAAGGCTTGAGGTTGGGCTTTAAGTCTAAGTCTAAGCCTTGGGGTTGGGGTTTAAGTCTAAGTTTAAGGGTTGGGGTTAAGGTTTAAGTCTAAGTCTAAGGCTTGGGGTTTGTATTTAAGCCTAAGTCTAAGGCTTGGTGTCGGTGTTTAAGTCTAAGTCTAAGGTTAGAGTTTAAGTCTAAGGCTTGGGGTTAGGGTTTAAGTGTAAGCTTTGGGTTGGGGTTTAAGTCTACGTCTAAGGCTAGGGGTTGGTGTTTAGTCTAAGTCTAAGGCTTATAGTTGGGGTTTAAGGGTAATTCTAAGGCTTAGTGTTTAAGTCTAAGTCTAGGTTTAGGGGTTGGGGTTTAAGTTTACGTCTAAGACTAGGGATTGTGGTTTAAGTCTAAGTCTAAGGCTTGTGTTTATGGTTTAATTGAAGGCTTGTATTTGGGGATTTCGTCTAAGTCTAAAGCTTAAGATTTGGGATTAAGTCTAAATCTAAGGCTTGGGGTTGGGGTTTGGTGTACGGGTTTAAGTCTAATTCTAAGACTTGGGTTTGGGGTTTATGTCTAAGTCTAAGGCTTGGGTAGGGTTTATTTCTAAGTCTAAGGCTTACGCTTGGGGTTAGTTTCTACGTCTAAGGCTTGAGGTTGGGCTTTAAGTCTAAGTCTAAGTCTTGGAGTTGGGGTTTAAGTTTAAGTCTAAGGCTTGGGGTTGGGGTGTAAGTCTAAGTCTAAGCTTTGGGGTTGGGGTTTAAGTCTAAGTTTAAGGGTTGGGTTAAGGTTTAAATCTAAGTCTAAGGCTTGGTGTTTGTATTTAAGCCTAAGTCTAAGGCTTGGGTTGGGGTTTAAGTCTAAGACTAAGGTTAGAGTTTAATTCTAAGGCTTGGGGTTAGGGTTTAAGTGTAAGGTTTGGGTTGGTGTTTAAGTCTACGCCTAAGGCTTGAGGTCTGGGTTTACGTTTAAGTCTAAGTTTAAGTTTACGTCTAAGGCTTTGGGTTGGGGTTTAGTCTAAGTCTAAGGGTTGGAGTTTAAGTCTAAGCCTGAGGCTTGGGGTTGGGGTTTAAGTCTAAGTCTAAGGCTTGGGTGTGGCGTTTAAATTTATGTCTAAGCCTTGGGGTTGGGGTTTAAGTCTAAGTCTACTGCTTGGGTTTGGGCTTTAAGTCTAAGTCTAAGGCTTTGGGTTGAGGTTTAAGTTTAAGTCTAAGGCTTGGAGCTGGGGTTTAATCTAAGTCTAAATCTTGAGGTTGGCGTTTAAATCTATGTGTATGGCTTGGAGTTTAAGTCTAAGTCTAATGCTAGTGGTTTGGGTTTAAGTCTAAGTCTAATGCTAGTGGTTTGGGTTTAAGTCTAAGTCTAAGTCTTGGGGTTGGGGTTTAAGTCTAAGTCTAAGGCTTGAGGTTGGGGTTTAAGTCTACGTCTAAGGCTCTGGTTTGGGGTTAGTGTCTACGTCTAAGGCTTGAGGTTGGGGTTTAAGTCTATGTCTATGACTTGGGGTTTAAGTCTAAGTCTAAGGCTTATGGTTGGGGTAAGTCTAAGTCTAACGCTTGGGGTTAGGGTTTAAGTCTAAGTCTAATGCTTGTGGTTGAGGTTTATGTCGAAGTCTGAAAGCTTGGGGTTGGGGTTTAAGTCTATGTCTAAGGCTTGGGGTTGGGGTTTAAGTCTAAGTCTAAGTCTTTGAGTTGGGGTTTAAGTTTACGTCTAAGTCTTTGGGTTTGGGTGTAAATCTAAGTCTAAGGCTTGAAGCTGGGGTTTTAATCTAAGTCTAATCTTGAGGTTAGGGTTTAAATCTATGTCTATGGCTTGGTGTTTAAGTCTAAGTCTAATGCTAGTGGTTGGGGTTTAAGTCTAAGTCTAATGCTTGTAGTTGGGGTTTATGTCGAAGGCTAAAGCTTGGGGTTGGGGTTTAAGTATATGTCTAACGCTTGGGTTTGGGCTTTAATTCTAAGACTAAGGTTAGAGTTTAATTCTAAGGCTTGGGGTTAGGGTTTAAGTGTAAGCTTTGGGTTGGTGTTTAAGTCTACGCCTAAGGCTTGAGGTCTGGGTTTACGTTTAAGTCTAAGTTTAAGTTTACATCGAAGGCTTTGGGTTGGGGTTTAGTCTAAGTCTAAGGGCTGGAGTTTAAGTCTAAGCCTGAGGCTTGGGGTTGGGGTTTAAGTCTAAGTCTAAGGCTTGGGTTTGGCGTTTAAATTTATGTCTAAGCCTTGGGGTTGGGGTTTAAGTCTAAGTCTACTGCTTGGGTTTGGGCTTTAAGTCTAAGTCTAAGGCTTTGGGTTGAGGTTTAAGTTTAAGTCTAAGGCTTGGAGCTGGGTTTTAATCTAAGTCTAAATCTTGAGGTTGGCGTTTAAATCTATGTGTATGGCTTGGAGTTTAAGTCTAAGTCTAATGCTAGTGGTTTCGGTTTAAGTCTAAGTCTAAGCCTTGGGGTTGGGGTTTAAGTCTAAGTCTAAGGCTTGAGGTTGGGGTTTAAGTCTAGGTCTAAGGCTCTGGTTTGGGGTTAGTGTCTACGTCTAAGGCTTGAGGTTGGGGTTTAAGTCTATGTCTATGACTTGGGGTTTAAGTCTAAGTCTAAGGCTTATGGTTGGGGTAAGTCTAAGTCTAACGCTTGGGGTTAGGGTTTAAGTCTAAGTCTAATGCTTGTGGTTGGGGTTTATGTCGAAGTCTGAAAGCTTGGGGTTGGGGTTTAAGTCTATGTCTAAGGCTTGGGGTTGGGGTTTAAGTCTAAGTCTAAGTCTTTGAGTTGGGGTTTAAGTTTACGTCTAAGTCTTTGGGTTTGGGTGTAAATCTAAGTCTAAGGCTTGAAGCTGGGGTTTAAATCTAAGTCTAATCTTGAGGTTAGGGTTTAAATCTATGTCTATGGCTTGGTGTTTAAGTCTAAGTCTAATGCTAGTGGTTGGGGTTTAAGTCTAAGTCTAATGCTTGTAGTTGGGGTTTATGTCGAAGGCTAAAGCTTGGGGTTGGGGTTTAAGTATATGTCTAACGCTTGGGTTTGGGCTTTAATTCTAAGACTAAGGTTAGAGTTTAATTCTAAGGCTTGGGGTTAGGGTTTAAGTGTAAGCTTTGGGTTGGTGTTTAAGTCTACGCCTAAGGCTTGAGGTCTGGGTTTACGTTTAAGTCTAAGTTTAAGTTTACGTCTAAGGCTTTGGGCTGGGGTTTAGTCTAAGTCTAAGGGTTGGAGTTTAAGTCTAAGCCTGAGGCTTGGGGTTGGGGTTTAAGTCTAAGTCTAAGGCTTGGGTTTGGCGTTTAAATTTATGTCTAAGCCTTGGGGTTGGGGTTTAAGTCTAAGTCTACTGCTTGGGTTTGGGGTTTAAGTCTAAGTCTAAGGCTTTGGGTTGAGGTTTAAGTTTAAGTCTAAGGCTTGGAGCTGGGGTTTAATCTAAGTCTAAATCTTGAGGTTGGCGTTTAAATCTATGTGTATGGCTTGGAGTTTAAGTCTAAGTCTAATGCTAGTGGTTTGGGTTTAAGTCTAAGTCTAAGCCTTGGGGTTGGGGTTTAAGTCTAAGTCTAAGGCTTGAGGTTGGGGTTTAAGTCTACGTCTAAGGCTCTGGTTTGGGGTTAGTGTCTACGTCTAAGGCTTGAGGTTGGGGTTTAAGTCTATGTCTATGACTTGGGGTTTAAGTCTAAGTCTAAGGCATATGGTTGGGGTAAGTCTAAGTCTAACGCTTGGGGTTAGGGTTTAAGTCTAAGTCTAATGCTTGTGGTTGGGGTTTATGTCGAAGTCTGAAAGCTTGGGGTTGGGGTTTAAGTCTATGTCTAAGGCTTGGGGTTGGGGTTTAAGTCTAAGTCTAAGTCTTTGAGTTGGGGTTTAAGTTTACGTCTAAGTCTTTGGGTTTGGGTGTAAATCTAAGTCTAAGGCTTGAAGCTGGGGTTTAAATCTAAGTCTAATCTTGAGGTTAGGGTTTAAATCTATGTCTATGGCTTGGTGTTTAAGTCTAAGTCTAATGCTAGTGGTTGGGGTTTAAGTCTAAGTCTAATGCTTGTAGTTGGGGTTTATGTCGAAGGCTAAAGCTTGGGGTTGGGGTTTAAGTATATGTCTAACGCTTGGGTTTGGGCTTTAATTCTAAGACTAAGGTTAGAGTTTAATTCTAAGGCTTGGGGTTAGGGTTTAAGTGTAAGCTTTGGGTTGGTGTTTAAGTCTACGCCTAAGGCTTGAGGTCTGGGTTTACGTTTAAGTCTAACTTTAAGTTTACGTCTAAGGCTTTGGGTTGGGGTTTAGTCTAAGTCTAAGGGTTGGAGTTTAAGTCTAAGCCTGAGGCTTGGGGTTGGGGTTTAAGGTTTAAGTCTAAGTCTACTGCTTGGGTTTGGGGTTTAAGTTTAAGTCTAAGGCTTGGAGCTGGGGTTT
Source organism: Eledone cirrhosa (assembly GCA_964016885.1). Lineage (NCBI taxonomy): Eukaryota > Metazoa > Mollusca > Cephalopoda > Octopoda > Eledonidae > Eledone > Eledone cirrhosa. The sequence continues at coordinate 30,892,459 of OZ024748.1, read as the reverse complement.
AATCTAAGTCTAAATCTTGAGGTTGGCGTTTCAATCTATGTGTATGGCTTGGAGTTTAAGTCTAAGTCTAAGGCTTGAGGTTGGGGTTTAAGTCTACGTCTAAGGCTCTGGTTTGGGGTTAGTGTCTACGTCTAAGGCTTGAGGTTGGGGTTTAAGTCTATGTCTATGACTTGGGGTTTAAGTCTAAGTCTAAGGCTTATGGTTGGGGTAAGTCTAAGTCTAAGGCTTGGGGTTAGGGTTTAAGTCTAAGTCTAATGCTTGTGGTTGGGGTTTATGTCGAAGTCTGAAAGCTTGGGGTTGGGGTTTAAGTCTATGTCTAAGGCTTGGGTTTGGGCTTTAATTCTAAGACTTGTTTAAGTCTAAGGCTTGTTATTAGGGTTTAATTTTACGTCTAAGACTTTGTGTTGTGCTTTAAGTCTATGTATAAGGCTTGGGGTTGGGGTTTAAGTCTAAGTCTAATACATGTGGTGGCGGTTTATGTCGAAGGATAAATCTTGGGGTTGGGGTTTAAGTCTATGTCTAAGGCTTGGGGTTGGGGTTCAAATTAAGTCTAAGACTTTAAGTTGGGGTTTATGTCTAAGTCTAAGGCTTGGGGTAGGGGTTTAAGTCTAAGTCTAATGCTTGTGGTTGGGGTTTATGTCGAAGTCTAAAGCTTGGGTTTGGGGTTTAAGTCTATGTCTAAGGCTTGGTGTTGGAGTTTAAGTCTAAATCTAAGGCTTGGGGTTGGGGTATAAGTCTAAGTCTAAGGCTTTGGGTTGGGGTTTAAGTTTACGGTTTGGGCTAAGGCTTTGGGTTGGAGTTAGATTTTAAGTCTATATCTTGTTGTAAGGGTTTAATTCTAAGGCTTGGGGTTGGGGTTTAAGTCTATGTCTAAGGCTTAGGGTTGGTGTTTAAGTCTAAGTCTGAGGCTTTGGGTTGGGGTTGAAATTTACGGGTTGGGCTAAGGCTTAGTGTTGGGGTTAGGTTTTAAGTCTAAGACTTGTTGTTAGGGTTTAATTTTAAGTCTAAGGCTTGGCGTTGTGGTTTAATCTAGGTATAAGACTTGGTGTTGGGGTTTAATTCTAAGTCTAAGGCTCTGGTTTGTCGTTAGTGACTACGTCTAAGGCTTGAGGTTAGGATGTAAGTCTAAGTCTAAGACTTGGGGTTGGGGTATAAGTCTACGTTTAAGGGTTGGGTTTAGCGTTTAAGTCTACGGGTTGGGGTTAGGGTTTAAGTTTATGGGTTGGGCTAAGGCTTGGGTTGGGGTTAGATTTTAAGTCTAAGTCTTGTTGTTAGGGTTTAATTCTAAGGCTTGGGGTTGTGGTTTAAGTCTATGTATAAGGCTTGGGGTTGGGGATAATTTCTAAGTCTAAGGCTTACGCTTGGGGTTAGTTTCTACGTCTAAGGCTTGAGGTTGGGCTTTAAGTCTAAGTCTAAGTCTTGGAGTTGGGGTTTAAGTTTAAGTCTAAGGCTAGGGGTTGGGGTGTAAGTCTAAGTTTAAGCCTTAGGGTTGGGGTTTAAGTCTAAGTTTAAGGGTTGGGGGTTACGGTTTAAGTCTAAGTCTAAGGCTTGGGGTTTGTATTTAAGCCTAAGTCTAAGGCTTGGGTTTGGGGTTTAAGTCTAAGACTAAGGTTAGAGTTTAATTCTAAGGTTGGGGTTAGGGTTTAATTGTAAGCTTTGGGTTGGTGTTTAAGTCTACGCCTAAGGCTTGAGGTTGGGGTTTACGTCTAAGTCTAAGTTTAAGTTTACGTCTACGGCTTTGGGTTGGGGTTTTGTCTAAGTCTAAGGGTTGGAGTTTAAGTCTAAGCCTGAGGCTTGGGGTTGGGGTTTAAGTCTAAGTCTAAGACTTTGGGTTGGGGTTCAAGTCTAAGTCTAAGGCTTATAGTTGAGGTTTAAGGGTAATTCTAAGGCTTAGGGTTTAAGTCTAAGGCATGGGGTTATGGTTTAAGTCTAAGTCTAAGTTTAGGGGTTGGGGTTTAAGTTTACGTCTAAGGCTAGGGATTGTTGTTTAAGTCTAAGTCAAAGGCTTGGGTTTAAGTCTAAGTCTTGTGTTTATGGTTTAATTGAAGGCTTGTATTTGGGGATTACGTCTAAGTCTAAAGCTGAAGGTTTGGGTTTAAGTCTAAGTCTAAAGCTTGGGGATGGGATTTGGTGTTCGGGTTTAAGTCTAATTCTAAGGCTTGGGTTTGGGGTTTATGTCTAAATCTATGGCTTGGGGTAGGGTTTAAGTTTAAATCGAAAACTTGGGGTTAGGGTGTAAGTGTAAGTCTAAGTCTTGGAGTTGGGGTTTAAGTCGAAATCTAAGACTGGGGGTTGGGGTTTAAGTCTAAGTCTAAGCCTTCTGTTTGGCGTTTATGTCTAAGTCTAAGGCTTGGGTTCGGGTTTAAGTCTAATTCTAACTCTTGTGGTTGGGGTTTAAGTCTAAGTCTAAGGGTTCGTGTTAGGGTTTAATTCTAAGGCTTGGGGTTGGGATTTAAGTTTAAGTCTAAGGCTAGGAGTTTGTGTTTAAGACTAAGTCTAAGGCTTGGGGTTGGGGTTTAAGTCTAGGTCTCAGATTTGAGTTGGGGTTTAAGTCAAATTCTAAAGCTTTGGGTTCGGGTTTATGTCTAAATCTGAGGCTTGGGGTTGGGATTTAAATCTAAATCTAAGGCATGGGTTTGGGGTTTAAGTCTAAGTCTAAGACTTGTGGTTGCAGTTTAAATCTAAAGGTTAGGATTTAAATCTAAGGCTTGGGGTTGGGGTTTAAGTCTAGGTCTAAGGCTTGGGTTGGGGTTTATGTCTAAGGCTTGGGGTTCGGTTTTAAGTCTAGGTCTAAGGCTTGGGCTTGTGGTTTAAGTCTAAGTCTAAGGGTTGGTGCTAGTATTTAAGTCTAAGGCTTGGTTTGGGGGTTTAAATCTAAGTCTAAGAATTGTGGTTGGGTTTAAATCTATGGGTTAGGATTTAAGTCTAAGGCTTGGGGTTAGGGTTTACGTCTAAGGCTTGGATTTGGGGTTTAAGTCTAAGCCTAAGGCTTTTTTTTGGGGGGGGGGTATTTATGTCTAAGTCTAAGGCTTGGGTTTGGGATTTAACTCTAAGTCTGAGACTTGGGGTTGGCATTTATGTCTAAGGCTTGGGGTTCGGGTTTAAGTCTAAGTCTAAAGCATGGATTTCGGGTTTAAGTCTAATTTTAAGGCTTTGTGTTTGGCTTTAAGTCTAAGTCTGAGGCTTGCCGTTGGGGTTTAAGTTTACGGGTTGGGCTAAGGCTTGGCGTTGTGGTTTAAGTCTATGTATAAGGCTTGTGGCTGGGGTTTAAATCTAAGTCTAAGGCTTTGGTTTGGGCTTAGTGTCTACGTCTAAGGCTTGAGGTTGGGCTTTAAGTCTAAGTCTAAGCCTTGGGGTTGGGGTTTAAGTCTAAGTTTAAGGGTTGGGGTTAAGGTTTAAGTCTAAGTCTAAGGCTTGGGGTTTGTATTTAAGCCTAAGTCTAAGGCTTGGTGTCGGTGTTTAAGTCTAAGACTAAGGTTAGAGTTTAAGTCTAAGGCTTGGGGTTAGGGTTTAAGTGTAAGCTTTGGGTTGGGGTTTAAGTCTACGTCTAAGGCTAGGGGTTGGTGTTTAGTCTAAGTCTAAGGCTTATAGTTGGGGTTTAAGGGTAATTCTAAGGCTTAGTGTTTAAGTCTAAGTCTAAGTTTAGGGGTTGGGGTTTAAGTTTACGTCTAAGACTAGGGATTGTGGTTTAAGTCTAAGTCTAAGGCTTGTGTTTATGGTTTAATTGAAGGCTTGTATTTGGGGATTACGTCTAAGTCTAAAGCTTAAGATTTGGGATTACGTCTAAATCTAAGGCTTGGGGTTGGGGTTTGGTGTACGGGTTTAAGTCTAATTCTAAGACTTGGGTTTGGGGTTTATGTCTAAGTCTAAGGCTTGGGGTTAGGGTGTAAGTGTATGTCTAAGGCTTGGATTTGGGGTTTAAGTCGAAATCTAAGGCTGGGGTTGGGGTTTAAGTCTAAGTCTAAGCCTTCGGTTTGGCGTTTATGTTTAAGTCTAAGGCTTGGGGTTGGGGTTTAAGTCTAAGGCTTGGGGTTCAGGTTTCAGTCTAATTCTAAGTCTTGTGGTTGAGGTTTAAGTCTAAATCTAAAGGTTCGTGTTAGGGTTTAATTCTAAGCCTAAGGCTTGGGGTTGGGGTTTAAGTCTAGGTCTAAGGCTTGGGTTGGGGTTTAAATCAAATTCTAAGGCTTTGGGTTCGGGTTTATGTCTAAATCTGAGGCTTGGGGTTGGGGTTTAAGTCTAAATCTAAGGATTGGTTTTGGGGGTTTCAGTCTAAGTCTAAGAGTTGGTTTAGGATTTAAGTCTAAGACTTGGGGTTAGGGTTTAATTGTAAGGTTTGGAGTTGTGGTTTAAGTATATGCCTAAGGCTTGGGGTTGGGGTTTAAGTCTAAGTCTAAGGCTTTAGGTTGGGCTTTAAGTCTGAGTCTAAGGCTTTAGGTTGGGGTTTAAGTCTAAGTCTAAGTTTTGGTGTTGGGGTTTAAGTCTAAGTTTTATGCTTGTGGTGGATTTCAAGTCTAACTCTAATGTTGGGCTTGGGGTTTAAGTCTAAGTCTAAGGCTTAGGGTTGGGGTTTAAATCTATGTCTAAGGGTTGGAGTTGGGTTTTAAGTCTAAATCTAAGGCTTGGTGTTGGGTTTAAGTCTACGGCTTGTAGTTATGGTTTAATTCTAAGCTTTGGGATTTGGGGTTTATGCCTAAGTCTAATGCTAGTGGTGGGGTTTAAGTCTAAGACTAAGAATTGTGGTTGGGGTTTAAGTCTAAGTCTAAGGCTTGTGGTTGGGTTTTAAGTCTACGGCTTGTGGTTCGGGTTTAAATCTACGTCTAAGTCTTGTGGTTGGGTTTTAAGTCTAACTCTAAGGCTTGGGTTTGTGGTTTAAGGTTAAGTCTAAGGGTTTGTGTTAGGATTTAAGTCTAAGTCTTGGGGTTAGGTTTTAATTCTAAAGCTTGAAGTTGGGGTTTATGTCTAAGTCTAACGCTTGGGGTTGGTGTTTAAGTCTAAGTCCAAGTCTTGGGGTTGGGGTTTAAGGTTAAGTCTATGTCTTGGGGTTGCGGTTTAAGTCTAAGTCTAAGGCTTAGGGTTGGGCTTCAGGTTTAAGTCTAAGGGTTGTGGTTAGGATTTAATTCTAAGACTTGCGGTTGGAGTTTAAGTCTAAGTCTAAGGCTTTGGGTATGCGTTTAAGTCTACGTCTAAGGCTTGAGGTTGGGGTTTATGTCTAAGTCTTGGAGTTGGGGTTTAATTTTACGTCTAAGGGTAGAGGTTGGGGTTTAAGTCTAAGGCTTGTGTTTGTGGTTTAAGACTAAGTCTAAGGGTTGGTGTTAGGATTTAAGTCTAAGATTTGGGGTTAGGGTTTTAGTCTAAGGCTTGGATTTGGGGTTTAAATCTGAGTCTAAGGCTTGGATTTCGGGTTTAAGTCTAATTTTAAGACTTCGTGTTCGGCGTTAAGTCTAAGGTTGAGGCTTGTGGTTGGTGTTTAAGTCTAAGTGTAAGGCTTGTGGTTGGGGTTTAAGTCTATGTCTAAGGCTTGGTGTTGGGATTTAAGTCTATGTCTAAGGCTATCGTTTTGGGTTTAAGTCTAAGTCTAAGGTTTGGAGTGTGGGTTTAAGTCTACGGCTTGTGGTTATGGTTTCATTTTAAGGCTTGGAGTTGGGGTTTATGTCTAAGTCTAATACTAGTGGATGGGGTTTAAATCTAAGACTAAGAATTGGAGTTTGGTTTTAAGTCTAAGTCTAAGGCTTAGCGGTTCGGGTTTAATTCTAAGTCTAAGGCTTAGCGTTGGTGTTTAAGTCTTAGTCTAAGGCTTGTGGTTGGGGTTTAAGTAAACTCTAAGGCTTGGGTTTGTGGTTTAAGTCTAAGGTTGGACCGTAGTGCGCATGCGCTAAGTTTGGACAGCAGTGCGCATGCGCAGTACGGTCCAACCTTAGCGCATGCGCACTATGGTCTGACATTCGCGCATGCGCAGTGCTGTCCAACCTTCGCGCATGCGCTGTGCGGTCCGATCTTCGCGCATGCGCAGTACGGTCCGACCTCCGCGCAACGCACTACGGTCCAACCTTAGCGCATGCGCAGTACTGTTCAGCCTTGGCGCATGCGCAGTGCGCAGTGGAATATTTCCGGGTGTTTCCGGGTATTTCCGGTTATTGCCGAGTATTAAATTAAATTAAATTAAATTTAATTAATTAAATTAACTAATTAATTAATTAATTAAATTTATTTCGTTTCGTTTCGTTTCGTTTCCACTCAACTCAACTCAACTCAACTCAACTCAACTCAACTCAACTCAACTCAACTCAACTCAACTCAACTCAACTCAACTCAACTCAACTCAACTCAACTCAACTCAACTCAACTCAATTCAATTCAATTCAATTTATTTTATTTTATTTTATTTTATTTTATTTTATTTTATTAATTAATTAATTAATTAATTAATTATTTTATTTTATTTATTTTATTATATATTATTATATTTTATTTTATTTTAAATAATTTAATTAATTAATTAATTTAATTAAATTTAAATTAATTAATTAATTAATTAAATTAATTAAAATAAATTAAAATAAAATAAAATAAATTAAATTAAATTAAATTATTAATTTATTAATTAATAAATTATTTAATTAATTCATTAATTAAATTTATTTTATTTTATTTTATTCTATTTTATTTTATTTTATGTTATTTTATTTCATTATATTAATTAATTAATTAATTATTTTAATTTAATTTAGTTTAATTTAATTTAATTTAATTTAATTTAATTTAATTTAATTTAATTTAATTTAATTTAATTTAATTTAATTTAATTTAAGAAACGAAACGAAACCGGGGTACCTAAAAAACCAAACGAAACGAAACCAGGGATCCTAGAAAACCGAAACTAGATGAAACCAGGTAACCTCAAAAAACCAAATGACACGAAACTGGTTTCGAGGTTGGACCGTAGTGCGCATGCGCGAAGGTTGGACCGTATCGCGCATGCACGAAGGTTGGGCGGCACTGCGCCGCATGCGCCAAGTTTGGAATAGCACTTCGCATGCGCAGTACGGTCCAACCTTAGCGCATGCGCACTACATTCCAACCTTCGCGCATGCGCCCTATAGTCCAACCTTAGCGCGTGCGCAGTGCTGTCCAACCTTCGTGCATGCGCTGTGCGGTCCGATCTTCGCGCATGCGCAGTACGGTACGACCTTCTCGCATGCGCACTACGGTCCAACCTTAGCGCATGCGCAGTGCTGTCCAACCTTGGCGCATGCGCAGTGCGCAGTGGAATATTTCCGGGTGTTTCCGGGTATTTCCGGGTATTTCCCTGTTATTTCCGGGTAGTAAATTAAATTAAATTAAATTAAATTAAATTAATTAAATTAATTAATTAATTAATTCTTTTATTTTATTTTATTTTATTTTACTTATTTTATTTTATTTTATTTTATTCTATTTTATTTTATTATATTTTATTTTATTTTATTTTATTTTTATTTTATTTAATTAAATAATTAATTAATTAATTTAAATTTAATTTAATTAATTAATTTAATTGATTAATTAATTAATTAAATTAATTAAATTAACGTTGGACCGTAGTGCGCATGCTTGAAGGTTGGAGCGTACGGCGCATGCACGAAGGTTGGACGGCACTGGGCATGTGCCAAGTTTGCACAGCACTGCCCATGCGCAGTAGGTCCAACCTTAGCGTATGCGCATTACGGTCCAACCTTCGCACATGCTCACTATGGTCCAACCTTAGCGTATGCGTAGTGCTGTCCAACCTTGGCGCATGCGCAGTGCGCAGTGGGCTATTTCCGGGTATATCCGGTTATTTAATTTTATTTAATTTAATTTAATTTAATTTAATTTAAAAGACGAAACGAAACCGGGGTACCTAAAAAACCAAACGAAACCGGGAAACCTAAAAGACCGAAATGAGACTAAACCGGTGAACCTAAAAAACCGAACGAAACGAAACTGGTTTCGAGATAGAACCGTAGTGCGCATGCGCGAAGGTTGGACCGTAGTGCCCATGCGCTAAGGTTGGACCGTACTGCGCATGCGCAGTGCTGTACAACCTTCGCGCATGCGCACTACGTTCCAACCTGGAAAGCAGTTTCGTTTCGTTTGGATTTTTAGGTTCCCCGGTTCCGTCTCTTTTCGGTTTTTTAGGTACCCCGGTTTCATTTCGTTTGGTTCTTTAGATTCCCCGGTTTCGTTTCCTGGGGTTTTTTAGGTTCCCCGGTTTCGTTTCGTTTTTTAAATTAAATTAAATTAAATTAAATTAAATTAAATTAAATTAAATTAAATTAAAGTAAATTTGATTAAATAAAATAAAATAAAATTAAATAAAATTAAATTAAAATGAATTAAAATAATTAATTTATTTATTTATTAATAAAAAAAAATAAAATAAAAAAATTTAAATAATTGATTAATTAATTAATTAATTAATTAAATTTATTTTATTTTACTTTATTTTATTTTATTTTATTTTATATTATTTTAATTTTAATTAATTAATTAATTTAATTAATTAATTTAATTAATTAATTTAATTAATTAATTAAATTAATTAAAATAAATTAAAATAAAAATAAAAAAATGAATTAAATTAAATAAAATAATTAATTTATTTATTAATTTAATTTAATTTAATTTAATTTAATTTAATTTAATTTAATTTAATTTAATTTAATTTAATTTAATTTAATTTAATTTAATTTAATTTAATTTAATTTAATTTAATTTAATTTAATTTAATTTAATTTAATTTAATTTAATTTAATTTAATTTAATTTAATTTAATTTAATTTAATTTAATTTAATTTAATTTAATTTAATTTAATTTAATTTAATTTAATTTAATTTAATTTAATTTAATTTAATTTAATTTAATTTAATTTAATTTAATTTAATTTAATTTAATTTAATTTAATTTAATTTAATTTAATTTAATTTAATTTAATTTAATTTAATTTAATTTAATTTAATTTAATTTAATTTAATTTAATTTAATTTAATTTAATTTAATTTAATTTAATTTAATTTAATTTAATTTAATTTAATTTAATTTAATTTAATTTAATTTAATTTAATTTAATTTAATTTAATTTAATTTAATTTAATTTAATTTAATTTAATTTAATTTAATTTAATTTAATTTAATTTAATTTAATTTAATTTAATTTAATTTAATTTAATTTAATTTAATTTAATTTAATTTAATTTAATTTAATTTAATTTAATTTAATTTAATTTAATTTAATTTAATTTAATTTAATTTAATTTAATTTAATTTAATTTAATTTAATTTAATTTAATTTAATTTAATTTAATTTAATTTAATTTAATTTAATTTAATTTAATTTAATTTAATTTAATTTAATTTAATTTAATTTAATTTAATTTAATTTAATTTAATTTAATTTAATTTAATTTAATTTAATTTAATTTAATTTAATTTAATTTAATTTAATTTAATTTAATTTAATTTAATTTAATTTAATTTAATTTAATTTAATTTAATTTAATTTAATTTAAATTTATTTTATTTTATTTTATTTTATTTTATTTTATTTTATTAATAAATTAATTATTTTATTTTATTTATTTTATTTTATTTATTATATTTTGTTTTAAATAATTTAATAAATTAATTAATTAATTTAAATTTAATTTAATTAATTAATTCAATTAATTAATTAATTAAATTAAATTTAAATTAATTAATTAATTAATTAAATTAATTAAAATAAATTAAAATATAATAAAATATATTAAATTAAATTAAATAATTAATTAATTAATTACTTAATTAATTATTTAATTAATTAATTAAATTTATTTCATTTCATTTCAGTTTATTTATTTTATTTTATTTTATTTTATATTATTAATTAATTAATTAATTAATTAATTATTTTAATTCATTTTAATTTAATTTAATTTAATTTAATTTAATTTAATTTAAAAAACGAAACGAAACCGGTGTATCTAAAAAACCAAACGAAACGAAACCGGGGAACCTGAAACACCGAAACGAGACGAAACCGGGGAACCTACAAATTCAAACGAAACGAAACTGGTTTCGAGGATGGACCGTAATGCGCATGCGCGAAGGTTGGACCTACCTCGAGTGCGCGAAGGGTGGACCGCCCTGCGCATGCGCAGTACGGTCCAACCTTAGCGCATGCGCACTACGGTCCGACTTTCGCGCATGCGTACTATAGCCCAGCCTTAGCGCATGCGCAGTGCTGTCCATCCTTCGCCCATGCGTTGGGCGGTCCGACCTTCGCGCATGCGTACTACGGTCACACCTTCGCGCCTGCGCACTACGGTCCAACCTTAGCGCATGCGCAGTGCTGTCCAACCTTTTCGCATGCGCAGTGCGCAGTGGGCTATTTCCGGTGTTTCTGTGTATTTCCGGTTATTTCCGGGTATTAAATTAATTAAATTAAATTAAATTAAATTTATTTATTTATTTATTTATTTATTTATTTATTTATTTATTAAATTTATTTTATTTAATTTTATTTTATTTTATTTTATTTTATTTTATTTTATTAATTAATAATTTTATTTTATTTTATTTTATTTTATTTTAATTAATTAATTTAATTGATTAATCAATTAAATTAAATGTTATTAATTAATTAATTAATTAATTAATTAAAATAAATTAAAATAAAATAAAATAATTAATTAATTTAAATTAATTTTATTTAATTTAATTTAACCCTATCACTAACCCAAGCCCATACTCAAACCCTAATACTAACCCAAACCGAAATCCTATCCCTAACCCTAACCCTAACGCCAACTTTAACCCTAAACCTAACCCTAACCTCAACACCAACCCTAACCCTAACGCTAATCCTAACCCAAACCCTAACCCTAACCCTAACTCTAACCCACACCCAAACCCTAACTTAAGCCTAACCCAAACACAAACCCAAACCTTAACACAAACCCTAAACCTAACCCTAATCCTAAACATAACATTAACCCTAAACATAACCAAACCCAAACCAAAACCTAAACCCGAACACTAACCCAAACCCTAACCCTAACCTTAAACCTATCACTAACCCCAACCCTAACACTAACCCAAATCCTAACCTAACCCTAACCCTAACTCTAACCCTAACCCAAACCCTAATCTTAACCCTAACCCAAACCCAAACCTTATCCCTAACCCTAAAACTAAACCAAACCCAAACCCTAACCCTAACCCTAACCCTAACCCAAAACCAGACCCTAATCCTAAACCTAACCCTAACCTTAACCAAAACCAAAACCCTTACCCTAACCCTTACCCTAACCCTAATCCAAACCCTAATCCAAACCCTAACCCTAAACCTAACACTAACCCTAACCCTGACCCTAACCCAAACCCTAACCCTAACCGTAACTCTAAACCTAACTCAAACCCTAACCCAAACCCTAACTCTAACTCTAACGCTAACGCTAACCCAAAACTTAACCCTAACCTTAACCCAAAACCTAACCCTAACCCTAACACAAACCTAACCCTAACCCCAAACCTAACCCTAACCCCAAACCTAACGCTAACTCTAACCCTAACCCCAACCCTAACCCTAACCCTAACCCCAACCCTAACCCTAACACAAACCCAAACCCTAAACCTAACTCTAACCCCAGCTTTAACCCCAACCCTAAACCTAACCCTAACCCTAACGCTAACCCTAACCCTAACCCTAAACCTAACCCAAACCCAAACCCTAACACAAACCCAAACCCTAACCCCTACCCTAACACTAACCCAAATCCTAACCCTAACCCTACCCCTAATCCAAACCCCAAACCTAACACTGACCGTAACACTAACCCTAACTCCAACCCCAACACTAACCCCAACTCCAACCCAACCCCAACCCCAACCCCAACCCCAACCCCAACCCCAAACCTTACCCTAACCCTAATCCTAACTTTAACCCTAACACTAACACTAACCCAAATCTTAACCGGAACCCCAAACCTAACCCTACCCCTCACACCAACCCTAAGCCTACGCCTAACCCTAACCCAAACCCTAACCCTAAACCTACCCCTAACCCAAACCCAAACCTTAACTTAACCCTCACTCAAACACGAACACTAAACCTACACCTAACCCTAACCCTAACCCTACTCCTTAACATAAACATTAACCCTAAACATAACCCTAACCCAAACACAAACCCAAACCCTAACACTAACCAAAACCCTAACCCTAGCCTTAACTCTATCACTAACCCCAACCCTAACACTAACCCAAACCCTAACCCTAACCTTAACTCTATCACTAACCCTAACCCTAACACTAACCCCAAACCAAATCCTAATCCTAAACCTAACCCTAACCCTAACCCAAACCAAAACCCTTACCCTAACCCTAACCCTAACCCTAACCCTAACGCTAACCCTAACCCAAACCCTAACCCTAACACAAACCCAAACCCTAACCCCTATCCTAACACTAACCCAAATCCTAACCCTAACCCTACCCTTAATCCAAACCCCAAACCTAACACTAACCGTAACACTAACCCTAACTCCAACCCCAACACTAACCCCAACTCCAACCCAACCCCAACCCCAACCCCAACCCCAAACCTAACCCTAACCCTAATCCTAACTTTAACCCTAACACTAACACTAACCCAAATCTTAACTGGAACCCCAAACCTAACCCTAACCCCAACCCTAACCCTAACCCTAACCGTAACCGTAACCCTACCCCTAACCCTAACCCTAACCCTAACCCCAACCCTAACCCTAACCCTAACCGTAACCGTAAGCCTACCCCTAATTCTAACCCAAACCCTAACCCTAAACCTACCCCTAACCCAAACCCAAACCCTAACTTAACCCTTACTCAAACACGAATACTAAACCTACACCTAACCCTAACCGTAACCCTAATCCTTAACCTAACACTAACATAAACATTAACCCTAAACATAACCCTAACCCAAACACAAACCCAAACCCTAACACTAACCCAAACCCTAACACTAACCCTATCACTAACCCCAACCATAACACTAACTCAAATCCTAACCCTAACCCTAACCCTAACCCCAAACCAAATCCTAATCCTAAACCTAACCCTAACCCTAACCCAAACCAAAACCCTAGCCCTAACCCTAACCCAAACCAAAACACTAACCCTAACCCTAACCCTAACCCAAAACCTAACCCTAACCCTAACACTATCACTAACCCCAACCCTAACACTAACCCAAATCCTAAAACCTTACCCTAACCCTAACACAAACCGAAACCCTAACCCTAACCCTATCACTAACCCCAACCCTAAGACTAACCCAAATCCTAACCCTAACCCTAACCCTAACCCAAACCCCAAGCCTAAAATTGACCGAAACACTAACCCTAACTCCAACCCCAACACTAACCCCAACTCCAACCCCAACCCCAACCCTAACCCTAACCCAAAACCTGACCCTAACCTTAAACCTAACCCTAACAATAACACTATCCCTAACTCTAACCCTAACCCAAACCCTCACCCTAACACTAACCCAAACCCTAATCCTAACCCCAACCCTAACCCTAACCCTAACCCCAACCCTAACCCTAACCCTAACCCTAAACCTAACTCTAACCCCAGCTTTAAGCCCAACCCTGACCCTAACCCTAAACCTAAACCTAACCCTAACACTAACACTAACCCTAACTCTGACCCTAACCCAAAAAACCGTAACCCCAAGCCATAGACTTAGACTTAAACCCAAAACCATAGCCATAGACATAGACTTAAATCCCAACACGAAGCATTAGACTTAGACTTGAACCCCAACTCCTAGCCTTAGACTTAAACTTAAACCCCAATTCCAAGCCTTAGACTTAAAGCCTAACCCCAACCCCAAGCCTTAGACTTAGACTTAAACCCCAACCGTAAACACTAACCTTAGACTTAGACTTAAACCCCAACCATAAGCCTTAGACTTAGACTTAAAACTCAACCCCAAGCCTTAGACTTAGACTTGAAGCCCACCCAGTAGCATTACACTTAGACTAAACCCCAACTCCAAGCCTTAGAATTAAACCATGACCACAAGCCGTAGACTTAAACCCAACACCAAGCCTTAGACTTAAACCGTAACCACAAGCCTTAAACTTAAACCCAAACCCCAAGCCTTAGACTTAAACTCTAACCTTAGTCTTAGACTTAATCCCCAACCATAAGCCTTAGACTTAGACTTAAAACCCAACCCCAAGCCTTAGACTTGAACCCCACCCACTAGCATTAGACTTAAACGCCAACTCCAAGCCTTAGAATTAAACCATAACCACAAGCCGTAGACTTAAAACCAACACCAAGCCTTAGAGTTAGACTTAAACCCCAACCCCAACCCTAGGACATAGATTTAAACCCAAACCCTAAGCCTTAGACTTAGACTTAAACCCAAACCACAAGACTTAGATTCATATTATATTATATTATATTATAATATAATATAACATAACATAACATAACATAACATAACATAATATAATATAATATAATGTAATATAATATAATATAATATAATATTATATTATCTTATATTAATATTATATTAATATTATATTATGTTATAATATAATATAATATAATATAATATTATATTATATTATATTAATATTATATTATATTATAATATAATTGTTTCTACTTTTGGCACAAGGCCACCAATTACTCAGTGCATTACTGGTACTTTATTTTATCGACCCCGTAAGGATGAAAGGCAAAGTTAACCTCGGCGGGATTTGAATATTATATTATAATATTATATAATATTATATAATATTATATAATATTATATTATAATATATTATAATATTATATTATAATATTATATTATAATATAATATAATATTATATTATATATTATAATATAATATAATTGTTTCTACGTTAGGCACAAGGCCAGCAAATATCCAGTGTATTACTGGTACTTTATTTTAACGACCCCGTAAGGATGAAAGGCAAAGTTAACCTCGGTGGGATTTGAACTCAGAATGGCAAGGGCCGTAACTCTATGCGCCAAAGCATGGCATCCGACACTCTACCAATACTGCCAATCCACCGCCTATATTATTATATAATATAATATAATATAATAATTAAGTTAAAAATGTACATCTACATATGCATACTGAAATACTAGTGTGTATATGAATACACACACGTATACATATGTAGGTGTACCAAGTCTTTCACTGGTCGCTTTACAGTGAGCGGCCCAGCTATTCTGTATGTAACACACAGACAAACCGGTTTTTAGAGTCATACTGGTTTTTCGGGGGAACACCTTCCCCCTATTCTCCAGAAAGCCAGACAAGGAATATTGAAGTAGTTTCGTTGTTGTTACAACTCATCAGCAATATTTACCTATCTACCGGCCTTTCTGGAGAATTGTAAAAGCACATATCGTTATATGCTTTTTCTATGAAAATTAGTAGTGGGCAGACTAATTTGCATAGAGTGTGAGTACGCACCGGTTCAGCGGAGACGATAAAAACAAATAACGAAACGAAATTAAATTTCGCTTCGTTTGTAACTCACTTTTGTATGACTGACGCTTAAACAATTAAGTTAAAAATGTACATCTACATATGCATACTGAAATACTAGTGTGTATATGAATACACACACGTAGAAAAAGCATATAACGATATGTGCTTTTACAATTCTCCAGAAAGGCCGGTAGATAGGTAAATATTGCTGATGAGTTGTAACAACAACGAAACTAGTTCAATATTCCTTGTCTGGCTTTCTGGAGAATAGGGGGAAGGTGTTCCCCCGAAAAACCAGTATGACTCTAAAAACCGGTTTGTCTGTGTGTTTACATACAGAATAGCTGGGCCGCTCACTGTAAAGCGACCAGTGAAAGACTTGGTACACCTACATATGTATACGTGTGTGTATTCATATACACACTAGTATTTCAGTATGCATATGTAGATGTACATTTTTAACTTAATTGTTTAAGCGTCAGTCATACAAAAGTGAGTTACAAACGAAGCGAAATTTAATTTCGTTTCGTTATTTGTTTTTAATATAATATAATATTATATTATATTATATTATAATTTTTGATTTGGGTGCCCCGTTTTTTTATTTGGGTGCCCCGTTTTTTATTTGTATGCCCCGTTTTTTTAAGGGGGTGTACGTTTTTTTGGGGGGTGCCCCGTTTTTTATTTGGGTGCCTCCTTTTTATTTGGGTGACCCGTATTTTTATTTGGGTGCCCCGTTTTTTTATGTGGGGGGCGCTTTTTTTATTTGGGTGCCCCGTTTCTTTATTTGGGTGCCCCATTTTTTATGGGCGTGTCAGTTATTGATTTGGGTGCCCCGTTTTTTATTTGGGTGCCCCGTTTTTTTATTTGGGTGCCCCGTTTTTTATTTTGGTGCCCCGTTTTTTTATGGGGTCCGTTTTTATTTCCGTGCCCCGTTTTTTACTTGGGTGCCCCGTTTTTTTATTTGGGTGCCCCGTTCTTTATTTGGGTGCCCTGTTTTTTTATTTGGGCGCCCCGTTTTTTTATGCGGGGGGGTCGTTTTTTATGTGGGTGTCCCGTTTTTCTTTGGGTGCCTCGTTTTTTATGGGGGGGTCCGTTTTTTGTTTGGGTGCCCCGTTTGAAATTTGGGTGCCCCGTGTTTTTATTTGGGTGCCCCGTTTTTTATTTGGGTGCCCCCCTTTTTCATGGGGGGTCCGTTTTTATTGGCGTGCACCGTGTTTTATTTGGGTGCCCCGTTTTTTATTTGGGTGCCCCATTTTTTATTTGGAGGCCCCGTTTTTTTATTTGGGTGCCCCGTTTTTTATGGGGGCGGGTCCGTTTTTTTATTTGGGAGGCCCGTTTTTTATGGGGGTCCGTTTTTTATTTGGGTGCCCCGTTTTTTTATGGTCCGTTTTTTATTTAGGTGTCATGTTTTTTTATGGGGGGGGGACCGTTTTTTTAATATAATATTATATTATATTATATTATATTATATTATATTATATTATATTATATTATATTATATTATATTATATTATAATATAATATTATATTATTGTATATTATAAATATATTATATAATATATTATAATATAATATAATGCATTACTGGTACTCGATAAAATAAAGTACCTGTAATGCACTGGCTGATTGCTGGCCTTGTGCCTAAAGTAGAAACAATTATATCATATTATAATATAATATAATATTATATTATATTATATTATATTATATTATATTATATTATATTATATCATAATATAATATAATATAATATAATATATTATATTATATTATAATATAATATAATACAATATAATATTATATTGTATTAAATTATAATATATTATATTATATTATAATATAATATATTACAATATAATTGTTTCTACTTTAGGCACAAGGCCAGCAATTACCCAGTACATTACTGGTACTTTATTTTATCGACCCCGTAAGGATGAAAGGCAAAGTCAACCTCGGATCGTAAAGGGACATAACTATGCCGGAAACATGGCGTCCAATCCTCTACCGATACTGCCAATTCACCGCCCTATAACATAACATAACATAACATAACATAACGTAACGTAACGTAACGTAACATAATATTATATTATATTATATTATATTATATTATATTAATATTATATTATATTATAATATCATATAATATAATATAATATAATATTATATTATATATTATAATATAATATAATTGTTTCTACGTTAGGCACAAGGCCAGCAAATATCTAGTGTATTACTGGTACTTTATTTTATCGACCCCGTAAGGATGAAAGACAAAGTTAACCTCGGTGGGATTTGAACTCAGAATGGCAAGGGCCGTAACTCTATGCGCCAAAGCATGGCATCCGACATTCTACCAATACTGCCAATCCACCGCCTATATTATTACATAATATAATATTATATTATATAATATTATATTATATTATATTATATTATATTATATTATATTATAATTTTTGATTTGGGTGCCCCGTTTTTTTATTTGGGTGCCCCGTTTTTTCTTTGTATGCCCCGTTTTTTTAAGGGGTGTACGTTTTTTTTGGGTGCCCCGTTTTTTATTTGGTTGCCCCGTGTTGTTATTTGGGTGCCCCGTTTTTTATGGGGGGCGCTTTTTTTATTTGGGTGCCCCGTTTCTTTATTTGGGTGCCCCGTTTTTTATTGGGGGGCCCCATTTTTTTATGGGAGTATCAGTTATGGATTTGGGTGCCCCGTTTTTCATTTGGGTGCCCCGGTTTTTTTATTAGGCGCCCGTTTTTTTTATGCGGGGGGGGGGTCATTTTTTATTTGGGTGTCCCGTTTTTTTATTTGGGTGCCCCGTTTTTTATGGGGGGGGGTCCGTTTTTTATTTGGGTGCCCGTTTTTTTTAGTGAGGGGAGTCCGTTTTTTATTTGTGTAACGTGTTTTTTATTTGGGTACCCCGTTTTATTATGGGGGAGGGGCCGTTTTTTATTTGGGTGCCCCGTTATTTTATGTGGAGGGTCCGTTTTTTATTTGGGTGCCCCTTTTTTATGGGGGAGATGTCCGTTTTTTATTTGGGTGTCCTGTTTTTTTATGGCGGGGTCCGCTTTTTTAACATAATATTATATTATATTATAATATAATATTATATTATATTAATATTATATTATATTATAATATAATATAATATAATATAATATAATATTATATTATATTAATATTATATTATATTATAATATAATATAATATAATATAATTGTTTCTACTTTAGGCACAAGGCCAGCAATTATCCAGTGCATTACTGGTACTTTATTTTATCGACCCCGTAAGGATGAAAGGCAAAGTCAACCTCGGCGGGATTTGAACTCAGATCGTAAAGGGACGTAACTATGCTGGAAAGCATGGCGTCTGACCCTCTACCGATACTGCCAATCCACCGCCCTAATATAATATAATATAATATAATATAATATAATATAATATAATATAATATAATATAATATAATATAATATAATATAATATAATATAATATAATATAATATAATATAATATAATATAATATAATATAATATAATATAATATAATATTATATTATATTATATTATATTATATTATATTATATTAATATTATATTATATTATAATATAATATAATATAATATTATATTATATATTATAATATAATATAATTGTTTCTACGTTAGGCACAAGGCCAGCAAATATCCAGTGTATTACTGGTACTTTATTTTATCGACCCCGTAAGGATGAAAGGCAAAGTTAACCTCGGTGGGATTTGAAGTCAGAATGGCAAGGGCCGTAACTCTATGCGCCAAAGCATGGCATCCGACATTCTACCAATACTGCCAATCCACCGCCTATATTATTATATAATATAATATTATATTATATTATATTATTTTATATTATAATTTTTGATTTGGGTGCCCCGTTTTTTTATTTGGGTGCCCCGTTTTTTATTTGTATGCCCCGTTTTTTTAAGGGGGGGTACGTTTTTTTGGTGTGCCCCGTTTTTTATTTGGGTACCCCGTGTTTTTATTTGGGTGGCCCGTTTTTTATGTGAGGGCGCTTTTTTTTATTTGCTTGCCCCGTTTCTTTATTTGGGTGCCCCGTTTTTTATTGGGGCCCCGTTTTTTTATGGGGGTGTCAGTTATTGATTTGGGTGCGCCGTTTTTTATTTGGGTGCCCCGATGGGGGTCCGTTTTAATTTGCGTGCCCCGTTATTTACTTGGGTGCCCCGTTTTTTTATTTGGGTGCTCCGTTTTTTACTTGGGTGCCCCGTTCTTTTATTTGGGTGCCCCGTTTTTTACTTGGGTGCCCCGTTTTTTTATTTGGGTGTCCCGTTTTTTTATTTGGGTGCCCCGTTTTTCTTTGGGTGCCCCGTTTTTTATGGGGGGGGGTGGCCGTTTTTTATTTGGGTGCCCGTTTTTTTAATGAGGGGAGTCCGTTTTTTATTTGGGTAACCTGTTTTTTATTTGGGTGCCCCGTTTTTTACTTGGGTGATCGTTTTTTTATTTGGGCGCCCGTTTTTTTTATGGGGGGAGTCCGTTTTTTATTTGGGTAACCTGATTTTTATTTGGGTGCCCCGTTTTTTTATTTGGGTGCCCCGTTTTTTTATGGGGGAGGGTCCGTTTTTTATTTGGGTGCGCCGTTATTTTATGTGGAGGGTCCGTTTTTTATTTCGGTGCCCCTTTTTTATGGAGGGGGAGGTCCGTTATTTATTTGGTGTCCTGTTTTTTTATGGCGGGGTCCGCTTTTTTAACATAATATTATATTATATTATATTATGATATAACATTATAGATTGGCAGTATCGGTAGAGGGTCGGACGCCATGCTTTCCAGCATAGTTACGTCCCTTTACGATCTGAGTTCAAATCCCGCCGAGGTTGACTTTGCCTTTCATCCTTACGGGGTCGATAAAATAAAGTACCAGTAATGCACTGGGTGATTGCTGGCCTTGTGCCTAAAGTAGAAACAATTATATTATATTATAGTAAATAAATTATATTATATTATAATATATTATAATATAATATAATATAATATTAAATTATATTATATTATATTATAATATAATATAATATTTTATTATAATATAATATATTATATCATAATATAATATAATATTATATTATATTAATATAATATAATATTATATTATATTATAATATAATATAATATAATATTATATTATATTATAATATAATATAATATTATATTATATTATATATTATAATATAATATAATTGTTTCTACGTTAGGCACAAGGCCAGCAATTATCCAGTGTATTACTGGTACTTTATTTTATCGACCCCGTAAGGATGAAAGGCAAAGTTAACCTCGGTGGGATTTGAACTCTGAATGGCAAGGGCCGTAACTCTATGCGCCAAAGCATGGCATCCGCCATTCTACCAATACTGCCAATCCACCGCCTATATTATATAATATAATATAATATAATATTATATTATGTTATATTATAATTTTTGATTTGGGTGCCCCGTTTTTTTATTTGGGTGCCCCGTCTTTTATTTGTATGCCCCGTTTTTTTAAGGGGGGGGGGGGTACGTTTTTTTGGTGTGCCCCGTTTTTTATTTGGGTACCCCGTGTTTTTATTTGGGTGCCCCGTTTTTTATGTGGGGGCGCTTTTTTATTTGCTTGCCCCGTTTCTTTATTTGGGTGCCCCGTTTTTTATTGGGGGGCCCCGTTTTTTTATGGGGGTGTCAGTTATTGATTTGGGTGCGCCGTTTTTTATTTGGGTGCCCCGTTTTTCTTTGGGTGCCCCGTTTTTTATGGGGGGGGGTGGCCGTTTTTTATTTGGGTGCCCGTTTTTTTAATGAGGGGAGTCCGTTTTTTATTTGGGTAACCTGTTTTTTATTTGGGTGCCCCGTTTTTTACTTGGGTGATCGTTTTTTTATTTGGGCGCCCGTTTTTTTTATGGGGGGAGTCCGTTTTTTATTTGGGTAACCTGATTTTTATTTGGGTGCCCCGTTTTTTTATTTGGGTGCCCCGTTTTTTTATGGGGGAGGGTCCGTTTTTTATTTGGGTGCGCCGTTATTTTATGTGGAGGGTCCGTTTTTTATTTCGGTGCCCCTTTTTTATGGAGGGGGAGGTCCGTTATTTATTTGGTGTCCTGTTTTTTTATGGCGGGGTCCGCTTTTTTAACATAATATTATATTATATTATATTATGATATAACATTATAGATTGGCAGTATCGGTAGAGGGTCGGACGCCATGCTTTCCAGCATAGTTACGTCCCTTTACGATCTGAGTTCAAATCCCGCCGAGGTTGACTTTGCCTTTCATCCTTACGGGGTCGATAAAATAAAGTACCAGTAATGCACTGGGTGATTGCTGGCCTTGTGCCTAAAGTAGAAACAATTATATTATATTATAGTAAATAAATTATATTATATTATAATATATTATAATATAATATAATATAATATTAAATTATATTATATTATATTATAATATAATATAATATTTTATTATAATATAATATATTATATCATAATATAATATAATATTATATTATATTAATATAATATAATATTATATTATATTATAATATAATATAATATAATATTATATTATATTATAATATAATATAATATTATATTATATTATATATTATAATATAATATAATTGTTTCTACGTTAGGCACAAGGCCAGCAATTATCCAGTGTATTACTGGTACTTTATTTTATCGACCCCGTAAGGATGAAAGGCAAAGTTAACCTCGGTGGGATTTGAACTCTGAATGGCAAGGGCCGTAACTCTATGCGCCAAAGCATGGCATCCGCCATTCTACCAATACTGCCAATCCACCGCCTATATTATATAATATAATATAATATAATATTATATTATGTTATATTATAATTTTTGATTTGGGTGCCCCGTTTTTTTATTTGGGTGCCCCGTCTTTTATTTGTATGCCCCGTTTTTTTAAGGGGGGGGGGGGGGGGTACGTTTTTTTGGTGTGCCCCGTTTTTTATTTGGGTACCCCGTGTTTTTATTTGGGTGCCCCGTTTTTTATGTGGGGGCGCTTTTTTATTTGCTTGCCCCGTTTCTTTATTTGGGTGCCCCGTTTTTTATTGGGGGGCCCCGTTTTTTTATGGGGGTGTCAGTTATTGATTTGGGTGCGCCGTTTTTTATTTGGGTGCCCCGATGGGGGTCCGTTTTAATTTGCGTGCCCCGTCTTTTACTTGGGTGCCCCGTTTTTTTATTTGGGTGCCCCGTTTTTTATTTGGGTGCCCCGTTTTTTTATTTGGGCGCCCCGTTTTTTTTATGCGGGGGGGGTCGTTTTTTATTTGGGTGTCCCATTTTTTTATTTGGGTGCCCCGTTTTTCTTTGGGTGCCCCGTTTTGTATGGGGGAGGTCCGTTTTTTTATTTGGGTGCCCGTTTTTTTAATGAGGGGAGTCCGTTTTTTATTTGGGTAACCTGTTTTTTATTTGGGTGCCCCGTTTTTTTATTTGGGTGCCCCGTTTTTTTATGGGGGAGGGTCCGTTTTTTATTTGGGTGCCCCGTTATTTTATGTGGAGGGTCCGTTTTTTATTTGGGTGCCCCTTTTTTATGGGGGGAGGTCCGTTTTTATTTGGGTGTCCTGTTTTTTTATGGGGGGAGGTCCGTTTTTATTTGGGTGTCCTGTTTTTTTATGGCGGGGTCCGCTTTTTTAACATAATATTATATTATATTATATTATATTATATTATATTATATTATAATATAATATTATATTATATTATAGTAGACATTATATTATATTATAATATATTATAATATAATATAATATAATATAATATAATATAATATAAGATAAGATAATATAATATAATATAATATTATATTATATTATATTATATTATAATATAATATAATATAATATAATATTATATTATATTATATTATATTATATTATAATATAATATAATATTATATTATATTATATTATATTATATTATATTATATATTTTATTATATTATATTATATTATATTATAACATAATATTTTATTATAATATAATATATTATATCATAATATAATATAATATTATATTATAAAATATATTATATTATAATATAATATAATATAATATAATACAATATAATATTATATTATATTGTATTAAATTATAATATATTATATTATATTATAATATAATATATTACAATATAATTGTTTCTACTTTAGGCATAATTATCCAGTACATTACTGGTACTTTATTTTATCGATCCCGTAAGGATGAAAGGCAAAGTTAACCTCGGCGGGATTTGAACTCAGATCGTAAAGGGACGTAACTATGCTGGAAAGCATGGCGTCCGACCCTCTACCGATACTGCCAATCCATCGCCCTTTTAATATAATATAATATAATATAATATAATATAATATAATATAATATAATATAATATAATATAATATAATATATTATATTATATTATATTATATTATATTATATTATATTATATTATATTATATTATATTATATTATATTATATTATATTATATTATATTATATTATATTATATTATAAGATAAGATAATATGATATAATATAAGATAATATTATATTATATTATATTGTAATATATTATATTATAATATAATTGTTTCTACTTTAGGCACAAGGCCAGCAATTCACCAGTGCATTACTGGTACTTTATTTTATCGACTCCGTAAGGATGAAAGGCAAAGTTAACCTCGGCGGGATTTGAACTCAGATCGTAAAGGGACGTAACTATGCTGGAAACATGGCGTCCGACGCTTTCCCGATACTGCCAATCCACCGCCCTACTTATATTATATTATAATATAATATAATATTATATAATATTATATTATATTACATTATATTATAATATAATATATTATATTTTATTATATTATATTATATTATAATATAATATAATATATTATATTATAATATAATATATAATATAATATTATATTATATTATATTATATTATAATATAATATTATATTATATTATACTCTATTATAATATAATATAATACAATATAATATAA
This sequence comes from Eledone cirrhosa, assembly GCA_964016885.1. Lineage (NCBI taxonomy): Eukaryota > Metazoa > Mollusca > Cephalopoda > Octopoda > Eledonidae > Eledone > Eledone cirrhosa. The sequence goes on along the minus strand of OZ024748.1, from coordinate 30,867,925 downwards.
TATAATATTATATTATATTATAATATACTATAATATATTTTATTATATTATATTATATTATATAGGGCGGTGGATTGGCAGTATTGGGAGAGGGTCGGACGCGATGCTTTGACGTATAGAGTTACGGCCCTTGCCATTCTGAGTTCAAATCCCGCCGAGGTTAACTTTGCCTTTCATCTTTACGGGGTCGATAAAATAAAGTATCAGTAATGCACTTGGTAATTGCTGGCCTAGTGCCTAACGTAGAAACAATTATTTTATATTATATTATAATATAATATAATATGATATAATATTATATTAAATATTATATTATAATATTATATTATATTATATTATATTATAATTTTTTATTTGGGTGCCCGGTTTTTTTAATGAGTGCCCCGTTTTTTTATTTGTATGCCCCGTTTTTTTAAGGGGGGTAGATTTTTTTATTTGGGTGCTCCGTTTTTTATTTGGGTTCCCCTGTGTTTTTATTTGGGTGCCCCGTTTTTTATAGGGGGGGGGCGATTTTTATTTGGGTGCCCCGTTTTTTTATGGGGTGTCCGTTTTTTATGTGGGTGCCCCGTTTCTTTATTTGGGTGCCCCGTTTTTTTATTTGGGTGCCCCATTTTTTAGGGGGGTATCAGTTACTTATTTGGGTGCCCCGTTTTTTTATAGGGGTCCGATTTTTATTTGCGTGCCCGTTTTTTTTAGTGAGGGAAGTCCGTTTTTTATTTGTGTAACCTGTTTTATATTTAGGTACCCCGTTTTATTATGGGGGAGGGGCGGTTTTTTATTTGGGTGCCCTGTTATTTTATGTGGAGGGTCCGTTTTTTATTTGGGTGCCCCTTTTTTATGGGGGAGAGGTCCGTTTTTTATATGGGTGTCCTGTTTTTTTATGGCGGGGTCCGCTTTTTTAACATAATATTATATTATATTATAATATATTATATTATATTAATATTATATTATATTATAATATAATATAATATAATATAATATAATATTATATTATATTAATATTATATTATATTATAATATAATATAATATAATATAATTGGTTCTACTTTAGGCACAAGGCCAGCAATTATCCAGTGCATTACTGGTACTTTATTTTATCGACCCCGTAAGGATGAAAGGCAAAGTCAACCTCGGCGGGATTTGAACTCAGATCGTAAAGGGACGTAACTATGCTGGAAAGCATGGCGTCCGACCCTCTACCGATACTGCCAATCCACCGCCCTAATATAATATAATATAATATAATATAATATTATATTATATTATATTAATATTATATTATATTATAATATAATATAATATAATATAATATTATTTTATATATTATAATATAATATAATTGTTTCTACGTTAGGCACAAGGCCAGCAAATATCCAGTGTATTACTGGTACTTTATTTTATCGACCCCGTAAGGATGAAAGGCAAAGTTAACCTCGGTGGGATTTGAAGTCAGAATGGCAAGGGCCGTAACTCTATGCGCCAAAGCATGGCATCCGACATTCTACCAATACTGCCAATCCACCGCCTATATTATTATATAATATAATATTATATAATATAATATTATATTATATTATATTATATTATATTATATTATAATTTTTGATTTGGGTGCCCCGTTTTTTTATTTGGGTGCCCCGTTTTTTCTTTGTATGCCCCGTTTTTTTAAGGGGGGGTACGTTTTTTTGGTGTGCCCCGTTTTTTATTTGGGTACCCCGTGTTTTTATTTGGGTGCCCCGTTTTTTATGTGAGGGCGCTTTTTTTTATTTGCTTGCCCCGTTTCTTTATTTGGGTGCCCCGTTTTTTATTGGGGGGCCCCGATTTTTTATGGGGGTGTCAGTTATTGATTTGGGTGCTCCGTTTTTTATTTGGGTGCCCCGATGGGGGTCCGTTTTAATTTGCGTGCCCCGTTTTTTACTTGGGTGCCCCGTTTTTTTATTTGGGTGCCCCGTTTTTTACTTGGGTGCCCCGTTTTTTTATTTGGGTGCCCCGTTTTTTATTTGGGTGCCCCGTTTTATTATTTAGGCGCCCCTTTTTTATGCGGGGGGGGGGGGGCGTTTTTTATTTGGGTGTCCCATTTTTTTATTTGGGTGTCCCGTTTTTCTTTGGGTGCCCCGTTTTTTATGGGGGGTGGCCGATTTTTATTTGGGTGCCCGTTTTTTTAATGAGGGGAGTCCGTTTTTTATTTGGGTGTCCAGTTTTTTTATTTGGGTGCCCCGTTTTTTACTTGGGTGATCCGTTTTTTTATTTGGGCGCCCGTTTTTTTTATGGGGGGAGTCCGTTTTTTATTTGGGTAACCTGTTTTTTATTTGGGTGCGCGTTTTTTTATTTGGGTGCCCCGTTTTTTTATGGGGGAGGGTCCGTTTTTTATTTGGGTGCCCCGTTATTTTATGTGGAGGGTCCGTTTTTTATTTGGGTGCCCCTTTTTTATGGGGGGGAGGTCCGTTATTTATTTGGTGTCCTGTTTTTTTATGGCGGGGTCCGCTTTTTTAACATAATATTATATTATATTATATTATGATATAATATTATAGATTGGCAGTATCGGTAGAGGGTCGGACGCCATGCTTTCCAGCATAGTTACGTCCCTTTACGATCTGAGTTCAAATCCCGCCGAGGTTGACTTTGCCTTTCATCCTTACGGGGTCGATAAAATAAAGTACCAGTAATGCACTGGGTGATTGCTGGCCTTGTGCCTAACGTAGAAACAATTATATTATATTATAGTAAAGACATTATATTATATTATAATATATTATAATATAATATAATATAATATTAAATTATATTATATTATATTATATTATAATATAATATAATATTTTATTATAATATAATATATTATATCATGATATAATATAATATTATATTATATTAATATAATATAATATTATATTATATTATAATATAATATAATATAATATTATATTATATTATATATTATAATATAATATAATTGTTTCTACGTTAGGCACAAGGCCAGCAATTATCCAGTGTATTACTGGTACTTTATTTTATCGACCCCGTAAGGATGAAAGGCAAAGTTAACCTCGGTGGGATTTGAACTCAGAATGGCAAGGGCCGTAACTCTATGCGCCAAAGCATGGCATCCGCCATTCTACCAATACTGCCAATCCACCGCCTATATTATATAATATAATATAATATAATATAATATTATATTATGTTATATTATAATTTTTGATTTGGGTGCCCCGTTTTTTTATTTGGGTGCCCCGTTTTTTATTTGTATGCCCCGTTTTTTTAAGGGGGGGTACGTTTTCTTGGTGTGCCCCGTTTTTTATTTGGGTACCCCGTGTTTTTATTTGGGTGCCCCGTTTTTTATGTGGGGGCGCTTTTTTTATTTGCTTGCCCTGTTTCTTCATTTGGGTGCCCCGTTTTTTATTGGGGGCCCCGTTTTTTTATGGGGGTGTCAGTTATTGATTTGGGTGCGCCGTTTTTTATTTGGGTGCCCCGATGGGGGTCCGTTTTAATTTGCGTGCCCCGTCTTTTACTTGGGTGCCCCGTTTTTTTATTTGGGTGCCCCGTTTTTATTTGGGTGCCCCGTTTTTTTTATTTGGGCGCCCCGTTTTTTTTATGCGGGGGGGGGGGGTCGTTTTTTATTTGGGTGTCCCATTTTTTTATTTGGGTGCCCCGTTTTTCTTTGGGTGCCCCGTTCTGTATGGGGGAGGTTCGTTTTTTTATTTGGGTGCCCGTTTTTTTAATGAGGGGAGTCCGTTTTTATTTGGGTAACCTGTTTTTTATTTGGGTGCCCCGTTTTTTTATTTGGGCGCGCCGTTTTTTTTATGCGGGGGGGGGGGCGGTCGTTTTTTATTTGGGTGTCCAGTTTTTTTATTTGGGTGCCCCGTTTTTCTTTGGGTGCCCCGTTTTTTATGGGGGAGGTCGGTTTTTTATTTGGGTGCCGGTTTTTTTTATGAGGGGAGTCCGTTATTTATTTGGGTAACCTGTTTTTTATTTGGGTGCCTCGTTTTTTTATTTGGGTGCCCCGTTTTTTTATGGGGGAAGGACCGTTTTTTATTTGGGTGCCCCGTTATTTTATGTGGAGGGTCCGTTTTTTATTTGGGTGCCCCTTTTTTATGGGGGGGAGGTCCGTTTTTATTTGGGTGTCCTGTTTTTTTATGGGGGGGAGGTCCGTTTTTATTTGGGTGTCATGTTTTTTTATGGCGGGGTCCGCTTTTTTAACATAATATTATATTATATTATATTATATTATATTATATTATATTATAATATAATATTATATTATATTATAGTAGACATTATATTATATTATAATATATTATAATATAATATAATATAATATAATATAATATAATATAATATAATATAATATAATATAATATAATATAATATAATATAATATAATATAAGATAATATAATATAATATAATATAATATTATATTATATTATATTATATTATAATATAATATAATATAATATAATATTATATTATATTATATTATATTATATTATATTATAATACAATTTAATATTATATTATATTATATTATATATTTTATTATATTATATTATAACATAATATTTTATTATAATATAATATATTATATCATAATATAATATAATATTATATTATAAAATATATTATATTATAATATAATATAATATAATACAATATAATATTATATTGTATTAAATTATAATATATTATATTATATTATAATATAATATATTACAATATAATTGTTTCTACTTTAGGCATAATTATCCAGTACATTACTGGTACTTTATTTTATCGATCCCGTAAGGATGAAAGGCAAAGTTAACCTCGGTGGGATTTGAACTCAGATCGTAAAGGAACGTAACTATGCTGGAAAGCATGGCGTCCCACCCTCTACCGATACTGCCAATCCATCGCCCTTTTAATATATTACATTATATTATATTATATTATATTATATTATATTTGTTTCTACTTTAGGCACAAGGCCAGCAATTCACCAGTGCATTACTGGTACTTTATTTTATCGACTCCGTAAGGATGAAAGGCAAAGTTAACCTCGGCGGGATTTGAACTCAGAATGGCAAGGGCCGTAACTCTATACGTCAAAGCATCGCGACCGACCCTCTCCCAATACTGCCAATCCACCGCCCTATATAATATAATATAATATAATATAATATAATATATTATAGTATATTATAATATAATATTATATTATATTATATTGTATTATATTATATTATAATAGAGTATAATATAATATAATATTATATTATAATATAATATAATATAATATAATATTATATTATATATTATATTATAATATAATATATTATATTATATTATAATATAATATAATATAATAAAATATAATATATTATATTATAATATAATGTAATATAATATAATATTATATAATATTATATTATATTATAATATAATATAAGTAGGGCGGTGGATTGGCAGTATCGGGAAAGCGTCGGACGCCATGTTTCCAGCATAGTTACGTCCATTTACGATCTGAGTTCAAATCCCGCCGAGGTTAACTTTGCCTTTCATCCTTACGGAGTCGATAAAATAAAGTACCAGTAATGCACTGGTGAATTGCTGGCCTTGTGCCTAAAGTAGAAACAATTATATTATAATATAATATATTACAATATAATATATTATATTTCAATATATATACTATTATATAATATTATATTATAATATAATATATTATATTATATTATATTATAATATAATATAATATGATATATTAAATATTATATTATAATATTATATTATATATATATTATATTATATTATATTATATTATAATTTTTTATTTGGGTGCCCGGTTTTTTTAATGAGTGCCCCGTTTTTTATTTGTATGCCCCGTTTTTTTAAGGGGGGTAGATTTTTTTATTTGGGTGCTCCGTTTTTTATTTGGGTTCCCCTGTGTTTTTATTTGGGTGGCCCGTTTTTTATAGGGGGGGGGGCGATTTTTATTTGGGTGCCCCGTTTTTTTATGGGGTGGCCGTTTTTTATGTGGGTGCCCCGTTTCTTTATTTGGGTGCCCCGTTTTTTTATTTGGGTGCCCCATTTTTTATGGGGGTATCAGTTACTTATTTGGTTGCCCCATTTTTTTATAGGGGTCCGATTTTTATTTGCGTGCCCGTTTTTTTTTAGTGAGGGAAGTCTGTTTTTTATTTGTGTAACCTGTTTTATATTTAGGTACCCCGTTTTATTATGGGGGAGGGGCGGTTTTTTATTTGGGTGCCCTGTTATTTTATGTGGAGGGTCCGTTTTTTATTTGGGTGCCCCTTTTTTATGGGGGAGAGGTCCGTTTTTTATATGGGTGTCCTGTTTTTTTATGGCGGGGTCCGCTTTTTTAACATAATATTATATTATATTATAATATATTATATTATATTAATATTATATTATATTATAATATAATATAATATAATATAATATAATATAATATTATATTATATTAATATTATATTATATTAATATTATATTATATTATAATATAATATAATATAATATAATTGTTTCTACTTTAGGCACAAGGCCAGCAATTACCCAGTGCATTACTGGTACTTTATTTTATCGACCCCGTAAGGATGAAAGGCAAAGTCAACCTCGGCGGGATTTGAACTCAGATCGTAAAGGGACGTAACTATGCTGGAAAGCATGGCGTCCGACCCTCTACCGATACTGCCAATCCACCGCCCTAATATAATATAATATAATATAATATAATATAATATTATATTATATTATATTAATATTATATTATATTATATTATAATATAATATAATATAATATTATATTATATATTATAATATAATATAATTGTTTCTACGTTAGGCACAAGGCCAGCAATTATCCAGTGTATTACTGGTACTTTATTTTATCGACCCCGTAAGGATGAAAGGCAAAGTTAACCTCGGTGGGATTTGAAGTCAGAATGGCAAGGGCCGTAACTCTATGCGCCAAAGCATGGCATCCGACATTCTACCAATACTGCCAATCCACCGCATATATTATTATATAATATAATATTATATTATATTATATTATATTATATTATAATTTTTGATTTGGGTGCCCCGTTTTTTTATTTGGGTGCCCCGTTTTTTATTTGTATGCCCCGTTTTTTTAAGGGGGGTACGTTTTTTTGGTGTGCCCCGTTTTTTATTTGGGTACCCCGTGTTTTTATTTGGGTGCCCCGTTTTTTATGTGAGGGCGCTTTTTTTTATTTGCTTGCCCCGTTTCTTTATTTGGGTGCCCCGTTTTTTATTGGGGGGCCCCGATTTTTTATGGGGGTGTCAGTTATTGATTTGGGTGCTCCGTTTTTTATTTGGGTGCCCCGATGGGGGTCCGTTTTAATTTGCGTGCCCCGTTTTTTACTTGGGTGCCCCGTTTTTTTATTTGGGTGCCCCGTTTTTTACTTGGGTGCCCCGTTTTTTTATTTGGGTGCCCCGTTTTTTATTTGGGTGCCCCGTTTTATTATTTGGGCGCCCCTTTTTTATGCGGGGGGGGCGTTTTTTATTTGGGTGTCCCGTTTTTTTATTTGGGTGCCCCGTTTTTCTTTGGGTGCCCCGTTTTTTATGGGGCGGTGGCCGATTTTTATTTGGGTGCCCGTTTTTTTAATGAGGGGAGTCCGTTTTTTATTTGGGTGTCCAGTTTTTTTATTTGGGTGCCCCTTTTTTTACTTGGGTGATCCGTTTTTTTATTTGGGCACCCGTTTTTTTTATGGGGGGAGTCCGTTTTTTATTTGGGTAACCTGTTTTTTATTTGGGTGCGCGTTTTTTTATTTGGGTGCCCCGTTTTTTTATGGGGGAGGGTCCGTTTTTTATTTGGGTGCCCCGTTATTTTATGTGGAGGGTCCGTTTTTTATTTGGGTGATCGCTTTTTTATGGGGGGGGGGTCCGTTATTTATTTGGTGTCCTGTTTTTTTATGGCGGGGTCCGCTTTTTTAACATAATATTATATTATATTATATTATGATATAATATTATAGATTGGCAGTATCGGTAGAGGGTCGGACGCCATGCTTTCCAGCATAGTTACGTCCCTTTACGATCTGAGTTCAAATCCCGCCGAGGTTGACTTTGCCTTTCATCCTTACGGGGTCGATAAAATAAAGTACCAGTAATGCACTGGGTGATTGCTGGCCTTGTGCCTAAAGTAGAAACAATTATATTATATTATAGTAAAGACATTATATTATATTATAATATATTATAATATAATATAATATAATATTAAATTATATTATATTATATTATATTATAATATAATATAATATTTTATTATAATATAATATATTATATCATGATATAATATAAAATTATATTATATTAATATAATATAATATTATATTATATTATAATATAATATAATATAATATTATATTATATTATATATTATAATATAATATAATTGTTTCTACGTTAGGCACAAGGCCAGCAATTACCCAGTGTATTACTGGTACTTTATTTTATCGACCCCGTAAGGATGAAAGGCAAAGTTAACCTCGGTGGGATTTGAACTCAGAATGGCAAGGGCCGTAACTCTATGCGCCAAAGCATGGCATCCGCCATTCTACCAATACTGCCAATCCACCGCCTATATTATATAATATAATATAATATAATATAATATTATATTATGTTATATTATAATTTTTGATTTGGGTGCCCCGTTTTTTTATTTGGGTGCCCCGTTTTTTATTTGTATGCCCCGTTTTTTTAAGGGGGGGTACGTTTTCTTGGTGTGCCCCGTTTTTTATTTGGGTACCCCGTGTTTTTATTTGGGTGCCCCGTTTTTTATGTGGGGGCGCTTTTTTTATTTGCTTGCCCCGTTTCTTTATTTGGGTGCCCCGTTTTTTATGTGGGGGCCCCGTTTTTTTATGGGGGTGTCAGTTATTGATTTGGGTGCGCCGTTTTTTATTTGGGTGCCCCGATGGAGGTCCATTTTAATTTGCGTGCCCCGTCTTTTACTTGGGTGCCCCGTTTTTTTATTTGGGCGCGCCGTTTTTTTTATGCGGGGGGGGGGCGGTCGTTTTTTATTTGGGTGTCCAGTTTTTTTATTTGGGTGCCCCGTTTTTCTTTGGGTGCCCCGTTTTTTATGGGGGAGGTCGGTTTTTTTATTTGGGTGCCGGTTTTTTTTATGAGGGGAGTCCGTTATTTATTTGGGTAACCTGTTTTTTATTTGGGTGCCTCGTTTTTTTATTTGGGTGCCCGTTTTTTTATGGGGGAAGGACCGTTTTTTATTTGGGTGCCCCTTTTTTATGGGGGGGAGGTCCGTTTTTATTTGGATGTCCTGTTTTTTTATGGGGGGGAGGTCCGTTTTTATTTGGGTGTCATGTTTTTTTATGGCGGGGTCCGCTTTTTTAACATAATATTATATTATGTTATATTATATTATATTATATTATAATATAATATTATATTATATTATAGTAGACATTATATTATATTATAATATATTATAATATAATATAATATAATATAATATAATATAATATAATATAATATAATATAATATAATATAATATAATATAATATAATATAATATAATATAAGATAATATAATATAATATAATATAATATTATATTATATTATATTATATTATAATATAATATAATATAATATAATATTATATTATATTATATTATATTGAGGTTAACTTTGCCTTTCATCCTTACGGGGTTGATAAAATAAAGTACCAGTAATGCACTGGGATAATTGCTGGCCTTGTGCCAAAAGTAGAAACAATTATATTATAATATAATATAATATTATATTATATTATATTATATTATATTATATATTTTATTATATTATATTATATTATATGATAACATAATATTTTATTATAATATAATATATTATATTATAATATAATATAATATTATATTATAAAATATATTATATTATAATATAATATAATATAATACAATATAATATTGTATTAAATTATAATATATTATATTATATTATAATATAATATATTACAATATAATTGTTTCTACTTTAGGCATAATTATCCAGTACATTACTGGTACTTTATTTTATCGATCCCGTAAGGATGAAAGGCAAAGTTAACCTCGGCGGGATTTGAACTCAGATCGTAAAGGGACGTAACTATGCTGGAAAGCATGGCGTCCGACGCTCTACCGATACTGCCAATCCATCGCCCTTTTAATATATTATATTATATTATATTATATTATATTATATTTGTTTCTACTTTAGGCACAATGCCAGCAATTCACCAGTGCATTACTGGTACTTTATTTTATCGACTCCGTAAGGATGAAAGGCAAAGTTAACCTCGGCGGGATTTGAACTCAGATCGTAAAGGGAGGTAACTATGCTGGAAACATGGCGTCCGACGCTCTCCCGATACTGCCAATCCACCGCCCTACTTATATTATATTATATTATAATATAATATAATATTATATAATATTATATTATATTACATTATATTATAATATAATATATTATATTTTATTATATTATATTATATTATAATATAATATAATATATTATATTATAATATAATATATAATATAATATTATATTATATTATATTATATTATAATATAATATTATATTATATTATACTCTATTATAATATAATATAATACAATATAATATAATATAATATTATATTATATTATAATATACTATAATATATTATATTATATTATATTATATTATATAGGGCGGTGGATTGGCAGTATTGGGAGAGGGTCGGACGCGATGCTTTGACGTATAGAGTTACGGCCCTTGCCATTCTGAGTTCAAATCCCGCCGAGGTTAACTTTGCCTTTCATCCTTACGGGGTCGATAAAATAAAGTATCAGTAATGCACTTGGTAATTGCTGGCCTTGTGCCTAACGTAGAAACAATTATTTTATATTATATTATAATATAATATAATATATTATATTTCAATATATATACTATTATATAATATTATATTATAATATAATATATTATATTATATTATATTATAATATAATATAATATGATATAATATTATATTAAATATTATATTATAATATTATATTATATATATATTATATTATATTATATTATATTATAATTTTTTATTTGGGTGCCCGGTCTTTTTAATGAGTGCCCCGTTTTTTTATTTGTATGCCCCGTTTTTTTAAGGGGGTGGGGGGGTATTTGGGTGCTCCGTTTTTTATTTGGGTTCCCCTGTGTTTTTATTTGGGTGCCCCGTTTTTTATAGGGGGGGCTATTTTTATTTGGGTGCCCCATTTTTTATGGGGGTATCAGTTACTTATTTGGGTGCCCCGTTTTTTTATAGGGGCCCGATTTTTATTTGCGTGCCCGTTTTTTTTTAGTAAGGGGAGTCCGTTTTTTATTTGTGTAACCTGTTTTTTATTTAGGTACCCCGTTTTATTATGGGGGAGGGCCGTTTTTTATTTGGGTGCCCTGTTATTTTATGTGGAGGGTCCGTTTTTTATTTGGGTGCCCCTTTTTTATGGGGGAGAGGTCCGTTTTTTATTTGGGTGTCCTGTTTTTTTATGGCGGGGTCCGCTTTTTTAACATAATATATTATATTATAATATAATATTATATTATATCAATATTATATTATATTATAATATAATATAATATAATATTATATTATATTAATATTATATTATATTATAATATAATATAATATAATATAATTGTTTCTACTTTAGGCACAAGGCCAGCAATTATCCAGTGCATTACTGGTACTTTATTTTATCGACCCCGTAAGGATGAAAGGCAAAGTCAACCTCGGCGGGATTTGAACTCAGATCGTAAAGGGACGTAACTATGCTGGAAAGCATGGCGTCCGACCCTCTACCGATACTGCCAATCCACCGCCCTAATATAATATAATATAATATAATATAATATAATATTATATTATATTATATTATATTATATTATATTATATTATATTATATTATATTATATTATATTATATTATATTATATTATATTATATTATATTATATTAATATTATATTATATTATAATATAATATAATATAATTGTTTCTACTTTTGGCACAAGGCCAACAATTACTCAGTACATTACTGGTACTTTATTTTATCGACCCCGTAAGGATGAAAGGCAAAGTTAACCTCAGCGGGATTTGAACTCAGACTGTAAAGGGACGTAACTATGCTAGAAAGCATGGCGTCCAACCCTCTACCGATACTGCCAATTCACCGCCCTATAATATTATATTATATATTATAATATAATATAATTGTTTCTACGTTAGGCACAAGGCCAGCAAATATCCAGTGTATTACTGGTACTTTATTTTATCGACCCCGTAAGGATGAAAGGCAAAGTTAACCTCATTGGGATTTGAACTCAGAATGGCAAGGGCCGTAACTCTATGCGCCAAAGCATGGCATCCGACATTCTACCAATACTGCCAATCCACCGCCTATATTATTATATAATATAATATAATATAATATTATATTATATTATATTATATTATATTATAATTTTTGATTTGGGTGCCCCGTTTTTTTATTTGGGTGCCCTGTTTTTTATTTGTATGCCCCGTTTTTTTAAGGGGGGGTACGTTTTTTTTGGTGTGCCCCGTTTTTTATTTGGGTACCCCGTGTTTTATTTGGGTGCCCCGTTTTTTATGTGAGAGCGCTTTTTTTATTTGCTTGCCCCGTTTCTTTATTTGGGTGCCCCGTTTTTTATTGGGGGGCCCCGTTTTTTTATGGGGGTGTCAGTTATTGATTTGGGTGCGCCGTTTTTTATTTGGGTGCCCCGATGGGGGTCCGTTTTAATTTGCGTGCCCCGTTTTTTACTTGGGTGCCCCGTTTTTTTATTTGGGTGCCCCGTTTTTTACTTGGGTGCCCCGTTTTTTTATTTGGGCGCCCCTTTTTTTATGCGGGGGGGGGGCGTTTTTTATTTGGGTGTCCCGTTTTTTTAATGAGGGGAGTCCGTTTTTTATTTGGGTAACCTGTTTTTTATTTGGGTGCCCCGTTTTTTTATTTGGGTGCCCCGTTTTTTATGGGGGAGGGTCCGTTTTTTATTTGGGTGCCCCGTTATTTTATGTGGAGGGTCCGTTTTTTATTTGGGTGCCCCTTTTTTATGGGGGGGAGGTCCGTTATTTATTTGGTGTCCTGTTTTTTTATGGCGGGGTCCGCTTTTTTAACATAATATTATATTATATTATATTATGATATAATATTATAGATTGGCAGTATCGGTAGAGGGTCGGACGCCATGCTTTCCAGCATAGATACGTCCCTTTACGATCTGAGTTCAAATCCCGCCGTGGTTGACTTTGCCTTTCATCCTTACGGGGTCGATAAAATAAAGTACCAGTAATGCACTGGGTGATTGCTGGCCTTGTGCCTAAAGTAGAAACCATTATATTATATTATAGTAAAGACATTATATTATATTATAATATATTATAATATAATATAATATAATATTAAATTATATTATATTATAATATATTATAATATAATATAATATTTTATTATAATATAATATATTATATCATAATATAATATAATATTATATTATATTAATATAATATAATATTATATTATATTATAATATAATATAATATAATATTATATTATATTATATATTATAATATAATATAATTGTTTCTACGTTAGGCACAAGGCCAGCAAATATCCAGTGTATTACTGGTACTTTATTTTATCGACCCCGTAAGGATGAAAGGCAAAGTTAACCTCGGTGGGATTTGAACTCAGAATGGCAAGGGCCGTAACTCTATGCGCCAAAGCATGGCATCCGCCATTCTACCAATACTGCCAATCCACCGCCTATATTATTATATAATATAATATAATATAATATTATATTATGTTATATTATAATTTTTGATTTGGGTGCCCCATTTTTTTATTTGGGTGCCCCGTTTTTTATTTGTATGCCCCGTTTTTTTAAGGGGTGGTACGTTTTTTTGGTGTGCCCCGTTTTTTATTTGGGTGCCCCGATGGGGTCCGTTTTAATTTGCGTGCCCCGTCTTTTACTTGGGTGCCCCGTTTTTTTATTTGGGTGCCCCGTTTTTTATTTGGGTGCCCCGTTTTTTTATTTGGGCGCCCCGTTTTTTTTATGCGGGGGGGGGTCGTTTTTTATTTGGGTGTCCCATTTTTTTATTTGGGTGCCCCGTTTTTCTTTGGGTGCCCCGTTTTGTATGGGGGAGGTCCGTTTTTTTATTTGGGTGCCCGTTTTTTTAATGAGGGGAGTCCGTTTTTTATTTGGGTAACCTGTTTTTTATTTGGGTGCCCCGTTTTTTTATTTGGGCGCGCCGTTTTTTTATGCGGGGGGGGTCGTTTTTTATTTGGGTGTCCAGTTTTTTTATTTGGGTGCCCCGTTTTTCTTTGGGTGCCCCGTTTTTATGGGGGAGGACGGTTTTTTATTTGGGTGCCGGTTTTTTTTATGAGGGGAGTCCGTTTTTTATTTGGGTAACCTGTTTTTTATTTGGGTGCCTCGTTTTTTTATTTGGGTGCCCCGTTTTTTTATGGGGGAAGGACCGTTTTTTATTTGGGTGCCCCGTTATTTTATGTGGAGGGTCCGTTTTTTATTTGGGTGCCCCTTTTTTATGGGGGGGAGGTCCGTTTTTATTTGGGTGTCCTGTTTTTTTATGGCGGGGTCCGCTTTTTTAACATAATATATTATATTATATTATATTATATTATATTATAATATTATATTATATTATATCATAGTAGACATTATATTATATTATAATATATTATAATATAATATAATATAATATAATATAATATAATATAATATAATATAATATAATAATATAATATAATATAATATAATATTATATTATATTATATTATATTATAATATAATATAATATAATATAATATTATAATATAATATAATATTATATTATATTATATTTTATTATATACTTTATTATATTATATTATATTATAACATAATATTTTATTATAATATAATATATTATATCATAATATAATATAATATTATATTATAAAATATATTATATTATAATACAATATAATATTATATTGTATTAAATTATAATATATTATAATATAATATATTACAATATAATTGTTTCTACTTTAGGCATAATTATCCAGTACATTACTGGTACATTATTTTATCGATCCCGTAAGGATGAAAGGCAAAGTTAACCTCGGCGGGATTTGAACTCAGATCGTAAAGGGACGTAACTATGCTGGAAAGCATGGCGTCCGACCCTCTACCGATACTGCCAATCCATCGCCCTTTTATTATATTATATTATATTATATTATATTATATTATATTATATTATATTATATTATATTATATTATATTATATTATATTATATTATATTATATTATATTATATTATATTATATTATATTATATTATATTATATTATATTATATTATATTATATTATATTATATTATATTATATTATATTATATTATATTATATTATATTATATTATATTATATTATATTATATTATATTATATTATATTATATTATATTAGAATTGTTTCTACTTTAGGCACAAGGCCAGCAATTCACCAGTGCATTACTGGTACTTTATTTTATCGACTCCGTAAGGATGAAAGGCAAAGTTAACCTCGGCGGGATTTGAACTCAGATCGTAAAGGGACGTAACTATGCTGGAAACATGGCGTCCGACGCTTTCCCGATACTGCCAATCCACCGCCCTACTTATATTATATTATAATATAATATAATATTATATAATATTATATTATATTACATTATAGTATAATATAATATATTATATTTTATTATATTATATTATAATATAATATAATATATTATATTATAATATAATATATAATATAATATTATATTATATTACATTATATTATATTATATTATATTATATTATAATATATTATATTATATTATACTCTATTATAATATAATATAATACAATATAATATAATATAATATTATATTATATTATAATATACTATAATATATTACATTATATTATATTATATTATATAGGGCGGTGGATTGGCAGTATTGGGAGAGGGTCGGACGCGATGCTTTGACGTATAGAGTTACGGCCCTTGCCATTCTGAGTTCAAATCCCGCCGAGGTTAACTTTGCCTTTCATCCTTACGGGGTCGATAAAATAAAGTATCAGTAATGCACTTGGTAATTGCTGGCCTTGTGCCTAACGTAGAAACAATTATTTTATATTATATTATAATATAATATAATATATTATATTTCAATATATATACTATTATATAATATTATATTATAATATAATATATTATATTATATTATATTATAATATAATATAATATGATATAATATTATATTAAATATTATATTATAATATTATATTATATATATATTATATTATATTATATTATAATTTTTTATTTGGGTGCCCGGTTTTTTTAATGAGTGCCCCGTTTTTTTATTTGTATGCCCCGTTTTTTTAAGGGGGGTAGGTTTTTTTATTTGGGTGCTCCGTTTTTTATTTGGGTTCCCCTGTGTTTTTATTTGGGTGCCCCGTTTTTTATAGGGGGAGGGGGACGATTTTTATTTGGGTGCCCCGTTTTTTTATGGGGTGTCCGTTTTTTATGTGGGTGCCCCGTTTCTTTATTTCGGTGCCCCGTTTTTTTATTTGGGTGCCCCATTTTTTATGGGGGTATCAGTTACTTATTTGGGTGCCCCGTTTTTCTATAGGGGTCCGATTTTTATTTGCGTGCCCCATTTTTTATTTGGGCGCCCCGTTTTTCTATATGGGTGCCCCGTTTTTTCTTTGGGCGCCCCGTTTTTTTTATGCGGCGGGTTCGTTTTTTTATTTGGGTGCCCCATTATTTTATTGGGTGCCCCGTTATTTATTTGGGTGCCCCGTTTTTTATTTGGGTGCCTCGTTTTTTTATGGGGGTGGGTCCGTTTTTTATTTGGGTGCCCCTTTTCTATGGGGGGGGGGTCCGTTTTTTATTTGGGTGTCCTGTTTTTTTATGGCGGGGTCCGCTTTTCTAATATAATATTATATTATATTATATTATATTATATTATATTATATTATATTATATTATATTATAATATAATATTATATTATGTTATCGTAAAGACATTATATTATATTATAATATATTATAATATTATATAATATAATATAATATAATATAATATAATATAATATAATATAATATAATATAATATAATATAATATAATATTATATAATATTATATTATATATATTATATTATATTATATTATATTATGATATAATATATTATATTATAATAAAATATTATATTATATTATAATATAATATAATATATAATATAATATAATATAATATAATATATATAATATAATATTATATTATATTATATTATAATATAATATAATATATTATATTATATTATAATATAATATAATACAATATAATATTATATTGTATTAAATTATAATATATTATATTATATTATAATATAATATATTACAATATAATAAAATATTATATTATAATATAATATAAGATAATATTATATTATATTATAATATAATATTATATTGTAATATATTATATTATAATATA
>OZ024748.1:30775311-30845311 GCA_964016885.1 Eledone cirrhosa | reverse complement strand
ATTTTTTACTTCTTATGATACAAAAAACCAACCAATTTATCAGAAGAGTCAGCTACCCATAATTTAAGGTTCTTCTACTACATCCAGCGGAGCATGCAAGCTTCGTTCCTCTCTAGTCTGCGTATATCCTCTGCACACAATGCCCAGGTCTCACTGCCATGCAACATTGCTGTTCGTATGCAGGCATCATACAGCCTGCCTTTCATTTTTAGGGAGAACCCTTTAGCGGCTAATAGTGGTATAAGCTCTCTGAACTTTTTCCATCCAGTTCTGTACTTTCAGAGCACCCTCCCCCACTGCTGATTTTGTCACCCAGGTAACGGAAGCTGTCCACTATTTCTATAGAACCCTCTGCGCAATTGAAAGAGCTAGTATTTAGTGGGCACTTGCTGCTACTTATTGCACCAGAGCACCGGCCACATATAAAATCTATGTTCTTAGTTAGCTTACCTGTGATCCCACTACATCTTTTATGCACCCATACATTGCATTTGGGACATAAAATGGAGTTTCTAACCTTGCTGACTGTTTCTTTATACATGGCTTGTATAGCTCTCACAAGCCATTCATCAACACCTAGTTTTCTAAGAGCCCACCAGATAATGGAACGGGGGACTCTGTCGAAGGCTTTCTCCAAGTCGACAAAAGCTAAGTATAGGGGTTTACTTTTAGCTAGGTACTTCTCCTGTAGTTGTCGTACAATGAAAAGAGCGTCTGTGGTACTTTTGCCTGACACAAACCCGAACTGCATTTCATCTAGATCAATTCTCTCTCTGATTAGTTGCGCTATTACTTTTTCTGTGACCTTCATGACCTGGTCGATTAATTTAATGCCTCTATAGTTACTCCTATCTAGAATAAACTCATGGTATGATAGCAATAAATACCAGAGTGTAATGTTCATCGATACAACCCCTAGAGGTGAATTAGCTTACAAATTTAGAAGGGCCCTAGATAAACATAAACTCAATATTAAGATAGTAGAAAGACCAGGTACCTCCGTAAAAACACTTATTAGCAAGACATACCCTTTTCAAAGACCCCCCTGTATAGATAAGAAATGTATAACCTGTAAAATAAGCCCCCATATTAACTGTAAAACTAGAAATGTAGTGTATAGCATAAGATGTACTGAAGGATAATGTAGAGACAAAAATATAATGTACATAGGTAAGACAGCCCGTAGTGTAGGGGAACGGATAAATGAACACTGGCGAGACCTTCAAGATAGTAAAGAATCATCTGTACTCTACCAACATGCTAAAATAAAACATAAGGGTAAATTAGAGAACATAGAAATAAAAATAGAATCCACACACAGAAAAGACGCAATGTTTAGACAAATCACAGAGGCAATAAACATAAAAGAATTACAACCAAAATTAAATAGAAAATATGAGTGGAACAGCAACATCACAACTTACAATTAAGGACAAAATAAAAACACACACACACATAGAACAAACAACCAACCGGTAACATGTAAATAAACAAATAAATAAACAAATATAAACACACACAGACACCCGGATGTGGCGCATGCGCAGACTGAGCACACAACACACACACAGAAACAAAATGGCGTAGGACAGAACAAAGGAGAGGCACAAAAACAAAGAAAAGTCACTGATGAGGTCACAGAATGTGTGACGAAAGAACTTTGACAATATATAAACAACTATCTGGTTGTGGAACCAACCAACCAACCAGAAATTTATAAATTTATAAATTCCTAAATTTATAAATTTATTATAATAAATTGAAGTGAAAGCAACTGGTGCGTGTGTTTCTTATTGGCAACATGACCCTCCCAAAGTATAACAATATATATTATATATATATATATAAGAAAGACACTGTCAATGTTTAATCTTTCATTACCATATTTCTAATGAAAGATAGTCCATGTTATTAACCCTTTTATGACCATATTTCTAACGAAAAGCACTGCTTATTACTCAAATATTTTTTAAGATTATCAAAGATTTTTAAAGATTCATAAAGATAATTAACTTTAGGTGGTGTTTGGAATATAGCTTAACAAAAGTACTTATATAAAACTATGCTAGAAGGTTTTTGAATCAATTAATATTTCACTCAGCCTACTCTGTAATGTGGTAGTGCTGGTTTTATGATAAAAAGGACCCAACCTAGTTGGTGGGAGATAAATAAGGTGAGGGAGAGGGGATGAAATTAATATGTGCATATTATAGGATAGATTCTATCTATTCAGCTACATATGTGTGAGTGTTGTGTGTATGTGTGTGTGTTGTATGTGTGTGTTGTGTGTGTGTGTGTTGTATGTGTGTTGCATGGTTTTAATCAACTTTCTAGGAATGATTTCTCAAATTAGTTTGTAGTTGTTGTAGTTGCTGTAGCTGCTGATGTAGGTGTTGTAGCAGTTCTTGTTACTGCTGCAGCAGCAGTAGCAACAGCAGCAGCAGCAGTAGCAACAGCAGCAGCAACAGTAGTAGTAGTAGTAGTAGTAGTAGTAGTAGTAGTAGTAGTTGTTGTTGTTGTTGTTGTTGTAGTGGCTGTTGTTTAGTTCTTGGTCAGCTTTGATCAAACAGAGCTATGATCAGCCTTTCCACTGGCAGCTATTTCTGATGGAGCAAAACCTATGATTAAAAGCTTTCCAGCTGTGACTATCCCTGATGAAGTAGACCTATGAACAATGGCATTCCAGCTGTCTCCATTTTTGATGGAATAAAACATATAATGAAAGGTGTTCCAGCTGTGACGATCCCTGATGGAGTAGACCCATGATCAAAGGTGCTCCAGGTGTGACCATCACTGATGGAGTAGACCCATGATCAAAGGTGCTCCAGATGTAACCATCTCTAATGAAACAGACCTATAATCAAAGGTGCTGAAGACATTTTGTACTACACTGTAATGACTGCCACTATACTGCTTTGAATTTAATAAAATAAATACCAGTTATACACTATGACTTTTACTCATCTTATAAAAATGTGTGACTTGGAACAAATATCAGAAAGCTATGTCTTTCAATGTAGCAATTAGATTATTTTCAATTAACTTCTTCCCATTTTATTAATTAATTTTAATAATTAATTAATTTTATTTAAGTATTCATTAATTAGTAGCATGCATGTGTCATAAAAGAATTATAAATTAGAAAGCTGATGTCTGTTTGAGTTATATTTTGCAGATGAATTTTCAATAAACTTATTAATTCTTTCAGTGCTAAAAATGAACTGGTATTTCATACTCCCCACCCCTAATGTACCAGTGACATTACTGGTTTGTCATACCTCCTACCTCTTGTGTACCATAAAATATATTGGTCAGGTGATAGTACACCAAGGAAGCTATATCAGTGTCAGTTACTTCCGCTTGACTTTTTAGAGATATCTTCCTCCTCTCAACTTAGTTTTGAATGAGATTGAGAGCCACCCTGTACACT
The DNA here is from genome assembly GCA_964016885.1 of Eledone cirrhosa. NCBI lineage: Eukaryota > Metazoa > Mollusca > Cephalopoda > Octopoda > Eledonidae > Eledone > Eledone cirrhosa. The sequence goes on along the minus strand of OZ024748.1, from coordinate 30,841,881 downwards.
TTTCTAATTTATTATCCACCTGGATATGTAGACTAACCTAGTCACAAAGCCCCTTAAACAAAAACATTGGTCCAGAGACATACAAATTTCTCGCTCCAGGTTCTGAATTAGGGTTAGCATTGGTGTTGGGGTTGGTGTTGAGGCTAGGGTTAGGGTACTTCACCTTTTCCTTGGTAAACTATTTGATAACAAACAGCCTTAAATTGTCCTGCATATAAATTATAAAGAAATTTAATAAAGAAATGGCTTCTACAGGACTAGAACTATTTCATACAAATGAAACAGTTCTAGTCCTGTAAAAACCATTCCCATATTAAATTCTGTTGTTTTCACTCTACTAATGTATTGAGTCTCTTACTTACTGTGGCTATCCCCGATATCACTTGGGATCTATCTATCTATATATATATATATATATATATATATATATATATATATATAATCATGAAGTACAAGTCAACGGGTTATAATTCACTTCATTTATTCATAATTGCTGTTATATATATTTCGGTGATAACCGTTATGAGCTATCAAACAGCTAGAAGTTGAACAGAAAACAGAAAAGCATAAAGTAGAAATAAAAATTACTTAACACAACTGTTGTTCGGCGTACTTGCACAGAGCGTTCATACTGCGGTGTAGGTGCAACAAAAGTTGTCTTAGTAGAAGTAGCACAGGCGCGAGTTTTACGGTGTCAATAACACGGCAACGTACACAGGGCCCAGATTTGTGCGTGATGAAAGCACGAAGCATCAACAGGGCGCTGACAAAAATTTTAAGGTCCTCCTCATTTCCCCGAAAATGGTCCTTCTTAAAAGTAATTAAGTGTTGTGTCCTCTGTTAAATAAACCAAATTTTTAACGAAATATTATACGATACGATGATAAGTAGCATTTATATTGAAAATGAAAATGGCATGTAATGCAGAATGCTAATTCGTAAATTTCCTAGAAACCATTAATGGAATCGGAAATTTTTTTTGTCTACAGCAATGCGAGGGGACTAATTAATGTGTGCTGCAAATTTTGAGGAAATCAGCTGGATTATCCTTAAGTTACACCTCAAAAAAAACCTAAAAATGCCTAAAAAATGCGGTTTTTCGACTAATACAAAAAGGGCAAAAAAGTTAAAACATTTTTAGCCCATTGCACTTCAAGAAATATAAGTAACGCATGTGTAAAGTTTGAAAAAAATCGGTCAGGTACTTCTCGAGTTTGAGGGATTTACACAGACAGACAGATACACACACAGACAGACATCCTCTATTTTATATATATACATATATATATCATCATCGTCATCATCATCATCATCGTTTAACGTCCGTATTCCACGCTTGCATTGGTTTGGACGGGAGTTTTCCCACTTGAGGCAAGAGTGATTGTCTTGCTTGCATAGGACTGTCTGGCGGGTTTTCTACGGCTGGATGCCCTTCCTAACACCAACCACATTTACAGTGTGGAACTGGAAGGTTTTTACCGTGTTGCCTACACGGCCACATTACAGCGTGGACTGTGTTTTTTTTGTCGTGACACCTACACGACCTCATTTGTTTCAGCCTGGATGTTGTGGTACCAACATAACTTTACATTGAAAGGGGCGGTGTGGATGGGGTGGGGGTAGTGGGACGGGGGTGTATTTTGTTAGAGGTGCCTACTGACTGTAGTAGGTTTTACTTTGTATTTAGGTAAGGCGGGTCTTCTCTATTACTGAGTACCGCCAAAGATGTCGGTCCAGTGACATTGTCTTGGAGAGGTGTAAGTGTGTGAGGTTGGAATTTATCAAGTCGTCCCAGGTTTTTCTGGGTCTGCCTACTCCGTGGCTACCGTCTATTTTTATTGCCCTGCACTTTTTTATACAGCTGTCATCTTTCATGCGCATCACGGGACCATACCAACGTAGCCTTCTCTCGAGTAAACAACATCTGATCCCTCTTATTTCTAATTTTTCCCTTAGTTCGTTAATGCTTTGCCGTTCACGTATATTACTATTACACATCCAGCGGAGCATGCAAGCTTTGTTCCTCTCTAGTCTGCGTATATCCTCTGCACACAATGCCCAGGTCTCACTGCCATGCAACATTGCTGTTCGTATGCAGGCATCAGACAGCCTGCCTTTCATTTTTAGGGAGAACCCTTTAGCGGCTAATAGAGGTATAAGCTCTCTGAACTTTTTCCATCCAGTTCTGACTCTAGCTACTGGACTTTCAGAGCACCCTCCCCCACTGCTGATTTTGTCACCCAGGTAACGGAAGCTGTCCACTATTTCTATAGAACCCTCTGTGCAATTGAAAGAGCTAGTATTTTGTGGGCACTTGCTGCTACTTATTGCACCAGAGCACCAGCCACATGTAAAATCTATGTTCTTAGTTAGCTTACCTGTGATCCCACTACATCTTTTATGCACCCATACTTTGCATTTGGGACATAAAATGGAGTTTCTACCTACGCCTTTCCTACACACTGAGCATGGCCATTTCCCAGAAGGGGCCGGCGCCCTATTTTCCTTCCAACAAACTAGAACTTTAGTCTTAGCCAGGTTAATTTTAAGGCCTTTTGATTCTAGGCCGTGCTTCCATGTTTGGAATTTCTTCTCTAGTTCGGCCATTGATTCAGCTATTTGCGTTAGATCATCTGCGTATAGGAGTTCCCATGGGCAGCCGGTCTTGAACTCCACTGTTATAGCCTGAAGGGCAATAATAAATAGTAGGGGGCTAAGAACGGAGCCTGGATGAACACCAACTTTTACGCTAAACTCTTCACTATATTCGTTGTTAATATATATATTAGACGGTAGCCACGGAGTAGGCAGACCCAGAAAAACCTGGGACGAGCTGATAAATTCCGACCTCACACACTTACACCTCTCCAAGATAATGTCACTGAACCGAGACCTTTGGCGGTACTCAGTAATAGAGAAGACCCGCCTTACCTAAATACAAAGTAAAACCTACTACAGTCAGTAGGCATCTCTAACAAAATACACCCCCGTCCCACCACCACCACCACCCCATCCACACCGCCCCTTTCAACGTAAAGTTATGTTGGTGCCACAACATCCAGGCCAAAACAAATGAGATTGTGTAGGTGTCACGACAAAAAAACACACAGTCCACGCTGTAATGTGGCCTTGTAGGCAACACGGTAAAAACCTCCCAGCCCCACACTGTAAATGTGGTTGGTGTTAGGAAGGGCATCCAGCTGTAGAAAACCCGCCAGACAGTCCTATGCGAGCAATGACAACCACTCTTGCCTCAAGTGGGAAAACTCCCGTCCAAACCCATGCAAGCGTGGAACATGGACGTTAAACGATGATGATGATGATGATGATGATGATGATATATGTGTGTGTGTATAATGATATATATATACCATAATTAGTTACAACAGTGACATATACAGGTATTTAGTTTCATTCGATTATTCACCCCAACTCATTCAGCCTTTATAAATAAAAATGCCTACTCACATGGAGGTTTAAAAAATTATAGGAGAGTTCTAAGGATAGGTAACCTTGAATTTAGCTATAAATAAACAACTCCCTTGAAAGGGAGGTAACTATAAAAAAAACAAAAGGGAAGCAACTTGTGTTACACATGGAGTCCAAGAGTTAGGTTGAAAAGTTGAAGAAAATAAATTGTTAATTTGGTCTATACCAGTTTTCAGAGTGAATTTTGTTTCATCAAGACAGTGACTGAAGCAGTTGAGGTGGGTATTTAAGCAGCATTTTCCTGAAGCCACTTGCGAGAGTATATTCCACTTCTCCGAGTTACACAGCTGGTAAAATTCTGTTCCATTGACATAGGGTGAATTTTTCCAGTATACTCCATATACTGTGCTGTTATTTTTGAGTTTCCATACAAGGTTCATGAGCAGGGTAGTATGTTTTTTGTCAGGATGTTTGAAAGTTGTTTTGTGGTTCAAGAAACAGCTTTTGGACCAGCTCTCAGACATTCCAACGTAAGTCCAGGCTTCAGTTTGGTGGTTCTGGTTGGTGGAGGTCACTTCTACTTCATATATCATTGCAGGAGTGTTGCACTGTTGATCTGGGGGTGCATGCTTTTGGCCTTCTGCATAAGCATCTATAAAGCAGAAGGCTTTTGCGTTTGTTGGTGATGTGGGATTTTATGTTACTGGTACAAGAGTAGCCTATTTTCACTCTATGACAATTTAATATTTGTTGATATTTATGGCCTACAAGGAAGTAAAGATCTAGAAGGGCTAGAACTTTCTACCTACATTGGTCATCACATGTTATATAAATATATATATATTTGAATTTGTTTTACAAGATTTCTTATCTAAAAATGTGTGTTGTACTTTGGGAGGGTCAGGCTGCCAATAAAAACACATGCACCTGTTGGTTTTCACTTCAATTTATTTTAAATTTCCAGTTGGTTGATTGGTTCGATAACCGGATGGTTGTTTATATATTGTCAAAGCTCTTTCGTCACACATCCTGTGACCTCCTCGGTGACTGGGTTTTTATTTTGTCTCTCCTTTGTTCTATCCTACAACATCTTGTTTTTGTGTCAAAATCTGCATGCTCATATGGATGTGTAACAGTAGTGTGTGTGAATGGCAAAGTGTAAATGAATTGAAAGTGAAATTGGGCATAAGAGGGATCAAATGCTGTGCACCAGTAACATGGCCCCAATATGTGCAAGGCATGGCGTGGCCAACTGGCCAGACATTAATCATAACGGTGCCACCCAGCTCCACACTGTAAACATGGTTGACGGTAGGAAGGACATCCAGCTGTAAAGATCTAGCAGTTCTGTGGCCAGATTTTCCTCATGACGTGGGCAACCCGTCTAACCCATGCAAGCATGGAAAAACAGAGATTAAATTGTGATGAAGATATATATATATTAATAAAAGATCGGAGGCCATATTCAGTTGATTCAGCTTTATTTAAAACTCCATTATACATATTTCACTGAGGAATTCAGACGGCAAAACCTAAAATAAACATTATACTAATTGTCAGTGATATCTTTTGTATTTGTATTTATATTCTATATCCATACCTGCATTGTTTTGGCCTTCTAACTTCAAACGTATATATATATATATATATATATATAAATATATATATATATATATATATATATATATATATATATATATATATATATATATATATATATATAAACGTTTGAAGTTAGAAGGCCAGAACAATTAAGGTATGGATATAGAATATAAATACAAATACAAAAGATATCACTGACAATTAGTCTTTTACCTTAAATTTATTTGAATATCCTTATATTTCGAGATAATATCTCTTCTTCAGAGGGAAGTAAAGGGGTTAATCCAGTGTTCTAATGGAATAACCCCTTTACTTCCCTCTGAAGAAGATATATTATCTCGAAATATACGGATATTCAAATAAATTTAAGGTAAAAGACTAATTGTCAGCGATATCTTTTGCGATATCTTTTGCATTTGTATTTACCTTGCAAGCAGGGAAAAGCGGACATAAAATGATGATGATGATGATCCAAACCTGGCCTTCTAACTTCAAACGTTTATACCTCACTACGCAATGCTTCAAGTAAACTACAATTTCCTTATATATATATATATATATATATATATATATATATATATATATATATATATATATATATATATATGAAAAGTGTAATTTTCTACACAAAACGAAGGTTATAGAGAAAATTGAGGTTGGTAATGGCACATGGAATATATAAGAGACAGAATACTTTTTTGTGAAAAAACATATAATTTTATAAGGTAAGGAAATAATAAAGGGTATAAAAAATGACCGGTTTCGATGGGTCTGCAAAAGCCATCTTTTCAAATGTTGATTAATATTAAGAAAAATTAATAATACGAAGAGTTAAAATTTGAGATTTGAAAATTCAAGTATAAAATTCATTGTGGGATTTCATAGTAGTTTTCATCTTGGTAGCAACAAGTTGACTGCTGTGTGCCTTTCTGGTAGTGAATGAGAAGTTATTTGGTGGGGTGGGTTATTTTATAAAGGTCAGATTTAGCAATGGCTAGCTGGCCAGCTGCTGGTCAGTGAGGGGGTGGAAGCAATATACATACATATATCTTCCTGTGGTCGGTAGGAGAGGGGAGCGTGATAGAAAGGGATTTAGTGCACTTACACCTATATATACACACATACCTTCATCCACACATACATACATATACATACACATATACATATATATATATATATATATATATATATATATATATATATATATACATACATATACACACATACATACATACACACACACATACATATACATACACACATACACACATATATATATACACATACACACGCATATATATATACACACACACACATATATATACATACACATACATCCAGATACACACATACATACACACACACACACACATATATATATATACACACACCCACACATACATACACACACACACACGCACACACAATACATACATCCACATGCACACACATACACACACACACACACACATATACACATACATACACCCACACACAGAGAAATGGCCTCCAAATATATATATATATACATACATACACATATTTTTTCCATAATGTGTGTATGTATGTGTGTGTGTATGTGTGTATGTATATGTATGTGTGTGTGTATGTATGTGTGTATATGTATATATATATATATATATATATATATATATATATATATATATATATATATATATATATATATATATATAGGAAATACGTTCCTTCACGCACAAGGCGCCAAGGTACGCATGTATTGTCCAACCAAATGCCAGTGTGGTTCAATGGTGGGTTAATAAATTAACGAGCCAGAACAAATATAAACAAGGTTTAGTAAATAATGAAAAAGTTTCAAAATAAATTTTAAAAAATTGACTTTACCCACTATAGTTACCTTTACCGATCGGTTTCGAATCCCAAAAATAAAACGGAGACCATACGGCCTTCGTTGCAAAGAAAGATTCTCGTCAGAAGGTTCTTTTCATTCAAAGAATATAAAATTCCTGAATTTAAATCACAAACTAGCGCTATCAAAAACTGTTCCTGGGATGAGAGTGGATGATGTAGAACAGGTTTATCAAGGGCCGTAGCAAAGCTAGAGGAAAAAGGAGGTAGGTCAAACTAGCCACAACTATTGCTAGCAGCAGTCAGGACGACCAAATTTGTTCTCGACGTTAGTGGAGGTTGTAGTAATGGGAATACGTTCCTTCACGCACAAGGCGCCAAGGTACGCATGTACGCATATTTAAAATTTTTTTTAAATTTATTTTGAAACTTTTTCATCATTTACTAAACCTTGTTTATATTTGTTCTGGCTCGTTAATTTATTAACCCGCCATTGAACCACACTGGCATTTGGTTGGACAATACATGCGTACCTTGGCGCCTTGTGCGTGAAGGAACGTATTTCCTATTACTAGTACCTCCACTAACGTTGAGAACAAATTTGGTCGTCCTGACTGCTGCTAGCAATAGTTGTGGCTAGTTTGACCTACCTCCTTTTACCTCTATCTTTGCTACGGCCCTTGATAAACCTGTTCTACATCATCCACTCTCATCCCAGGAACAGTTTTTGATAGCGCTAGTTTGTGATTTAAATTCAGGAATTTTATATTCTTTGAATGAAAAGAACCTTCTGACGAGAATCTTTCTTTGCAACGAAGGCCGTATGGTCTCCGTTTTATTTTTGGGATTCGAAACCGATCGGTAAAGGTAACTATAGTGGGTAAAGTCAATTTTTTAAAATTTATTTTGAAACTTTTTCATTATTTACTAAACCTTGTTTATATATATATATATATGTATATGTGTATGTATATGTATATGTATGTATGTGTGGATGAAGGTATGTGTGTATATATAGGTGTAAGTGCACTAAATCCCTTTCTATCACGCTCCCCTCTCCTACCGACCACAGGAAGATATATGTATGTATATTGCTTCCACCCCCTCACTGACCAGCAGCTGGCCAGCTGGCCATTGCTAAATCTGACCTTTATAAAATAACCCACACCCCCAAATAACTTCTCATTCACTACCAAAAAGGCACACAGCAGTCAACTTGTTGCTACCAAGATGAAAACTACTATGAAATCCCACAATGAATTTTATACTTGAATTTTCAAATCTCAAATTTTAACTCTTCGTATTATTAATTTTTCTTAATATTAATCAACATTTGAAAAGATGGCTTTTGCAGACCCATCGAAACCGGTCATTTTTTATACCCTTTATTATTTCCTTACCTTATAAAATTATATGTTTTTTCACAAAAAAGTATTCTGTCTCTTATATATTCCATGTGCCATTACCAACCTCAATTTTCTATATATATATATATATATATATATATATATATATATATATATATATATATATATATATATATATATATATATATATATATATATATATATATATATATATATATATATATATATATATATATATATATATAGTTTTGCGAGGTTTTTTATATGAAATCGTGTGTCGAAACAAATATTGTTATACTTGGGGAGGGTCATATTTGTGTAATATTGCCAGAATTAATAACAGAACGAGGGGGAAGCCATCATGTATGTATGTATGTATGTATGTATGTATGTATGTATGTATGTATGTATGTATGTATGTTCTTCTGGTTTTATAATTTCACAAATTTTTTCCCAATAGAGGGAGAGTCGGTTTCTAACATAGACACAAGACTCTCTCATTGGAATTTACACAACATCAACTAGGTAGATTATTTATGCATGCATGCATGTGTAGATATGGATGTTATTGTATGTGTGGATGTGGATGTTTTGAGTTGTATGTGTGCATGTATATATGCTTTGTATCTGTACATGTGTATATGCAGTTATTAGATGCAAAATTTTTGGAATGTTTTACATATTTTTACTGTTCCATTAATGGATTATACTTGTAATTTCCTAACTAGTTATGTTCTTTCTGTTCCTGTGAAGCCTAGCTTCTCAAGATTTGTATTGAGGCAGTTACTAACATACCCCAGTGCCCCAATAATCACAGGCATAAATCTGAAGGTGTAATCAGGGTGGAGTATCTGCAGATTTCTCATCAGTTCTGCATAAATATTTTCCTTTTCGCTAATCTTTGATATTATATTGGCATCTGCTGGGCAGCTAATTTCCACTACTGTGCATGTTTTCTTCTCCCTGTCCCATATCATAATATCTGGTCTGTTATGCCTGCATTTTATTGGGGTTTTTACTGGAACATTCCACCAGTACTCTTTCATATTATGTATGTGTATATTTTCCACATTGCTGTAACTTATAATGTGATTATTGTCGGGGCTATCTTTTCTATGGATTGCATTGTACAGTGTTTTGGCCACTACATCATGCCTCATAGGTAGATAATACCGTGGTGATATCTTTGGACAGCTGCTTATGATATGGGTGACAGATGTTAATTCTACAGTTTGCACTTGTTATCACATCTAGGTGTTTTGCCTGCATCCCTATCTCTTTTGTGAATCAGGTATTTTGTGTTGATTTCCTGTTCTTGGATTGCAAAAGTATATCCTTCAAAGTGGGAGCCAATATAGTGGCCGTTGGTCCAAGATAGACTGCTTTGTTTATCTATATTACTCTCACTCTGGAACTTCCAGCATATCTATGCATGATTTTTTGCTGATAAGCATGCAGTTTTTCATCCATGGATTCGCTGCAGTATTGCTGGGTGATTTCCCTTGGTGTGAGCTTTTAATTATCATGCAGTGAGTATCTTTCAAGGAGTTCCTTTTCAACTCCCTGTCTGTCTCATCCAGACAGGCTTGAGGAATAAATATAAAGAGAGATATCTGATGCTATAGGATCTTACCACCACTGATAAATTGTCACACAATTTTCATTTTCCATGTTTGAAATATAAACACGAAAATTTAGATCGCTCATATGTATGTATAACGGCGGCGAAGATTCGAAACCGAATCTGAGCTTTCCCGCCTCTGGGACAAGCTGTGGTAACTTGTTTACGCTCAAGAGACTAACCCCTTGGGAGAGGCTAAACATAGGTCAGAGGTGTTTACGCCTGACAGAAAATAGGTCAGAGGATATATCCATCTTTATGACTTGTTTACGCTTGGCAAACTAATCCCTTGGGAGACTAACCAAAGTTCAGAGGATATATCTATCCTTCTAACTTCAACTCTTATAAATACAGGGATTGTTTACGCCTAAAATAGAAAAGAAGTGGATACAGACAAGACAAGACGTTTTTACAAGCTCTCGTCACGAAAAACCAGTCTGCCATTTATTCTCACCTTCCTGGCTGATCGCTGGCTCCTGCAATACAAATAAGTAAATATATTGATACGCCGCACACACGCATTCATAGTGAGTCCAGCATTTGTACACGCACCATTCATTTCTGTTTACACATATTATAATCGTATTCTGTGATATTTGAATTTACGTGGCTCGAAGAGCCACCAAATTATTGTATGAATATTTTGTGTCAATTATTTTATCATTCAATATTCAAATTGAATATTGTTGTAATAAAATAAACTTTGTAACAACACTCCTGGTATTTTTCTTTACACCGAAACCACCAACAGTAACATCTTTACACCGAAACCACCAACAGTAACATCTTTACACCGAAACCACCAACAGTAACATCCATCCATCCACTTGTCGTTACAACCACACATAATATTCCGTTACATATGTATGGACTCAAAACTCTTGACAGAGTCGTAGAAGTGCCGTAGTAGCATACAACATGTTTGGGGAATTTTTAATTTTGCGGAACCCATTTCCATGTCCAGGTCTGAACATAGCCGATTTCTTCGAGTATAGGAGAGAGAGAGCAAGATAGTAATCGATACTCGGGTTGATTTCGAACTGGTATTTTTTTTCTTTAATCGATCTCGAATAAATGTAAAAGCTGGCCTCGGCGAGATTTGAACTCAAAGATCGCTGTGAATCGAAATGAATACCGCAACTCATTCTATCCGACTTAGCTAATTCGCCGCCTCATAGTGAAAATAGTTAAATGTAAACAAATCTAACATCAAGGGAGATAAGCAAGTTTTCCAAATGTAAGGGAAATAAATCAGAAAAGTATATATATATTTCTTTATTTACCATAAAGGCATAAAAAGAAGGGACAAATACAAAGGGGGAGTTTACATACAATCGAGTAAAAAGGGTATAAAATGAAAATAATCGAAAACAACCTCAAAAGGGAGGGGACGTGATGGGGGTTGCACACACCCCCGAAAAAGTGTGCAATCCTTTGCCCTGGGAGCACATGGTGAAGGTGCTCCCCTCTCCTTCACTTCTTTACCTACAGGATGGTATACAGAGAAGGCCCATTTACACGAGCCATTCTCGCCACTATCACCCACCTTTCATAAAACTGCCTGTGGCCAAGCACCTCTCTCTCCATTCTTATCCTTCTTCCGAAGTGATATCGGAAGAAGTAGACCAGACTATGGCCAGAGAGGAAGTTGCCTGACCTCAGACCTTTCAATCGTGTCCACCAAACAACCTCTTTCAACATGGCTATTACGCACAGAAAAACCGCCTTTGCTTCCTGTGTGAAGAGGGGAGGCGGTTTGATTGTCATCACGGACTCGGCGGTCAATCGAATCGGCGCCACCCGCGACAGCAGTCGTTCGGCGTAGCCCCACAGATCAGCCACGCCCGGACATTGCACCAATGCGTGCGCAACGGTTTCTTCGTGACGCACGCATCTAGGGCAAATCTTTTTCGAGGGATCCCTGCCCGGGCGCCCGTGTCTGTAGAGCCTCTCTCGAACGGGTAGAGCCCCCCGGTAGCACTGCCAGGCTAGTGACTTCTGGAAGTTGTCCATTGGTCCCGGGCCGAAAGTCCTACCGAACAGGCTGGCCAGTTCGTCCTCTTCCATGTCCAGCGACTCTCCAAGGGTGTCATCGCCCCTGCTAGCCACCAGCCCTCTATAGAATGATGAGGTGGATTCTCCACCGATGGCCTGGCCCGCTTGCCAGAGAGCCCTGAGCGCCTGAGCACACTCAGTGTGCCAGTCTCCCAGTTTTCCGGATCTTTGCTTGACCCAGGACTGCAGCTCGGTGAGCGAGACGAGTCTCGGAAAGGCTCGTTTCACGAACGGAGCCCACACCGGTTGACCAGTGAGGAATACCTGTAGGTGCCGTAGCCTTAATGCGTGCCTACGCATCATCAACCACGGCATCCCCAGCCCTCCTTTTGAAGGTTGTTGGCAGCAGATGGATTTTCTCACCATAGGAGGGCGCTTCTTCCAAAGAAATTGGAAGAGCATGCGTTCCATGGTGGTGAGTGTTTCCTTAGGGCAAGGCACGACAGTCAGGCGGTAGTAAGTGACGGACGCTATGTAAATGTTCGCCACCTCCGCCCGGCCTTTTAGGGACAGCTTACACTTGGCCCATTTCTGGGTTAGTGCAAACACCTTGTTCGTAACCTCGTTCCAGTTCTTTTCCACCTGGAGGTCCGGTCCAAACCAGACCCCAAGCAACTTTACCGGGCCCTCCGTCCAGTGTCCGACGACACCGTCGTGAGGCATCGGTCTGCCTCTCTACGTTCCGAGTTGCAGCCCGATGGATTGTTCCCGGTTCAGTTTCGCTCCTGTCAACCTTTCGTAATCCTCCAGTAAGGTACCGATCTCCGAGTCGGTCGATACCATTACTGTTACGTCATCGGCGTAGGCCGACACCGCTTTGCTCAATCCTGGTTCCAGGGGGATACCCTGCAACAACTCTAACTTCCTCAGTAAAGGCTCGAGAGTCAATACGTACAGAAGGGCGGAGAGAGGGCACCCCTGTCGAATGGATCGTGTGATTTCGAACGGCTTCGAAAGGTAGCCGTTCACCTTGATCCTAGAACAGATGTGGTTGCTATGTAAGGCAGTGATCCAGCCTCTGAAAACAGGACCGAACCCAGCCGCCGCTAGCACCGCATCCAGGTAACCATGGTCGACCCTATCGAAGGCCTTAGACTGATCCAAGTTGATCAGGGCCCCACCGAAGCCGGGTTTGTTGCCAACCCTCTCTATGATGTATCGCATGAGGTGGAGGTTATCGTGAATGGACCTGGATGGGATAGCACATGTCTGCGCATCTCCCACCAGGCTACCCACGACAAGCGCCAACCTCTTTGCTAACACCTTGGCCAAAATCTTTAACTCTGTGTTTAGCAGGGTTATGGGCCGAAAATTATTTATACTATCCCCCTTGTTCTCGTCCTTCCTCACCAGCGAGACTACGCCCTTGGCTACAGAACAAGGAATTCTCCCGTTCTGCTGCCAATTGCAGTAGACCGCTTCGAGGAGTTCGGAGAAGAAGACCGGCATTGCTAAATAAAGTTCGTAAGGTATACCATCGAGACCTGGAGATTTGCGTCTGCTGCATTGGCTCAGCGCATCCCCGATCTCATCAGCCGAGATTGGTCCCTCGCAGGACTCTGCCTCTTCGCTCAAGAGACGCGGCATGCCGTCGAGGTATGGACCGAAATCCACGTCCCCGCCCGGACCCTCGCCTACCCCGAATAATCGGGCAAAGTGCCTTTGAAAGGCCTCGCACGTCTGCTTAGGCTCCCGGATCATCCGTCTATCCTCGTCTTGCAACGACCGGATGGTGGATCGATTTCCACTCTTAGCTTCTGTCACGCGGGCCCAGCCAACGGCTTTGGCCCCCTCATTACCTAGAGCACGTATTTTACTTCGAATGACGCAGCCTTCGTGCTTTGCATCGAAAAACTGGTTCAAGGCCGTCCTCGATGCCAGCACTCTGGCCACATCTTCGCTCTTGATTGCCTCTTCTAATTTACCTGTTAATTCTTTCTCGTTTCTATTCCTATCGGCAGCTAATATCTTGCTATAACTTATTGATTCTGTTCTAATCTCTCTTTTGAGAGATGCCCACCATCGGTTGTTGACGATTGCACCCGTCAACCTCTCCTTAACTAATCTGCTAATCCGGTTTCTGTAAGTCTCTTTTGCCGGTAAAGACAAATTAAGTTTCCAGTAACCGGGACCCTGTTTATGTGTTTTCTCGAGATTGACTACGCAGGTCACTAATTTGTGATCCGTATAGCCAACCGTGAGCATTTCTGGACAGCTTAATATGTCCCTATCCTTACTTCTAACTAAGAATCTATCTAAGTACGATCTAGATTGAGCACTATGGTTCGTCCAAGTCCAGGTAGGCACAGTTGGAAAATCTAGTCGATATCTATCGACCAAGTTAAAACGGTCGAGTAACCCCTTGAGGCTGTTACACCCCCCTCTATTAGGACATGCTCCTGCATAGTCCCAACGTGCATCTAGGATGTCATTCCAATCCCCCGCTAGAAGCAGGGAACGCGATGTTCCTAGAAAAGTCTCCAAATGCTGGAAGAAGTCGGGCCGTTCAGCTCCGAAAGGGGAGTAGACGGCGACCAGTCTCAAGGCCGCACCTTCACTACTGCCAACGTCTAGCACCAACAAACGACCCTCCGGGTCCGAGTGAACAACCTGTACGGCAAGACCCAGGTGTTTTTCCAGCAGTACGACAACCCCACCCCCACCTCCAGGTTGACAGAGAGATGCATGCACCTCAAAGTCATCGAAGGTAGGGGCCAGCTGCCGCACGACGCTGATCCGAGTCTCACAGATAACCATTACATTTATACCACGTGACCTGAGGTCATTTAGAAGCTTTGCTTGCTTCCAAGTTGAGCCCAGGCCACGTGCATTCAAACATCCTACTCTTAACACATCCATGTGGGCGGCAAAGCCAAAGGAGAGTGTAGAAACCTACCTTTCTGCTTCCCGGGGTTCGGGTCGCACGACTTCCGTGGGGTCGGGGGGTCTTGTGGTGGTGTAGGGTCGTCAGTGTGTGGTGTGGTTGGGGTGTTTGGAGTTGTGTTGGGGAGGGGAAGGGGAGGTGGAATGCTTTTTAGTAGGACGCGGTTTATGGGTTTGACAGAGGGTGGTCCTACGTCCTCCTTAAAATCCTTTTTTAGTTTTTGGTAGAGGTTCATTGGGATCTTTATTAATTTTAAATGTGGGTAGTTTTCTGAAGAAACAAAGTTTACACCTTCGGTTTGTACCGAAGGGTTATTGTTTATGAGTTCATTTAATTTATTATTGTTTCTGTTGATGTAAGTATAGTGTAATGTCTTTTTTTCGGATGGTGTGAGTGTTTCGAAGAGGGGATGGGCAGGTTTGGTTTTGTTTGTTGCTGGAGGGGTGTTTTGTGTTTTGTTGGATTGTGTTGACATTTGGGTAGGGGTTGTTTGGCCTTGTGTGTTTTGCACGTTTTCTTTTTTTCCTTTTAATCTGTCTGAAGGACTCCGTTTCTTCCTCCGAATTCGTTGGGTTATCTTCAGTGTTGGAGGGAAGAGGTATGTTTGCTGGTAATGTTTCCGTGTTGGTTTTCTTTGTGGGGGAGATGGATGTCACTATGTTAGACTGTGTTGTGTGTTGTGGCTGCGGTGGTTGTGTTGTTTTATTGAGTGAGGGGTTGGGTGGGGCTGTATTTTGTTTTGGGGTAATGTGTTGTGACTGTTTGTGTTGTGGTGGTGGTGTAGTTTTACTGAGGGACGGGTTGGGTGGGACTGAGTTTTGTTGTTTGTTTATCTGTTGTGGTGGTGGTGGAGTTGGTGTTGGTAGCAGGGTTTTCTTTTTGTTGAGTTGGGGACAAGCCGCCCTCAGGTGCCCTCTGCCTGCACAGATATGACAGGACGGCCTTCTCCCCTCCACGCTAATGTTTATATACCCGTGGCCCTCTAATAGGATTCTGTCAGGTATTTGGGCGATGCGTTCAGGCTTCATTTGCACTACAAGTTCTATACCTGTGGTTTTCCCAATGGAAATCACGTTGTCATTCGCTGGATCGATGAAGCCAGCTATGAGCCAGCAGTAGTCCACATCTGGCATCATTGCATCCAGCCATATGCGCTGAGTTCTTTTACCCATATAAGATGGATAAAAGGTAAAAAATTTCGAACGAATCGGTGACAAAGCACATTTTTTTGCCGCCGATTCGTTCTTCATAATAATCGCTAGGCTTCCATACAGTCTGTCTTTTCTTATGAAAGTGGTTTCATTAAGTACTTCTGTAAGTACTGCCTTGATTTCTGTTTGAGTTGGCTGTTCAGGTTTTTTAGAAATGTTGTTGATGGTGCGGAAAACGACCGTCCGACTTTCAATGTCTTTGGTGAGTTCTTGAGGCATTTTTACCGATAAAATACCATTTTCTCCTTCACTTATGTATTGTTTGGCGTCTGTAATTCTTTGTGCCACATCTGAAATATTTTCAGGTATATATGTCAAAGATTTCTTTGTTGTTTGTGCAAATGAAATATTATTGGTGTTGACTTTGTCGTCTGCTTTGCTTTCTGTTATGATGTTGTTTTCAAATGTTATTTTTGTGTTTGTCGTGTCTTTGTTTGTGGTATTAATATTGTCATGCAATTTTTTAAATTTTTTTTTTCCGTTGGAATCAATGTCCAGATTTGTGTTTTCGTCATTTTTCTCCGCAGATTCGTCTGTTTTTATTTTATTTTTTCCTTCCTTCTCTATGACGTTAGTTGGGAAGGAAGGGGGGACTAAAGCGTGCGAGCTTACAACTCTTACCGCACCAGAACCCGAAGATTTTCAAGCCAGCAAGAGATGGTTCAACCGTTTTCAGAAACAGTTGAAAATAAAGTGTGTTTCCCTGCATGGAGAGGCAGCATCAGCTGACAAAGAAGCTGCCAAGAAGTACCTCGAGACCTTCAGGTAGATCATCGAGGACAAGGGATACAAGTTGGAACAGGTTTTCAATATGGGCGAGATTGGCTTGTTCTGAAAGAAGATGCCTTCCAGATAGTACATCATGAAGGATGAAGCCAGAGCCCCAGGATTTAAGGCACAGAAGGACAGAGTGACACATTATGTGTGGAAATGCTGCTGGTTTCATGATGAAATCAGGTCTTAATCTGATGCATGTCCAGTGGATGCACAACTCCAAGTCCTGGATTACCAAAAGTCTAACTTTGAACTGGTTCCACCAATGCTTCATCTCTCAAGCCAAGGAATACCTCCACAACGTATGCATGAAATTTAGGTGTTGCTAGTTATGGATAATGCTGGTGGTCACTCTTTGGATTTGTATTATGAGGGAGTTCAAGTTGAGTTCCTCCCTGCCAACACCACCTCATCCAGCCTATGGATCAAGGCGTGATCCATACCTTCAAGGCACTTTACACTCTGAACCCTTTCCAACCTTGTGGACGTAATGGACTCTGATGAGAATTTCAAGTTAAAGGGTATTGGCGTAACTTCATGATTGCAATGTGCCTGTCAGTCATCCAAGCTGCTCTTAAGGACATGCAAACAGAAACCCTCATTGCATGCTGGAAGACGGTGTGGCCAGAGTGTGTCCAGGACTACAAGGACTTCTCACCTGAAGAAATTCAGCACGAGGCTGTCGACAATGCGGTGAGACTGGGAAAGGTACTTGGAGGCAAAGGTTTTGATGATATCATGCAAGATGAGGTCAACCTCATTGATGCCCACTCTGAAGCCCTGATGGACGAGGATTTGTTGGAGTTAACAAAGTCTGCCAGCGAAGAAGAGGAGGAAGTGCCAGAGGAAGAGGAGGAGTAGGGCTTGACAATGGAACATCTGTCCAACCTTTTGAGGACAGCAAAGGAGTTGCAAGGGAAGGCAGAAGCATGGGATCCTATATGGTTTGGTCTCTCCAATTTAAAAATACCATCGATGCTGCCATGCAGACATATAAAACTCTTCTCACCACCATGAAGAAACAGCGACAGCAACTTCCCATCACAATGTTCCTCAAAGCGCACCAAGAAAACCTTGCACAAAGATACCACATCTGCTGAAATGCCTGCAGATGAGGTGCAACCTATATCCTCTGCCTTACTGTGCAGTCATTCATCATCATCATCATTTCATTTTACGTCCGCTTTTTCCTTGCTTGCAAGGGTGGGACGGGAACTGATGCTGGCTTGATTTCTACAGCTGGATGCCCTTCCTCACACCAACCTCATTTACAGTGAGTGCTGGGTGCTTTTTTGCCATGGCACCTCCACGACCACTTTGCAGTGGAATGATAGGGACCCCAGTCCCTATCATCTCATTTCTACAGCTGAGTAAACTGGAGCAATGTGAAATAAAGTGTCTTGTTCAAGGAAACAACACATCACCCGGTCTGAGAATTGAACTCACAACCTTTCGATTGCAAGGCCAATGCTCTAACCACTAAGCCATGTGCCTCCATCATTATCTTCATTATTTTCATCATCATCATCACCTTCAATCAATATCATTCATTATTGGTGAGTACCCATACATTTTACTGTATTTTTTATTAAATTATTATTAAATATTATATATTTTTTTAATTATATTTTACATATTTTACTGTTTCTAGGCATTTTTATGGACCACATCCAATATTCGTGGTTTTTCACTCTTCCTGGGTGCTGTAGGAACATAACCCCTGAGAATACCTGGGGACAACTGTATATATATATATGTGTGTGTGTTCATGTATGAATGTAAATAATTATATTTATTTTTGTTTACTTTTATATTTTGGTAGTGTTGCAAAAATTCTTGATGGTAAAGGTGCTGGCAAGAAGGGACGTTACCAAGGAAAAGCCAATAAGATGATCAACCGTGATGAAGCAGTGAAGATTATTCGAGAGAAACTCACTGAATCTTAAAGAAGACAAAAAAAATAAAAAAATAAAAATTAAAAAAAACTATTATAAAATTAAATAATTGTTTCTAGTGTTGGCACAAGGCCAGCAATTTGAAGGGAGGGGGGGACTAAATCGCCCCCAGTGCGTTACTTTATTTTATCGACTCTCGTAAGGATGAAAGGCAAAGCTAATCTCAGTAGGATTTGAACTCAGAATACAAAGGGCCGTAACTCTTTCATTCTTTCTTTAAAATATAGATCTATATTTTATATTTTTATATTTTTTATGTTGGCGGGAATTGAATTGGTAGAGTTGTTAGAACATCATATAGATTGCTTTTGTGGTATTCATTTTAGCTCTCTTTGCTCTGAGTTTCATTCTCATTGAGGTCAGTGTGGTCTTTCATACTTTTAAGAGTTGATAAAAACTGATGATGATGATGAGTAAAAACAAACTGGAACACCTTTAATCATAAGTTTGCTTGATCATTGCTACTTGAACTGTTTTTGATTTAGGCAAAAAGCCAGAAATTTAGAAGAGAGGAAAGTCAATTATATCAACCCAGTACTTGCCTAGTACTTTATTTTAACAATCCTAGATTGATGAAAGGCAAAGTTGACCTTCGTGGGATTTTAACTCAGAACATAAAGTACTGGAACAAATATTGTGGAGTATTTGTTCAACACTCTAAACATTCTGCAAATCCACCACCCTAATAATTCTTTCTAACATTGGCCCAATGTCAGCTATTTGGGTAGTGAGAAATCAATTATACAGACCTCAGTACTTGACTGGTACTTTATTTTATTGACTCCAGAATGATGAAAAGCAAAGTTAACCTCAGTGGGATTTGAACTCAAAACATAAAGGACCATTACTATATGCAGCAAAACATTTTCATTCAATGCTTTAATGCCTTTTTCCACTGCACTGCCCTCAACTGGATCTAAATAACAACATCATATGATTTCTTAGGAGAGTGAGACCAATGTTGTAGGTGAGGGTGGTGGATTGGCAGGATTAGTAAAGCAGTATTTGCTCTGGCTCTCAATATTCTGAGGTCAACTTTGCATTTCATCTTTCCAGAGTCAATAAAATAAAGTACCAGTTAAGTACTGGGGTTGATTTCATCAACTTTGCCCCTCCCCCAAATTTGTTGGCCTTGTAACTCAATTATAAATCAATATTATTGTAGGTGTTAACCAAGATTTGTATCACCACTGGGTTTTAGGAGAGTGAGGCCAGTGTCACATCAATATTATTGTAAGTATTAGTCCTGTGTTTGAGCATGCTGAACCAGATGCATAAAAGAGTTATTTCAAGCTCCATTTAATATATGTTGGAGATAAGCTGCTTGAATCATTGAAAGATAGGAATTGATTGGCTTCAAAGTGTTAAATTCAATATATGATTAATCTTTTATTTCAATGCAAGACGTGTTTTGACGAGTCTTGTTTTTCCTGGTCATGTAGGGTATTGGGGATTCTGTTACAAATTTCATGGCATTCAACATACACTATCATTCTTTGCATGGCATAGCTGCAGAAATCACTCATATTTTAGGCATAAATATGTACTTAAATAGATAAATAAATCAGTAAACAGAATATAAAATAAATAGATTATCAAGAAAAAATTATATATATATATAAGTGTCAGTTGTTTGTGCCTGTGTTTGCCTTGTACTCAGAAAATTAACACCCATGAATCTGTTACTGGACTGTATAATAATAAGATTTATTCATCATCATCATCATCATTATCATCATCATCATCATCATCGCCACCACCATTTAACGTCTTATTTCTCCGTGCTAGCATAGTTTAGACGTATCAACATTATGAGAAAAGTCTGACTATTTGGCTACGCCGTACCTTACTCAAATGGAACTGTATTTTGGCTGGGGTTTTTTACAGCTGGATGCCCGCTCTAATACCAACCATGTTTACAGTGTGGAACTGGGTGGTCCTGTTATGAGGGGGTCTGGCCAGTTGACTGCACCATACCCTGTTCATAGTGGAACCATATTTTGATTTATTAAGATTCAATTGTTTATGTCTCCATATGCAACTTATCTTGGGGACCTACAAATTTAAATAAACGAATATGGAATTTCATAAATGCTATTAACAGCCATTTAACACTCTGTGTGAGATGTTAACTGAAAGAGATATACTTTAACTCCTAACATCCTATACTGTACGAGACTACATTAACAAGACATTCTTGAAAAGTACAAAATAGCACTGTGACTGCACAACATTAAAAATTGAAGATAGTTTACTGCACATTTTCCCAATGATCTGTCCACCAGGAAAGATACTATATGTATTGGAATGAACAAATGGAGGCACATGGCTTAGTGGTTAGAGCATTGGCCTGGCAATCGAAAGGTTGTGAGTTCAATTCTCAGACCGCGTGATGTGTTGTTTCCTTGAGCAAGACACTTTATTTCACATTACTCCAGTTTACTCAGCTGTAGAAATGAGATGATAGGGACTGGGGTCCCTATCATTCCACTGCAAAGTAGTCGTAGAGGTGCCATGGCAAAAAATCACCCAGCACTCACTGTAAAGTGGACGTGTAGGCACCACAGAAAAAAAGCATCCAGCACTCACTGTAAATGAGGTTGGTGTTAGGAAGGGCATCCAGCTATAGAAATCAAGCCAGAATCAGTTCCCGTCCCACCCTTGCAAGCGGACGTAAAATGATGATGATGATGAAATCTGTTTATAGGAATTTTCTACTAAATCATTACAGGATGTTAAGAATTAAGTAACAATTTTTAAATAGTCAAAAGAGAAAAAATCCTTTATGGATAATCATTTGCTAAGTAAATAATAATTGTTTCTACTTTAGGCACAAGGCCAGCAATTACCCAGTGCATTACTGGTACTTTATTTTATCGACCCCGTAAGGATGAAAGGCAAAGTCGGCGGGATTTGAACTCAGATCGTAAAGGGACGTAACTATGCTGGAAAGCATGGCGTCCGACCCTCTACCGATACTACCAATCCATAATGCTAAGTAAATAATAATGCTTTCTTATTTAGGCTCAATGCCAATAATTTGGGGGAAAAGAAAGTCGATTAAATTGACCCCAGTGCATTACTGGTACATTCTTTTATCGACCTCGTAAGGCTGGGAAGTGAAGCTAACCTTGGCAGTATTTGAACTCAGAATGTAAAGGGCTGTAACTATATGCCACAAAGTATGTTGTTTGACTCTCTATCAATACTGCCAAACCACCACCCTCATTTACTAAGTAGATAATAATAATAAGAAGAAGAAGAATCACCATCACCGTTTTACGTCCATTCTTCCATGCTAGCATGTGTTAGACGAGTTCTGTTGTGGGCAATGCCAGGTCAGGTGACCATGTCTTGCTCATACAGAACTGATTTTGGCATGGTTTCTACAGCTGGATGCCCTTCCTAACACCAACCTCATTTACAGTGTGTACTGGGTGATTTTTGCTGTGGCGCCTACATGACAACTTTACAGTGGGAAGAGGTGAAGGCATACTGTCTATACTATAATCCTCTATAGAACGCCAAGATGGAGTTTCCACCGATCACATTGCCCGACTGGTCGAGGGCAGTGAGCGCCTGAGGACATTCCAATCTCCAAGTGGTGATGGGGAAGATGATGGTGGTGATAAGTTCAATAATGATGATGGTGATAATTGTTTATTATAATAACAATAGTGATGGTGTCATTATAAAAACACTGGGAGTTGTGCAACCTAATAATCGCTACCTCATATGTTAAATAAATAAAGCAGCATAGAGTTATGTCCCTTTACGTTCTGAAAGAGGCTTGTTTCAACTCACGGAGCAGAGGTTATGTGACCAAGCCAGAGCAATAAGAAAAAATCGCTGGTTAACAGAAGTGGAATTTGAAGCTATCAAAAGATGGGTATCAAAAAACAGCAGTGAAAGAAATGGTGAAAATGAGGAAAGGGAAACTACAGCAGAGGACAAGAGTGAAGAGATTTCTAGTAACCCACAGAAACAGGGTAGAGATGGTTTATTTGGTAAGAGAAATGTAGATGGTATGGAAGACAATGAAATTGATGAAAACATGACTGGTGAACAGAAGGTGACATACAGCAGAATAAAGACAAGGTTGCAGGAGGAAAATAGGAATCTTATTTGCAGCCTAAAGAAGGTTGACCAATGCAAACTGAGCTCAGTTTGTGCCAAAAGTAGAAACAATTATTGTAGCTGAAATTATGGGTGTAGATGTTAAGGCAAAGAAAAACAATAAAGGAGACAAAAAAAAGAGCCATGGTGAAAAAGGAGAATACAGGCCAGTATAGATACTCTCTTGAAGGACTGTTGTAGGGAAAACATGAACACCCCATGTAACTAAAATCGGACTAGGCAAAATGTCTCTAAATAATAACTGAAGTAGACTGTGTATACAAAGTCTCATTGTAGTGATTTCATTGGTAGTTCGAAATTAGGTCTGGTGAATACTTTGGTTTTACCTTCATTCGTACAGATATACTAACAGGTGTTACACCCCATTATAACAGTGGCGACGAGTTATTCAAAGCTTACATTAGACTGGGGGTTTTTTTTGTAAACAAAAAAATAATAAAATAAAATCTCCTTAATATGAAAGTGGTACAGTTTCAATGACAACAACAACAGTTAATAGAATTAATACTGAAGAAAATGGAAAATACATCAAGTATGTTAACCCAGATGAAGGCATTACCTTCTCCACTTACTTTAGAAGACAGGAGGAAATTTTCCAAGAAGATGAGAAAAAATACAACTTTTGTTGAACATGAAAAATACTGCAACTATATACTACCGAAGAAACCAGGTGGGATCTGTTTTGAGGAAACAGTAAATATCCTGTCAAAAATTTATAGCAAAAAAAGTTCTTTATTTAACACCCATTGGCAGTGTATGAATCTGGTGAAAAAAGAGGACGAATATTTTGTTATGTTTGCTGGGAATGTTAACAAGGAATGCGAAAAATTTAAACTTAACGAACTAACCCCAAACATGTTTAAATGCTTCATTTTCATGCAAGGATTAACTGCAAAGAAAGATGCAGAAATTCGTACCAGAATTCTGACAAAATTAGAGCAGAATCAGAACTTAACATTACAGGAAATTTCTGAGGAATATCAGAGAATTATGAATCTGAGACATGGTATGGAAAGAATTGAAGAGAGAGACTACTCTCATGTACAGTCGGTGTGACCAAAAGTTTAAAAAATGGAAAACAAAAAATTAATCTATGTTTTGGATGTGGAGGATTGCACTTCAGATAGGATTGTCCTTTTAAAAGCTTAAAGTCCTTTGAGTGGGAGAATAGGACATAAAAAATCATGCTACAAAACAAAACCAAGAAAAAGGTTCAACAGGAAAAAATATGTAAACATGTTATCAGTGGAAAAAAAGTTAATGAAACTCAAAGGAAATTTGTGAAGATAAAAATGAACAACGTGAATGTGAAATTGCAGTTAGATACAGGTAGTGACATTACTATAATCCGTGAAGACATGTGATCAGTAACCGGGAAATTTACATTAAATAAAACCTTGAATATTGCATGTGGCGTTTTGGGGAAGAAATTATTTTTTAAAGGCAAAATAGTAAGTAACGTTACATTTCGTGGCAAGACTGTAAAAGCTAAAGCTTATGTATTAATAAATACAATAAATCTTTTGTATACTGACTGGATGTAGCTGTTCGAGTTATGGGATTTACCCATAAATATGTTTTGTAAAAATGTAATTGGGTCGTCAGCCAGTTCAAACAAAATGTCAGAAAATTTAAAAAAAGAATTTTAAAGGTGGTTCTCCGATATTTTTTCAGATGAGTTAGGTTGTTGTACTAAAACGAAAGCTAAATTTCAAGTGAAAAAAAATGCAACACGTGTATTTAAACCCAAATGAAGTGTACTATTTCCAACATTAGATCAAGTCAACAAAGAATTAGATAGACTGGCAATAATGGGAGTGATTGAAAAAATTGACCATGCAGAGTGGGCAGCTCCAACAGTGTATGTAAACTGAAATTAGATGGACAGAAGGAAGAATGTATGGACAATTCCATAGCGATGTTGAAGATAAGACAGAGAAAAAAGGTGATTATGGATAACTAAAAGTGATATAAAACTGGAAACAGAAACCTTAATCTGTGCTGTTCAAGAACAAGTACTAAGAACTAATTACATCAAACATAGAGTAGACCTCACAGCAGAAAGTGATAAGTGTAGAATTTGTGGCATGAATGGCATATTACCAGGTGGTGGTAATACTAATAATAGTTGGAGTCTTGGAAACAGTGAGTAAAGATCTTGAGAAGTACATTAAACAAATAGGGATTACAATACAGATGGAACACTTAAAAAAACAACATTGCTTGGAACAGCTCAAATACTCCAGAGGGTGCCCGAAAAATAAGGGTTGTTACCTCAGTTCACTGGTAGTGAACAGCTAACACTGTAATACATTTTCAACATTAGAAGCTGAGCAAAGAAACAATAATAATAACAATATAACATAATATATTTCCATTGAAAACATTACATAGTATTTTATATATCATTTGATAGTGCCTTTAATATGTAGCATTTCATAAACTGCAGGTTCAATTACATCCTACATTAAGGAGCACTGGAGTCTTTGAAGTAACATTGCCATGGATGATAGCATGGTTAAGACACTGGAATAGCTGAGCACCTAGTGATAAGGGTGTTGGATTTATGATCATAATGTTGTGGGTTCAATTCCTGGACCAGGTTGTGTGTAGTGTTCTTGAGCAAAACACTTCATTTCCAGTATACTCAGCTGAAAATGAGTACCAGCAGTAGCTGGGAGTTTAACCCTGTGATGGACTGGCATCCTGTCCAGGCGAAAGTCTTGTACTTTTAGTTGCTTGATGCCACAGAAACTGAGATAAGCACCAGCCTAATGAGCCTCAGGTGATGGAATATCCAAGCACCCTCACAGGTATTACTTTATATGTCAGTAAGGCTGGATGATAGTGAGCCTCGGGTGCTGAAATATCCAAGCACCCTCACAGGTATCACCTGTTATGTCAGTAAAGCAAGCCACCAACAATGATAAGAACCTCGTTATCAGTGACCCTTCTTCTTTGCCCAGTTATTTCTGGGAAGACCGTAGGGGTGCAGAGTCCTCAAACAAACTGTCCAACAGGTCCTGTCAGAAGCAACCATCCCCAATTGATCCAGCTGGATTCCCAAGCGAGATCAGCTGAGCTCATGGATGTTATCTAACCGGCTTGCTTGGGGTTTCCTGCCAATTGGTTTTGCCTGTAAAATCTGTCCAACGATTCTTTCCTGAGACATTCTAAGCACGATGATGATGATGATGATGATGCTCATAGTGTCAGAGCTGTAATTCAGCTCCACTCAAATGCCACAGGATGGAAAAGAATTAGCTTTAAAATTTTATTCCATTTGAAAATGAAGCTGCAGACAACCCTGTTACACAAAAATCAATAATCAAAAAAGTATATAAATAAAATATGCTCTATGGCTTCATGTAAATAAAATATGTCCTATGGCTTCATATAAATAAAATATGCTCTATGGCTTCATATAAGTAAAATATGTCCTGTGGCTTCATATAAATAAAATATGTCCTGTGGCTTCATATAAATAAAATATGCTCTATGGCTTCATATAAATAAAATATGCTCTATGGCTTCATATAAATAAAATATGCTCTATGGCTTCATATAAATAAAATATGCTCTATGGCTTCATATAAATAAAATATGCTCTATGGCTTCATATAAATAAAATATGCTCTATGGCTTCATATAAATAAAATATGCCCTATGGCTTCATATAAGTAAAATATGTCCTGTGGCTTCATATAAATAAAATATGCCCTATGGCTTCATATAAGTAAAATATGTCCTGTGGCTTCATATAAATAAAATATGCCCTATGGCTTCATATAAGTAAAATATGTCCTGTGGCTTCATATAAATAAAATATGTCCTGCGGCTTCATATAAATAAAATATGTCCTGTGGCTTCATATAAATAAAATATGCTCTATGGCTTCATATAAATAAAATATACCCTATCGCTTCGTATAAATAAAATATGCCCTGTGGCTTCATATAAATAAAATATGCCCTATGGCTTCATATAAGTAAAATATGCCCTGTGGCTTCATAAATATAAAATATGTCCTGCGGCTTCATATAAATAAAATATGCCCTATCGCTTCATATAAATAAAATATGTCCTGTGGCTTCATATAAATAAAATATGTCCTGTGGCTTCATATAAATAAAATATGCTCTATGGCTTCATATAAATAAAATATGCTCTATGGCTTCATATAAATAAAATATGCTCTATGGCTTCATATAAATAAAATATGTCCTGTGGCTTCATATAAATAAAATATGTCCTGTGGCTTCATATAAATAAAATATGCTCTATGGCTTCATATAAATAAAATATGTCCGATGGCTTCATATAAATAAAATATGCTCTATGGCTTCATATAAATAAAATATGCTATATGGCTCCATATAAATAAAATATGTCCTGTGGCTCCATATAAATAAAATATGCTCTATGGCTTCATATAAATAAAATATGCCCTATGGCTTCATATAAATAAAATATGCCCTATGGCTTCATATAAATAAAATATGCTCTATGGCTTCATATAAATCAATGAAACTGGTCAACATAAAAGAAGCAGATCAATTTAATTGAAGTTATTCATATGTTTATAATCTCTTTCAGCTGTAATTGATAGCAATTATTGATACGGAACTAATCAGAATTTACTGACTTTAAACAGACATAAAAAATATATTCGGATGAAAAAATGCATTGTATTGATGCCCAATAGCTACACAATATATCATCATTGTCATCATTGTCATCATTATTGTCATTGTCATGATCATTATCATGCTTCAGGTTCTTGGAAAATCTGTGGTGCAAAAGACTTATCTATCTGTAACAAAACAACCACTTAATCACCTATAGATTACGTCAACCAAATCAATTTCATTCTCGTTAGAAGTCAAGACAGAGTGCCGGCTAGGAACACAAAATCCCTCCCAGTGAAGAATGTACCGCCCAACATAACTTAGTAGTTAGCGACCTTATAGTCAGAGCTAGAAGAAACTGGCAACAGAACACTACTACTACTACTACTACCACCATCTCACAGTAGAACCATAGTCCAGGAGCCTGGAACTAGGTGGTGCTGCTAAATGAGGAGGGACAGGCCAGTTGGCCACACCAAACCCTCTTCACTGCAGAGTCACAAGTCCATTGGCTGTGCCGAACCTTTCACACAGCAGACCCTCAGTTCATGTGCTATATGTCACTATTATGATGAGGGACTGGCCAGTTGGCCATGCCTAACCCTTCTCACAGTGTAGCTATAGCTTTGGATCCTGCTACTGGATGACACTGATATGAGGAAGGATAGGCCAGTTGGTCACTTCAAACCCTTCTCCCAGTGGGACTGTATTTTGGGCGTCACAGTCTTGTCTGCAGGGTGGAACTACTCTGTCCTGCCACTACAACCCACACAGTGCCTGCTCCAAATGTGGGAGATCTTTATGCCCTCCTCTGTGTATATACATCTTCATCATCATGATATAGCTGCCCTTTTGTACATAGGGAGGATCCTTTTGTTAACAGTGGGATTAGCTCTCTAAACTTCTTTCATCCATATATACATTCAAGCATGGAAAGCTGAACACACTCCACCACAATGCAGCTGAAATGGCTAGAAGCTCCCAGTTAATCCTGTAAGGTGGTCATGCTAGTACAAAACAAAAGTCCCTTGTTCACCATGTAAGGTGCTCATGCCAGTGAAAGAGCACCAAGCCCTCCCTGTAAAGTGGTCATGTTGGTGACACAACTAAAAGCACCCAGTCCAGCCTGTCAGTTGGTCATTTTGGTGCCATGATAAAAGAAAACACACAGTCTACCCTGTAAATATGGTTGACATTAGGAAGGGCATCCAGCTGTAGAAACCAATCCATGCTAACATGGAAACATGGACATTAAACGGTGATGATGATGATGGCACATACACACACACAAATTAAAAGCACCCAGCCCACACAATAAAGTGGTTGTGTAGGTGCCATGACAAAAAACACCCAGTCCTCACAGTAAATAAGGTTGATGTTAGGAAGGGCATCCAGCTGTAGAAATAAAGCGAGAATCAGTTCTGTATGAGCAAGACACGGTCACCTGACCTAGCATTGTCCACAACAGGACAACTCGCCAGCATTGAAAAATGGACATTAAACGGAGATGATATATATATGGGGTATTGGTAACGGTCAATCCTTGGCCTGGCACTTGAACTAAAACCTGTTGAGAAAGTGACTTCCTTGTTCAATCATCTTACCAAAAGCTTAACATTATTTGTCTAAGCGACAGTACTTGATTTAGGAGTCGCAGAAACCCAAATGCTGGATTTTACCAACCATCCAGGGGTCCGGGTAAATTTTTCAATCACATTTTTTAAATTTGTTTGACCCAAATTACTTGGTCGTTTCTATGGCTGTGCGGATAATGGTTTAACCATCATCTCAGTGTGTTTGGCCTTTTAACGTATGTTGTAGCTCTGGTTCGTTAGAATCTATTGAGCGATTGCCACACATCTTGGAAGTTGTTTTTCGCTAATTTCCAATAGCCGAAATACGATTCTCTCTAATTTATATTTATATCATCATCATCATCATCATCGGGTTTAGCGTCCGTGTTCCACGCTTGCATGGGTTTGGACGGGGGTTTTCCCACTTGAGGCAAGAGTGGTTGTCTTGCTCGCATAGGACTGTCTGGCGGGTTTTCTACAGCTGGATGCCCTTCCTAACACCAACCACATTTACAGTGTGGGGCTGGGAGGTTTTTACCGTGTTGCCTACACGGCCACATTACAGCGTGGACTGTCTGGCGGGTTTTCTACAGCTGGATGCCCTTCCTAACACCAACCACATTTACAGTGTGGGGCTGGGAGGTTTTTATCGTGTTGCCTACACGGCCACATTACAGCGTGGACTGTGTGTTTTTTTTGTCGTGACACCTACACGATCTCATTTGTTTCGGCCTGGATGTTGTGGGACCAACATAACTTTACATTGAAAGGGGCGGTGTGGATGGGGTGGAGGTGGTGGGACGGGGGTGTGTTTTGATAGAGATGCCTACTGACTGTAGTAGGTTTTTACTTTGTATTTAGGTAAGGCGGGTCTTCTCTATTACTGAGTACCGCCAAAGGTCTCGATCCAGTGACATTGTCTTGGAGAGGTGTAAGCGTGTGAGGTCGGAATTTATCATGTCGTCCCAGGTTTTTCTGGGTCTGCCTACTCCGTGGCTACCGTCTATCTTTATTGCCCTGCACTTTGTTATACAGCTGTCGTCTTTCATGCGCATCACGTGACCGTACCAACGTAGCCTTCTCTCGAGTAAACAACATCTGATCCCTCTTATTTCTAATTTTTTCCTTAGTTCGTTTATGCTTTGCCGTTCACGTATATTACTATTGCACATCCAGCGGAGCATGCAAGCTTCGTTCCTCTCTAGTCTGCGTATATCCTCTGCACACAATGCCCAGGTCTCACTACCATGCAGCATTGCTGTTCGTATGCAGGCATCGTATAACCTGCCTTTCATTTTTAGGGAGAACCCTCTAGCGGCTAATAGTGGTATAAGCTCTCTGAACTTTTTCCATCCAGTTCTGACTCTAGCTACTGTACTTTCAGAGCACCCTCCCCCACTGCTGATTTTGTCACCCAGGTAACGGAAGCTGTCCACTATTTCTATAGAACCCTCTGCGCAGTTGAAGGAGCTAGTATTTTGTGGGCACTTGCTGCTACTTATTGCACCAGAGCACCGGCCACATGTAAAATCTATGTTCTTAGTTAGCTTACCTGTGATCCCACTACATCTTTTATGCACCCATACTTTGCATTTGGGACATAAAATGGAGTTTCTACCTACGCCTTTCCTACACACTGAGCATAGCCATTTCCCAGAAGGGACCGCCGCCTTATTTTCTTTCCTACAAACTAGAACTTTAGTCTTAGCCAGGTTAATTTTAAGGCCTTTTGATTCTAGGCCGTGCTTCCATGTTTGGAATTTCTTCTCTAGTTCGGTCATTGATTCAGCTATGAGCGTTAGATCATCTGCGTATAGGAGTTCCCATGGGCAGCCGGTCTTGAACTCCTCTGTTATAGCCTGAAGGGCAATAATAAATAGTAGGGGGCTAAGAACAGAGCCCGGATGAACACCAACTTTTACGCTAAACTCTTCACTATATTCGTTGTTAATTCTAACCTTACTGACTGTTTCTTTATACATGGCTTGTATAGCTCTCACAAGCCATTCGTCAACACCTAGTTTTCTGAGAGACCACCAGATAATGGAACGGGGGACTCTGTCGAAGGCTTTCTCCAAGTCGACGAAAGCTAAGTATAGGGGTTTACTTTTAGCTAGGTACTTCTCCTGTAGTTGTCATACGATGAAAAGAGCGTCTGTGGTACTTTTGCCTGACACAAACCCGAACTGCATTTCATCTAGATCAATTCTCTCTCTGATTAGTTGCGCTATTACTTTTTCTGTGACCTTCATGACCTGGTCGATTAATTTAATGCCTCTATAGTTACTCCTATCTAGGGCATCTCCTTTTCCCTTATAGCAGTTAACGATGATGCTGCTACGCCAGTCCTTCGGAACAACCCCATTCTGTACGACTTGGTTAACTATCCGGGTGACCATGGTGTGTCCCACCGAACCAGATGCCTTCAGCATCTCAGCAACTATTTCCGAAGGACCAGCCGCCTTATCCGTCTTCATATCTTTGATTGCCTTGCTTATTGTACTACCCTGGACTAACACTGCTGGTCCCTCTATTGGGTCGATGTGGGGGAGACTGTCTTTCTCCCATTTATTCTCCTCATTTAGAAGCCTTTCGTAGTGACACTTCCAAGCTACCTTCTTATCAGCGTCGGTGATGGCAAGTATGCCATCATCGTTAAGTACACACTTCTCCCCGACAATATCACGGTTTTCCTTGACACATTGCCTGGCAATCCTGAACACCTCACGTTTTTGGTCCTCACGTTGTAGAACATGCTTGAACTTTCTTTCCTCTGCTTCCCTTCTTGCGAAGTACACTTGTCTCCTAGCTTCCCTCCTGACCACTTGATAGTCTTCTCTACTTCCCCCCATCCCGCCATACTTTCCAAGCCTGCTTTTTGGCCTTAATTGACTCCTCCACCTTACTGTTCCACCACCATGTTACTCTCCTCCCACCTACAGGCCTGCTCCAGCCACAGACTTCGTCTGCCGCCGTCAGCAGGTTTGCTCTCAGGAATTCCCACTGTTCCTCTATATTATACGACTCTAATTGCTCTTCCTTACTGTCGAAAGCGTCAAGTAATATGCTTTGAAATTTATTTCTGGCTATGGGGTCCTTTAGCTTCCATATTTTTCTCCTGAGGATAGTCCTCTTCCGCTGTCTAGTACGTCTCGTCCTGACTATGAGGTCGCTAATTATCAGTCTATGTTGGGAGGTGAATTCTTCATGGGGGAGGGATTTAGTGTTAACAACAGACACTCTGTCACGTCTTCTGGTAAGGATATAATCTACCTGGCTTGTGTGTTCCCCCGATCTATAGGTGATCAAGTGATTGTCTCGTTTTTTGAAGTTAGTGTTACAGATAGTTAAGTTATTTGCGTCGCAGAATTCCAGGATTCTGGAGCCTTCCTCATTTCTAGTACCGAACCCATAGCCTCCATGGATTCCGTCATAGCCGTCACAATGTTGTCCAACGTGACCATTTAGGTCGCCTGCAATAATTATATAGTCACTGTCGGTTATTTGGGAGGTAGCGAGCATCAGTGTCTCGTAGAATCTGTCTTTTATAGCGCCGGGCAGTCCGGATTGGGGTGCGTACGCAGATATTACTGTCACCGTAGTTTTATTGAGGACAAGTCTTATTTTAATTATTCTGTCGTTCACTCTATTTTCGTCTATTATCTTATCTGCCCACTTTTCTGCTACCATGATTCCTACCCCACCCAACCCATTGTCATTTCCCACCCAGAAAAGCTTATAGCATCGTTCTTTACCCACAATGAATCTAGCAGATCCACCCCTCCACCTGGTCTCTTGAATACAGCAAACATCGACCTCCTTACGTTCAAGCATTTCTACAACCTCGTTAGAGCGACCCTTATATATATATATATATATATATATATATATGTAGACAAAAACTATGTGGAAGACCATTATATATATACATATATTATCATCAGCATTATCATAGACGTTAAACAATGATGATGATGATGATATGTGTATACATACAATGGTCTTCCACATAGTTTTTGTCTACCAAATTTAACTCACAAGGCTGGGCACTGGTCAACTCAAAGTAGTATCTATATATAAATTTGAACGACTTCTGTCAGTCTGTCACACAATGAGGAAGGAAGGGGTGATGACGTCACACACTAGAGATGACTGAGGAAGGAAGGGGTGATGACATCATACACTAGACATGATTGAGGAAGGAAGGGGTGATGGCATCACACTAGAGACGATTGAGGAAGGAAGGGGTGATGACCTAACACTAGACATGACTGAGGAAGGAAGGGGGTGATGACGTCACACACTTGCGATGACTGAGGAAGGAAGGGGTGATGATGTAACACACTAGAGACGATTGAGGAAGGAAGGGGTGATGACGTAACACTAGACATGATTGAGGAAGGAAGGCGTGATGACGTAACACTAGACATGATTGAAGAAGGAAGGGGTGATGACGTCACACTTGAGATGACTGAGGAAGGAAGGGGTGATGACCTAACACTAGACATGATTGAGGAAGGAAGGGGTGATGACAACTACAAAAACAGTGTCTAACATTCACTACACTTCAAGTAAATCATCTCAATGGAGTAGGGTTATATATATGTATGAGATGAAAGAATGGTATTTAACTAATGCAATGGTATGTGATAGGGCCCACCCACAGCCCTGGCAGACAGAATGGAGAAGGCGTTTCCCCGGAGGACGGCAAGGGAGACGCGCTGGAAAAGCCACTCCAACTCGCGGGGCTCACACCTACGGCTGGCCAGCTCAGCGCCTATGGTGGTGAGTAAGGAGGTAGTCCTGGGGCCAAGGACACCAGAAGTTTCCACTGCCAGGGGAACAACCACAAACCTATCGGAGAGCGACCAGTATTTGAGGAGTTTGGCCCCCCTCAGCCCGACGTGCAGCAGAACCTGGGTCAGTCGCAGACTGCACCAGGTTGCGGCTGCAGAAAGTGTCGGTGCAAGTGGCATCCCAGACGAGGGGTTTGCCACTGCGGAACGGGAAGATGGTCATGCCATCTGCCCTTTTGCCGTCCCCTCGATCCAGCCCCACCGGCTCGAACTGGGAAGGGAAGCCTGCAGCATCCAAGCCATGCTTAATGACCTCGTTGAGGGCAGTATGGCGTGGAATGAGCCAGCACTGTGGCTACAGGAAAGCGGCTGAAAGAGTCAACGGTGGAACCGCAGCGACATTGGTGTGGCTGGCAGATCCGGAGGCCAGCCTCAGGGAAACGCCGATTCGCAGGCTATGGTTGTCTAGCTGTGTGCCAGTGGAGAAGGAGGGCAGAGCATGGAGCCAGGCACCACTGTGGGGTTTGGAGGCCGCACGAAAACAAGCAAGGCGGTGCTGGTCGAGCTGGCGCATGAGCCTGTCTGGGGCCAGGCTGCACTGGATGTCATCCCAAGTGCATTGGGGGGACTTGACGTCAACAGGGGGAGAAGGAAGAGGGACATCTTCTGGGCTAAGTCCCAGCCGGTCCCACGTCTCACAGGCGGCCTCACGTTTTCTGAACACAGAGGGTTCTGTTGTATTTTGAAGAACCCTGCTGACGAGGACGCGGCACGAGGTTACCGACGAAAGATACGCCGGCAAAGCTAGTGAGATCGGGGACCGGAGGCTTAGGCCGCCATACCTGACCAGTAAAGTGGCCTGTTGCCATCCTATGTCGTCAAACTTGACGTTACATATCCCCTCGGCTACTGCTCGGATACAAGTATCGAGATCAGCGAGGAGAGATGTCTGGGTGTAGCATGGAGCGCTGTGGAGTATATAGAGGAGCTTCGACATGGCAAAGCAGTTCCTCAGCAGAAAGAGAGCTGGGTGGCCGTCAATCAAGCCCAGTCGGCTCGTGTGAGTCTGGAGCTGTTGAAGCCTGGACCTGATGGTGGAGCGGATGGCCGGCGGGTGGATCAGTGACCCAAGGATGAGGACACCCTCTTTGGGGGTCACCTGAACCTGGTGGAGAATGGATCACACGTCCAAGACGGAGGCTGCAAAGCTCACAACATCGAGGCTGATGTTCACCACCTCAGACTTGGCCGAGTTGACCTGGAGGTCAATTCCCGCCAGGGCAGGTCTTGGCAGACCGTCCGTACGGGCCCGCCCAACGTAGCATCATCCAGATACCAAACGTTGAGAGGGGCCGTGATACTCTGGGCGATGTGGTCAATACCAAGGCCGAACAGGAGGGGTCCCAAAGGGTCGCCCTGTTGGACCCCAGTAGCCGAGGGTATGACCGTATCAGCAGCTAGGAGCATGCTCGGGGCTCCATATGACAGGTAGGCCAACGGGTAGGCAGAGGGGTCTCGGCTGAGGCAGGCCTCGAGCAGATGATTCTGGCGTAAAGAGTTAAAGGCATTCCTCATGTCAAGCTTGACAATGAGGTGCCTGGAGTCCCTGGATGCCGGTACCGATGGGCAGCTGCTGAAGAACTGCTTGATTGCATGATGCGTGTGTGAATGTATGTGTGTGTTAAAGGAAGGAAGGGGATGGTGAAAAAACTGTAGCAAAATAGTGGCTGGTGTTTCATTTGCTACACTGTTTGTGAGTGTATGTATGTATTTGTGTAAATGTATGTTTTTGTGTATTTGTGTGAATGTATGTGTGTGTTTGTGTGAATGTGTGTGTGTGAGTGTGTATTTCTGTAAGTGTGTCTGTGTTTGCATGTTTAAAATAATATACTCATACAGTCGTCACAGCACTAATTTTCATTCCAGCCATGCAGCGTTCAGCATCAAACCTATCAAGTGCATGTTAGAGATCACCTTCTGCCGATTTAAGAAATATATATATTAGAAAATAGAAGCTTCCACCGTATTTTTTGACTAAAGAAATTTTAGCCTGATAGTGGGGTTTAGAACCCTCAGAGAAATGGGAAAAGATGAGTATTGACGTACATGGGAGTCGAACCCACATCTTTGGTTATCCAGACCACTGTGCTACCATTACATATTGTAAAGATGTGGTTTCGACTCCCATGTACGTCAGTACTCATCTTTTTCCATTTCTCTGAGGGTTCTAAACCCCACTATCAGGCTAAAATTTCTTTAGTCAAAAAATACTGTGAAAGCTTCTATTTTCTAATTTCAAACCTTGCTCGCTGTTTCAAAACATACTTACTTAAATATATATATATACTGGGCTTTTACAGAATTTCTGTCTACCAAATTTCTTTCACAATGCTATGATTTAGTAGAAAACATTTGTTGAATCTGAAACCGAGTGGTTACAAATTGAACTCATGAACCAGACAGCCAGGCCTACATCTTATATATATATATATATATATATATATATATATATATTGGGTACACAAGAGGGGTAGTTGGATAACAGGCAGGCTAACAGGAAAGGAAAATTTCATGTGTAGTAGATGTTCAGGGAAATTTGATAGTAGAAATGTCAGTAATAGAGACATTTTTCAAATGCAGGTAGGTTCTATAGTGGTGGTTGATAGCTTGTGAGGCCATAGTATCTAGAATAAGGAAAGGATGGAGGAAGTTTTTTCCTCTGTTGACAACGAAGGTTTTCTCCCTATGAATGAAAGGCCGGTTGTATGATGCCTGTGTGAAATGAGCAATGCTGCATGGTAGTGAGACATAGACAGCAATTGCAGAGGATATGTGAAGGCTGGAGAGAAATGAAGCAAGCATGCTCCGATGGATGTGCAATGTCAATGTGCATGAACAACCAAGCATGGACGAGTTGAGAGTGAAACTGTGTATAAGAGGGATAAACTGTAGTGTGGGGGAGAGAAGAATGTGTTGGTATGGACATGTGATGCGCATGGAAGATGACCGCTGGGTGAAGAAGTGCCAAGTAATCCCAGTAGAAGGAAAATGCAGTAGAGGAAAACCACAGAAGTCATGGGGGAGAGGTGGTGAGAGCTGACTTCAGGTCACTGAAGCTCACAGAGATGGCAAAGAACCGTGATGAATGGAGAGATTCTGTGCTGAAGAGGACCCGTCCCGCCCTTGCAAGCGGACGTAAAATGATGATGATGATGATGAAGATGATGATTTTATTTAATTACCAATTTTCCTTTCCTGTTAGCCTGCCTGTTATCCAACTACCCCTCTTGTGTACCCAATATATATATATATAAATATATAAGATGTAGGCCTGGCTGTCTGGTTCATGAGTTCAATTTGTAACCACTCGGTTTCAGATTCAACAAATGTTTTCTACTAAATCATAGGGTTGACCAATGCATTGTGAAAGAAATTTGGTAGACAGAAATTCTGCAAAAGCCCAGTATATATATATTTCTTAAATCGGCAGAAGGTGATCTCTAACATGCACTTGATAGGTTTGATGCTGAATGCTGCATGGCTGAAATGAAAATTAGTGCTTTGATGACTGTATGAGTATTTTAAACATGCAAACATAGACACACTTACAGAAATACACACTCACAGACATACATTCACACAAACACACACAAACATATACATACACTCACAAACAGTGTAGCAAATGGAACACCAGCCGCTATTTTGCTACAGTTTATATATATAACAAAGGAGTTGTGGTAAGGAACCAGATGGACTATAACGCACCAGAGTACTCAATACTTAGGGTAGTAGAGTGGGTAATAGTAAAATGTTTAACCTGACGGCAGAGCGCAAGCCGTTTTGACGGCTATTTGTGGGCAGAAATAGCCCATGAAACGGCTTGAGCTCTGCCGTCGAGGTTAAACATTTTCATATATATATATATATATGTGTGTGTGTGTGTGTGTGTTATATATTAAAATTAAGTGAGAAAATCTCTAATCATGCTAAACTTACCTATATGTAGATCTGTAGCAAAATCTGTTCGCACCGTTAAATGTCACCCCTGGGTGACATTTAATGGTCATTTTCTGGGTTATTTCTTTTCAGGTATAAACAAGTCTGAAAGTGGACAACCAGGGAACAGAGGAAGTGACAGATATAAATAGCCTGTCTTAGATCAACTCTACTTTTACAAACAAACAAATAAAGTACATAATTCTTGTGTATTTTTCGTATAGCTTCAGCATGAGCTATTTTCAATAAATTAATAATATAGCGGTTTGGTGTTATTGTGGTTCATTTATATATATTCATTTTCTGTGTGATCAAGGAACTATCATATCATCATCATCTTATTGAACACTACCTCACTTACCTACACACATGCAACCTCTGGTCACACTGTATCACACAATAGTGACCACACCACAGCAAGCTATAAGTGAGCACACATGCAACAAATGAATCAACACCACAACACAATCAATTCACCACCTCAACCATACAAATAATCGCTATAGATCTCCCTACCATAGTTTCATATGAGGAAGAATTTATATTGGAACTACTAATAATTGAAGAATCCACCATACTCTTAGTTTGTTGAGCTGTACCAGGCGGTCTTTTGGCTGTTAATTCTAGTGACATTATAAGCCTCTCAAATAGTTCTAATATGCTATGAGATTTTGATAACGAAACACTACGAATGTTTTTATTCCACAATGTTGCCTCAATAAAGGAAACAGTTTGTATTATATCTTGTTCATTTTCTCTTAGCTCTTCTTGAATAATTAAACTCCGCTGAAGAGTATAGCAGATTCTTTAATTATTGGTGGTTCCAATAAGAATTCTTCCTGGTATGAAACCATGGTAGAGAGATTTATATATAAGCGAATACATTTTTGTCTATCTTGTTTATACTCCCATAATTAGAGTTTTTTCTCAATTTTCATATATAATATTGGTGGTGTTGGCAGTGGTGTTGATGGTGGTGGTGGTGGTAGTGGTGGTGGTGGTGGTGTTGATGGTGGTAGTGGGAGTGGTGGTGTTGGTAGTGGTGGTGTTGGTAGTGGTGGTAGTGGTAGTGATGGTGGCAGTGGTGGTGGTGGTGGTGGTGGTGTTGATGGTGGTAGTTGTGGTGGTCGTGGTGGTGGTGGTGTTGGTAGTGGTGACGGTGATGTTGATGGTGGTGGTAGTGGTGTTGATGGTGGCAGTGGTGGTGGTGATGGTGGTGGTGGCAGTGGTTGTGGTGATGGCAGTGTTGATGGTGGTGTTGGTGGTGTTGGTGGTGTTGGTGCTGGTGCTGGTGGTGGTAGTGGTGATGGTGGTGGTGGTATAGTGTTGGTGGTGGTGGTGTTGATGCTGTGGATGATTAAACTCTGTGACAATAAAGATCCAATAAAGATTACATTGTATATAAAAATGTTGATTGTATTCTTATTTCCTGTTAACTATTCACGTTAAACCAGATCACTCCAGATTTCATTGTGAAACCATTTTCAAACATGTACAAAATATATTCCAGATTATCAATATGTTTTCGTAAGTTAACAATTCTGACATTTCTATTCAGATATTTACATTAAAAAAAAAGAATTTTATCTTAGTGATATTAATTTTTTAATCTATTTTATTATTGTTGTAGTTGTTGATATTGTTGCTGTTGTTATTGTTATTGCTATTGTTATTGTTGTTGGACTTCAGGGGGGCTTAGATCAGGCTTGTCAAACTGAGGATCACCCGAGGGCCACATGGGTCACATATGTTTTGTCTGAGGGCCACACATGACAACTAATTGTGTACATTACAACTAATATTTTTATTTTATATTACGCTTGCACTGTAAAAATCTTTGTGCGGGCTGCAGGCGTGTTTGTAAAGGGCTGCATGTTTGGCATGCCTGGTTTAAATGAGTGTTCCAGTTGTTCAATCAATGGAGCAGCCTGCTCATGAAATTAAACAGGCACATGTAACTTTAATGTAATTCTCAGGGAGATTCAGCATGACACAGTGTGTAACAAGGTTGGTTCTTTGAATTACTGTTACAACTAATTGTTTGCAGCTGATTGGACTGGAGCAACAAACAACTGTATGTCTATGATCATAAGCTCAACACTTTAACAACTAAGCCACACACCTTCACCACCATCATCATTACCACCATCATCATCATCAATACCATCACCACCATCATCACCACCATCATCACCACCATCATCACCACCATCATCATCATCATCACCACCACCATCATAACTACTATCATCAACACCATCATCATCACCATCATAACTAACATCATCACCACCATAACTACCATCATCACCTTCATCACCACCATCATCACCACCATCATTTACACCATCACCACCACCATCACCACCATCATCACCACCATCATCACCACCATCATAACTACCATCATCAACACCATCATCACCACCATCATCACCATCATCAACACCATCATCACCACCTTCCCCCATCATCATCAACACCATCATCACCACCTTCACTCCCATCATCACCACCATCATCAACACCATCATCACCACCTTCCCCCATCATCACCCCCCATCATCACCACCATCATCAACCCCATCATCACCTCCTTCCACCATCATCACCCCATCATCACCCCCATCATCAACACCATCATCACCACCTTCTCCCCCATCATCACCACCTTCCCCCCATCATCACCATCTTCCCCCCATCATCACCACCTTCCCCCCCATCATCACCAACATCACACCACCATCATCACCACCATCATCATCACCATCACCACCATCATCAACACCATCACCACCATCAACTTTTCTTAAGTTAACAGAAGGTAGTGGGGGTAATAGTGATGGTAACAATGATGGAGTGGTGGTGGCGGTGGTGATGGGGTAGTGGTACTGTAGTAATGGTGTTGTTGCCGCTGTTGGTTTGTCTCTGGCTAAATGTTGTAGCCACTACAATGTATTGTTGTGTTTGTTTGGTATTTTTGTTAGCAGTAGCTATGTGGTTTGTTGCCTATGTTTAATATACATGTTGACATCTTTCCTTAATATTTGAACTAAACATTTTCAGGAAACTTGAGATACAATAGTAATTGTTTCTACTTTTGGCACAAGGCCAGCAATTACCCAGTACATTACTGGTACTTTATTTTATCGACCCCGTAAGGATGAAAGGCAAAGTTAACCTCGGCATACAATAATAATTATTATTATTGTGCTGGGGTTGATTGGTGGTGGTAAAATTGCCATTATTTGGCTGTTGTATTTAGTGTACACAGGGGTTTTCTTCCATTTGTAACCATTTTCTTTTTTGAATATAAAATTTTGAATACAAAATTAAATATTTGAGCCATATGCCAGGGTGTTATGGGTTCTCACTTCCTGAGAGCTAAGGCTTATATCCCATTTGTAATAAGAATTATTTGGTGCCTTATATCCCATTTGTAATAAGAATTATTCTATCACAATTGTTTTAAATATGTAAAAAATCAAAAACTTACCAGAGCGATTCCATAACACTCTATCCACTACATGCGTCTTCTTCCATTATTGTTATTATTATTATTATTACAGTTGCATTTATCTTGCTTTATGTTCATACGAGTTATCACCAAGTCACAACCAGTGACCTCAAGAGACAACAAGGTCCGCCATGTTCAAGGAAGAACATACATACTCACACATGCATCTTTAGTGTTTAGACTTGTGATGTACTTATATTGACAGAATCTTCCTTAGTATATGGGCAGTTCCCATTAGTACTATCTTTTGTATTTCTCCTATACGCGGGTTTCCTGGGATCTGCGATAAGTAATCATTAGACCCCTTAGGTATCATTCCCAGAGCGCCTACAACCACTGGTATTGTTTTAGTTCTCAATTTCCATTATTATTATTATTATTATTATTATTGTTATTGTTATTCCTTGAATCTCAGTCATTGATGTTGGTTAACTGGAAAGTCCGTTGGATTGAATATCAAGCCACTACCTGCAGCCTCAGATATTCAGGACGTATCGGAGGGTTCTTGCTGTTCCAAGCAAGCATGCCTTTTGAAGCGTTCCAAAAAGCGTGAAGGGGCCGATTTTCTTTAACCATCCCTGGAAACTTTTGGAGATAGTCCCCAGTGCGCCTATGACAATCGGGATCACTTTGACTTCATGGCAGTTCCAAATCCTTTTCACCTCCCACTTTAGGTCCTGGTATCGGTTAATTTTCTCCCTCTCCTTCTCTTGCACTCTCGTGTCGAACGGGCAGGCCACATCCACAATCAGGCATGATCTTTTTTCTTTGTCCACAACCACCAGGTCAGGTCTATTGTGTTCCAGTTTTTTGTCCGTCTGTATCCTAAAATCCCACAGCACCTTCACCTGATTGTTCTCCATCACCGCCTCTGGCCTATGCTCATACCATTTCTCAGAATGTGGTAAACTGTTTACTTTGCACAGGTGCCAGTGGATCACCCTGCCCATCACATCGTGTCTCCAGCCCTTATAGTGGGTCTGGGCTAGGTGTTTACACTCGGACACAATGTGAGCCACAGTCTCCTCTCTCTCTCCACAGATCCTGCACAGTGGGCTAGCCTCCTCCTTGTAGATATGGTGCTTCAACCACTTCGTTTTGAGGGCCTGCTCCTGCGCAGCCATTAGCATTCCTTCTGTAGCCTTTTTGAGGTCTCCTCTTCTCAACCAGTTCCATGTCTGTGGATCTCTAAATTCAGTTTTCTCAAAGAAGGTACTATGAAGGGATTTTCCCTTGAGGCTGCTCTTCCTCCTTGATGTTATTTCCTCCTTGGACATCCCCTGGCCTACTGTCCCCTCCTTCAGTACAGTTCTGAGCAGTGGCTCCTTACTATAGGTCACGTATTTGTATAGGTTGTTTTTCTCCATCCGAACACAGTCCTCTATGCTGATAAGACCTCTTCCACCCTCAGATCTCCTTAGGTAGAGTCTATCGACATCACTCCTCTTGTGGAACATGTTGTAGATAGTCAATAGCTTCCTAGTCTTCCTATCCATTTCTTTTTGTTCAGCAACATTCCATCTCAGAATTCCTGCACTGTACCTAATAATAGACACAGCTCGGGAATTTACTGCGCTTATGGCATTTCTGCTGTTCAGATGTGACTTCAATACGCTCCTTACTCTCCGAATGTATTCAGTTCTTAACAATTCCTTCATTTTTTTGTTCTTTATGCCATCAGCCTCCAGAACGCCCAAATACTTGTATCCTTCCTCAGAGTCAATTTCCTTTATCATCTCACCTGTTGGTATCTGGATCCCGTTACTTCTGCTCAACCTACCCCTCTTCATCACAATGACTCCACATTTACCAATACCAAACTGCATACATATATCACTGCTGAAAATACGGACAGTGTCAACAAGCACATCCAACTCCTTCTCACTTTTCCCGAAGAGCTTAAGATCGTCCATGAAGAGGAGGTGATTGATGGTAAGCTCTCCCCTTCCCAACTTGTATCCTGCTCTCACTTTTCGCAGCATAATGGTCAAGGGCATCAGGGCAAGGACAAACAACAGAGGGGACAGGCTATCTCCCTGGAAGATACCTCTCTTGATCTTCACGCTTCCCAAGGATACTCCAGTTGATGTCAACTCTGTCTCCCAGGACCCCATACTCCTGCCTAGCAACTGTCTGATGTTATCTGCCACCCTGAAGATCTCCAGGCTTTTGGTGATCCAGGAATGAGGCACCATGTCAAATGCCTTTCTGTAGTCTATCCATCCCATGGCAAGATCAGTGTGTCTCCTCCTGCAATTCCCCATTACCATCTTATCAATAAGCAACTGGTCCTTTGTACCACGTGACTTCTTTCGGCATCCTTTCTGTTCATCCGGTAACAAGTTGTTTGTGTGGAGGTGATGGTAGATTTCCCCAGACACAATGCTCGTCAACAGTTTCCACACTACGGACAGACATGTGATAGGTCTATGGTTGGTAACATCATTACCCTTGATTCGGTCTTTCATTATCAGAACTGTGGTACCTTTTGTCAACCACTCTGGCACCTCACCCGACACCAAGCAGTCATTGAACATGGCCGTCAGCTTCGGGTGGAGGGATGTTAAATGTTTAATCCAATACCCCTGCACACCATCTGGGCCTGGTGATTTCCAGTTGGTTAGTTTTTTGGCTTGTTTATTATTGTTATTATTATTATTATTATTATTATTATTATTATTATTATTATTATTATTATTATCATCATCCTTTCTTCGGTGATGTCCTGATTAACTTTTTCAAATTTCATTTGAAAAGGAAAATCAGGGTGGAGAGGGAAGTGCTCACTTCCCAGCAATTTGTTGAAAGATGAGTGAGTGAGGCAAGCATGACCCAAGTGAATGAGCCTGCTCTGAGTATGTGCCTGTAAATTGGAGGAGGTGGAAAACTGTATAATAACATGCCTCCATCCCGTATAATGAGTCTGGGCCAGGAGTTTACACTTAGATACGATATGAGTCTTCTCTCTCTCCAGATATCCTACAAAGCAGGCTAGCTTCCTCCTTGACAATATGATATTTCATCCACTTCGTTCTTAGGGTTTGCTCCTGTGCAGCCAGTAGCATTCCCTCTGTAGCTTTCTTGAGGTCCCCTTTTTTTAACCAGTCCCATGTCTGTGGATCTCTAGGGCATTTTTTAAACCTGATGGATTCCATCTCCTCAACAGATTTCTTCCAGAGAAGGATAAAGAATGAGAGAATGGAAGTGAGGAAGAGATACAGAGGAAGTATCAACCCCAGTACTTGACTGGTACGTGTTCAGATGTGGGAGAATTGTGGTCATTGCTGTAGAATAAGGAGAGATAATATAGCATTTCAGTAAGCCTGTAGTTGAAGTATGTTGGTGATTAAAGATTTATTTCTTAGTGAAATAGTCGGGTTTTTTTAGAGGTGGGGCGTGTAATTTGTGAG
The DNA here is from genome assembly GCA_964016885.1 of Eledone cirrhosa. Taxonomy (NCBI): domain Eukaryota; kingdom Metazoa; phylum Mollusca; class Cephalopoda; order Octopoda; family Eledonidae; genus Eledone; species Eledone cirrhosa. The sequence goes on along the minus strand of OZ024748.1, from coordinate 30,797,095 downwards.
GAGATAATTATATTTAAGAGTATGATAGCTTTACTTTCTAGATAGCTGGATAGAAAAAGTTTTCAGTGAGTTTAGTCCAAAAACCTAAATTAAATATGTTGAGAGAGAGAACAAAGCCACAATATTTCAATCACTTTGACTTCCTAAATCTAAAGCAAGGTGTTATGAGGAAGTAGTAGAGCATAAAAAAAAATGCGACACTATGTAGTTTTGTACTTCTTGGTTTAAATATTGATATTCGAATCATATAATAGCGTGAAATCAATCTGCTCTAACTCTTATGAAGGCTAGGCTTGTACATATGCAAGAAATTACTAGAGTATTACAATTGGCAGGTACTAATGACATGTAGTTATGGTATGATTTATTACATCCAGTTCCATGCTTCATTCATATTAAGTACAAATTTCTTTGAAGTCAATTTTGTTTCATTTCCTTCAAATTATATATTTTTTTAAATAACAATAATAAACAGAAGCAAATCTGTCAAAGTCTTCTTTACTTTCCATGAGAACTATATGCTAACACTTTTGATACCAAAATGCCTGAAACCCCCCTGGATTTAGGATACAAAACATTTAGAAATTTATGTCAAGTAATGTTCTAAATATCAGCTTATGAATGAAAAACCTTGTGAAGGCACGAGTCTTTGTACTTATGACCATAATGTCATGGGTTTGATTCCTGGACTGGGTTGTGTGGTGTGTTCTTGGGCAAAAAACACTAGTATACTCAGCTGAAAATGAGTACCAGAATTAGCTAGGGATTTAACTCTGTGATGGACTGGTGTCTTGTTCAAGGGGGAGTCTTGACCTCTCTGTCGCTTAATGCCATGGAAAATGGGATAAGTAACAGCCTGATGAGCCTCGCAGCTCAAGATGGACTTGAGAGTGAAAAAATTGGTTATTTAATTGATTTCCACAAATGTTTGGTTATTTTCAAATTTACTTTAAAATCATAGGGAGTGTATTATATCAGAAATATGGTAATGAAAGGATTAACCATGAAATACATACAATCATATAGAAAGACATGCAAATTTTTATTTACTTTGAAAGGTTGTAGATAGATACTATTGAAAAATGAACTGACTTGCTCTTGATATGCTTTATGAAGATGGAACTTTAACACTTTCATTGCAATATTTCTAATGAAATACTCTGTATTTCAATTAATTAATGAAGAATTTGGAGGGATTGATTAAAATTGTTAATTATTTCATTATTTAGATGGTATTTCTAACATATCTGCCCTGCAAGATGATATGATGTCACAACAAAAAGCAGCCAGTAAATCCAGGGCAGTTTCAAGCAGTTTGGTATTAAAAAAATGTTAGGCATACAGTTCTCATGGAAAGTAAGGAAGAAGACTGAGAGATGTCACTGGAATCATGATAAATGGTCCTAGTTCATGCTGTAAAGTGGTTGGCATTAAGAAGAGTATCCAGCCTTAGAAATTATACCAGAAAAGGAGCATACAAGCAAGATGTATTCACCTGACTAATCTAACCACAGTATGTAACAACCCATGTAACCCATAGAAGCATGACAAATAGATGTTAAAACCCAGTGGTTCCCAACCTTTTGTGCATCATGCCCCAGTAATGTGTACTAAAGTTGGTGTAAAAGTAATAAGGTAGAACCTCAAGTTTGTTCTCAGTTAACATCATTTTTAGACTGCCCTTCACCTCCCTCTGTGGGATTCACGCCTTATGTTGGGAATCCCTGCATTAAACTGTGATGATGATGATGATGATGAAACAGAAATGCACTCTTCTTAGGAATTGTATTCAATAACAATAAAATAAAAACAAATTAAATTTAAATGGTTTAAATTCTTTATATTTTTGTTGATTCATATGAAATTATTTCAGATGTAACATCAGCCTGCCCGTTAGAATTTATCTTCAACAAGTTGATGAATGGGTTCTGCTGGTGGAAATTTGTCAAACTGTGTAAAGTTCTGTATGAGTAAAAACCAATGCATGTCATTTAAAGCAGATATTAATTACCAAAATTGCTATTTTTCAAAAAATGATGCACCAGATTCTAATCTTTATTCTGCCAGTGGTTTCGTAATGGTGAGAGTGAAAAGAAGTAAGTGACATATATTAATATATTTTCTTTCTTAAATAACAGGTAAAAATATGGTGGTGATGGTGATGATAGTGGTGGTGGTGATGATTGGGCAACCAGACAAACATGCAGAGAAACAGAAAGGAGCAGAAAGGCACAAAGATATATATAGAGAGAAAAAAGATATATATATAGAGAAAAGATGAGTGAGAGAAAGACAAACAAGCAAGCAGGCAGATACAGAGATAGAGAGAGAGAGATAGAGAAAGACAGACAGATAGACAGAAAGAGAAAGATGTAGATAGATAGACAGAGAGAGATATATATATAGAGAGAGAATGAGAAAGACAGACAGACAGACAGATAGACAAAAAGAGAGAGATGAAGATAGATAGACAGAGAGAGAGAGGGAGAGAGATGTAGAGAGATACTGAAAATAAAACAGAGTTGGACAGACAAACAGAAAGAAAGAGAGAAAGAGGAAGGTATAGAGAGAAATGGATGGGAAGAGAAAGAGAAGGAAGGAGAGATAGTATCATATGTTTACCATTGAACATAATTCTCTACTTATTGAGATAGTATCATATACCATTAAATATAATTTAGAACCAGGGTCATTTCAATGGTATTTCACTTCTTTTGTTTTAATCAATCAGCAAGATCCCAGAACTCACTCACTTACAGAGTGGGGTGGAATTCATCAAATCGGATTAAAGAAATAAGGTTTCCACTGGTCTTTCCAATTGCTGATTCTGTCTACTAGTCGTAAATCCTGGCAGAAAGAGGAACGTGAAATAAAGTGACTTGTTCAAGGACATTACACATCTTCAAATGAAACTAGACGTGGGTCATCATCATCAACATTTTATGCCTATTTAATGTGATGGGTTGTCAGGTTTGGTGGCCAGACAAACAGGTCAGGTGACTGCGTCTAGCTCATACATTACATTTTGGCATGGTTTCTGGGCTGGATGCCCTTCCTAATGCCAACCATTTTATGGCATGAACTGAGTTCATTTTCTCATGGCACCACAATCGTTACCTGTGTGCTTTTTCCATGATACTAGGACTAGGAGGTATCAACAGTACATGGAACCAACAGTATATGGTACCAACACTACATGGTACCAACACTACATGTTACCAACACTACATGGTACCAACACTACATGGTATCAACACTACATGATACCAACACTACATGGTACCAACACTATGTGATACCAACACTACATGTTATTAACACTGAGATGTATCTCATATATGCATATGTTGAACTTGAGACAATGCAGATCTAAAGTATAACCATCATATCTAAAGTGTACATTGATGCTGTGTGAGGAACTGAATTCTTTGAAGGCTATAAAGAGCAGCACAGCAGCATAGAGCCCAAATAGAGTAGGGGCAAGTTTGCAGCCTTGCTTCACCCCACTATTGTAGTTGATAAGGTTTGACAATTCACCATCTATAATAAGCCTAGCATTCATATTTGAATATAGAGTCCTAATGATGCTAACAAATGTAGCTGGACAGCCATGCTTTCTCAGGATTTCGAAAGGTAGTTCTCAATTAATGCAGTCAAAAGTCTTGGGGAAGTCTATAAAGGCGATGTGTAAATTACATTGTTGTTTTCTGTGTTTCTCCATAATTTGAAGTAAGGTGAGGATACTGTCTATGGTACTTCTATTGGTACCTCCTATATCCAGATTGTGATTCAGGGTGGAATTTTTCAGCAAGTCATTGTAGTCTCTGGAGTATGATGTTGGCAAAGAGTTTCCCAACCACGCTAAGCAATGATATGCCATGTTAGTTTGCACAAAGACTATGATCACCTTTCTTAAAAAGAATAGAAATGTTAGCATCAACAAGATCAGATGGTAAGCTTTCTGAGATCCAGAACTAATTAAAAATAGAAAACAGAGATGTTCTCAAGGCATTGCCACTATGAACTAAAACTTCTAGGACTATTCCATCAGGACCGGGACTCTTCTTGAGTTTAGTGTTTTTGAGTGCTGTCTCAAGTTCTTTCATGGTAATAAGGTTGTCAAATTCTTCAATGATTGGTTGTAGCTCCATTTCATTAAGGATTCTTTAATATATTTTATATCATTATTCTCTGCAGATCCCTTGGTTCTATATCTTCCTCAATATTTGCAAGGGATTCATCCTCGTCATTGTGACTTCAAATCAGTCGCTGGGCAATCTTTTTATTATAGTAAGTATTCAACTGTTTTATTATTTTATTATTTTATCATATTATTTAGAGTTGTGGATTGTCAGTATCGGTAGAGAGTTAGCCAACATGCTTTGTGGCCAGCATATAGCTATGTTCCTTTATGTTCTGAGTTCAAATCTTGCTAAAGTTAACTTTGCCTTTCTTCCTTGCAGTGTTGATAAAATAAAATACCAGTAACACACCGGGGTCTATCTAATCGACTTTCCTCCCCCCTCCAAAAAATATTGTTGTCCTTATGTCTAAATCAAAAACCATTATTTCATCATTGAGAAATTTTGTTCATGTCTCACCTTATACTTATTTTTAATTCATTCATAACATTAAATAATTAAATAATTTCTGATATTCATCATCATCGTTTTAATGTCTGCATTTCCTTTGCTAGCCATATGCCGGCCACAAAGCATGTTGGAATTTCTTCTCTAATTCAGCCATAGATTCAGCTATGAGTTAGATCATCTGCATATAGAAGCTCCCATGGACAGTCAGTCTTAAACTCCTCTGTTTTAGCCTGAAGGACAATAATAAATAGGAGGGGGCTACGTACAGAGTCTTGATGAATACCGACTTTTACGCTAAATTATTCACCATATTCATTGTGAATTCTTACTGACAGTATCTTTATACATGGCTTGTATAGCTCTTCATCTACTCCTAGCTTTCTAAGGGCCCACCAAATAATGGAGCGTGGGACTCTGTCAAAGGCTTTCTCCAAGTCAACAAAAGCTAAGTAGAGGGGTTTACTTTTAGCTAGGTACTTCTCCTGTAGTTGTCGTACAAGGAAAAGAGCATCTGTGGTACTTTTATCTGACACAAACCCAATCTGCATTTCATCTAGATCAATTCACTCTCTGAGTGTGCTATAACTCTTTCTGTTTCCCCTACCTAGAGCATCTCCTTTACCCTTGTAACAGTTAACGATGCTGTTGCTATGCCAGTCATTTGGTATGACCCCATTCTGTATTACTTGGTTTACTATCCGGGTGACCATAGTCACCATTCCAGATGCTTTCAACATCTCAGCAACTATCTCCGAAGGCCCAGCTGCCTTGCCTGTCTTCATATCTTTGATTGCCTTACTTATTATACAACCAACCTGCACCGCTGGTCCCTCTATTGGATCGATTTGGTGCAGACTATCTTTTTCCCATTTATTCTCCTCATTTAGTAGTCTCTCGTAGGGACACTTCCAAGCTCCCTTCTTATCAGCATCAGTGAGGGCAAGTACACCATCATCATTACGGACACACTTCTCCCCGACAATATCACGGTTTTCCTTGTATATATATAATTATATATATATAATCTTATATATATAATCTTATATATATATATATATATATGTATAATTGTATACATATAATTATATATAATCATATATATATTATTATATATATAATCGTATATATATACTTTACTCGTATATATATATTACAGAGGCAATAAACATAAAAGAATTACAACCAAAATTAAATAGAAAATATGAGTGGAACAGCAACATCACAACTTACAATTAAGGACAAAATGAAAACACACACACACATAGAACAAACAACCAACCAATAACATGTAAATAAATAAATAAATAAACAAATAGATAAATGAACATAAACACACACAGACACCCGGATGTGGTGCATGCGCAAACTGAGCACACAACACACACACAGAAACAAAATGGCGTAGGACAGAAGAAAGGAAAGGCACAGAAACAAAGAAAAGAATCCCCAGTCACTGAAGAGGTCACAGAGTGTGTGACGAAAGGACTATGACTATATATAAACAACTATCTGGTTGTGGAACCAACCAACCAACCAGAAATTTATAGATTTGTAAATTTATAAATATATAATAAATTGAAGTGAAAGCAACTGGTGCGTGTGTTTCTTATTGGCAACATGATCCTCCCAAAGTATAACAATATCGGTTTCAACACACGATTTCAGATAAAGAATCTTGCTAAACAAATTCAGAAACGTATATATATATAATTGCATATATATAATTGTATATATATAATTATATATATATATAATCATATATAATAATATATATATAATTGTATATATATAATTGTATATATATAATTATATATATATAATCCTATATATATTATTATATATAATCATATATGTATAATTGAATATATATATAATTGTATATATATTTTATTATATATATATATATTATTGGCAACATGACCCTCCTAATGTATATATATTATTATAAATAATCATATATGATGCAAAACTGTTTCTTTATTATTATATAATCATGTATATATGAAAAGGGGAGACTACATTCATATGTGAATGATATGGACTCTCACAACTCAGTATTTTATTTTGTATTGTATCTAATTTGATTTTCTTTTTAAAGATGATCAACAAGATCCCAGACCCCATTCACTTAGCAAGTGGGGTGGAACTTGTCAGACTGGATCAAGGAAACAATGTTTCCATTTGTTTTTCCATTGCTAATACCATCTTCCAGTCGCAACTCTTGGCAGAAGGAGTAATGTGAAATAAAGTGTCTTGCTCAAGGGTGATGAATGTGAATCCAATTCTCTAACCTCTCAGCCACAGGCCTTTAAATTGATACTTAAGTATAATAGTTTCTGACTTAAGCACAAGGCCATCAATTTTGTTGGAGGAAGTCAATTAAATTGACCCCAGTGTTTTACTGGTACAAAAGTTCTTATATTTTGATTTCCCACCAAAGTTAGCTTTGCCTTTTATTCTTACGAAACAATTCTTACCGTAAGAATAAAAGGCAAAGCTAACTTTGGTGGGAAATCAAAATATAAAGGATCGTAACTGTATGCCAAGAAGCATGATGTCCGGTGCTCTACAGATACTGCCAATCCACTATTCTATCAGTATATTTAGTGTCATTATCAATGGCACAATACACTAGTTTTTTAATGAATGTGTTTTTTTTATCAAAATAATTCAACTGTTTTTCTTTGTTTTATTTTTTTGTTTTTTGTATATAATTTCTATATTTGTTTATTAATTTGTTTGTTTCTTTTTTTTCACAGGATTTTTTTAAGAAGCTAAATAAGTTTAATAGTTATTTTTCATTAAGCTACAACCCTTATATAGCTTTGAGTCTAACACTGGAAATTCCAAATCCAACAAGATTGGAATGTGCCCTCTTCTGCATGCAATATTATGGTTGCTTTGCTTTTTACTATATAAGTGATTCTCAAAATGGATGTCAAATATATGGATATAATTTTTAAGGATTTTTATATCAAATCACTTCTGGTTCTATGATATAAACTGTTTTCTTTAAAGTGTTTATATTTATCTAAAAACTTTTCATCATATTTCTTTATAAGAACTTTTGTTAAATTATCCTCAAAACACCAATTTAATAATGAAAAAAGTTAGTTATGTTACTAAATACCTTCAAAATTGTTGATTATTTTTTGAGAAATCCTAGGTAGTGTCTGTCATTAGAAATATCGTAATGAAAAGATTAAGTGTTGCCTTTAGAATATACACTGCATTGAAGAAGCGGCTTTCAATGTCACTTGGAGAGATCATCTGACCAATGATTGACAGTTTGGGAATCTTTGTCCAGTATCAGACATCATCAAAGAGCATAGCATTAGATTTGGAGTGAATTGCTGGAAAGCTAAAGACGAAATTGTTTTGTGGGAACCTACACAAGGAAAGCTAGCAGATGACAAGCCAAGACCTGTATGAAGCAGATTTGACACAACATAAACTGCAATCCCTCTGACCTGCTGAATATAAGGAACAATAGAACTGCATGGTGGCAGAGAGTCAAGGGAATCTGTGCAAGCTGTTCAATCTATTGATTGAAGAAGAAATGTCATTTTTACAAAGCTCAGTGGATTGACAAAATCATTAGACCTTTGGACAAAAATCTTTGCAGCATTTGTTTCTGTTCTTTACATCCAGAATTCAAATCCCACTGAGGTAAACTTTATCTTTCATCTCTCAAGGATCGATAAAAATAAAGTACCAGTCAAGAACTAGGGTCGATTAAATCAATTTCCTCTTCCACCAAAATGGCTTTGTGCTTAAATTAGAAACAATTCTTACAAGATTATTTGATATTTTATAAAATATATATATATTTATATACTTTTATTTATGAAAATTTGGAATTATTGTATTTTATTCTTTTTTCTTTTGTTTCTCTTTATCTTTTTCCATCTTTCTCTATTTTCCTTCTTTTTCATCCTAAGACTTCTGTCTTTTTAATTACTACCATTTTTCTTCTTTTCTTTGTTTCCCTCACTCTTTCTATTTCACTCTAATTCTCTTATTCTTTTTTTTTTTTTTTACTTCTCTCTCTTGTGTTCTGTTTTCCATTTCTTACCTTATTTTTTCCCCTTGTTTTCTCTTCTCTTTCTGTTAATAATTCAAATAATAGTTTTAATAAACAATATACATTACACCATGTGTTGAGTACTTTCTTCCCCTTTACAAACTGCAACATTTAAATGTGTAGGTTTATATGCCCTGTTCGAGGTTAACTTTGCCTTTCATTCTTACAGGGTCGATAATATAAAGTACCAGTAATGCACTGAGGTAATTGCTGGCCTTGTGCCAAAAGTAGAAACAATTACGAGACTATTTTATTAAGTCAAAGTTATGGCGAAGACCTCTAATTCAATTTTCAAACCCTGCTTGCTGCATTCTTTAAATATAAATATATATATATGTAGGAAAAGAGTCAGGACCCCGATGGCAGAGCTCTGGCCATTTCGACAGCTAGATCCAAAGTTCGGATCTAGCTGTTGAAATGGCCAGAGCTCTGCCATCTACTACTCTAAGTATCAAGTACTCTGGTGCGTTATAGTTCACCTGGTACCTTACCACACCTTCTTTGTTTTATATATATATATATATATATATATATATATATATAATTAAGTTAAAAATGTACATTCGTTTGTAACTCACTTTTGTATGACTGACGCTTAAACAATTAAGTTAAAAATGTACATCTACATATGCATACTGAAATACTAGTGTGCATATGAATACACACACGTATACATATGTAGATGTAACAAGTCTTTCACTGGTTGCTTTACTGTGAGCAACGCAGCTATTCTGTATGTAAACACACAGACAAACCGGTTTTTAGAGTCATACTGGTTTTCGAGGAAACACCTTCCCTCTATTCTCCAGAAAGCCAGACAAGGAATATTGAACTAGTTTCGTTGTTGTTACAACTCATCAGCAATATTTACCTATCTACCGGCCTTTCTGGAGAATTGTAAAAGCACATATCGTTATATGCTTTTTCTATGAAAATTAGTAGTGGGCAGACTAATTTGCATAGAGTGTGAGTACGCACTGGTTCTATTTGCTCTTCACACTTATAAACAAGTATATACATATATATATATATATATATATATATATATATATATATATATATATATGTATATACTTGTTTATAAGTGTGAAGAGCAAATAGACAAAAAATACCAAATTTTTTTTAAAAGTCCCTACTGCGGCGTTTCACCGACTGGTGTGCAGCTAAAGTGCAATTAAAGTGCACTCAAACTGTGAGGTTGTCAGCTTGTCACGAGACTCCCTCAGTGCACGAAACAAATTCCCCAAACTGACTGCTACCAGTTACAATTTTCAAAAGGGAAAATTATCGCGTACTTTTACGGTCAATACACAGGGGTTGTAAAGGGTAGACTGTTGGCGAGTAACCACATGATAATTCCTCATAACGTGGGAAATAGACATTAAACGATGATGATGATGATGATGATAATGAGACATATATATATACAAGGGTAAAGAAGATGCTCTAGATAGGGAAAACTATAGAGGCATTAAGTTAGTTGACCAGGTCATGAAGGTCACAGAAAGAGTTATAGCGCAACTAATCAGAGAGGGAATTGCTCTAGATGAAATGCAGTTTGGGTTTGTGTCAGGTAAAAGTACCACAGACGCACTTTTCCTTGTACAATAACTACAGGAGAAGTACCTAGCTAAAATTAAACCCCTCTACTTAGCTTTTGTTGACTTGGTCACAAATCTAAATGCTCACTAAGTGATATCTGTTTTGTTGAGGGATCTCCCAATTGTTGGCAATGAATTGTCATTCTGTTTCTGAAGGTGAGTTTGGTTTGCCCTATATAGTCCTTATTACATCCTTTACATATAATGCCATATATCAAATTTTTTCTTGAACAGGTGAAATGATTTTTTACAAAAATGTTTGTCCTGATTTAATTGTACAGTGTGTCTTCAATGAGCTTAATGTTTCACAATTAAGGCCAACATACTTTTTCACTGTTGGTGTGTTTGTGGTAATTTGGTGCTAATAATTGCTTTTAATTGCTTTTGTGTATCTTCACATGCCTCAGTTTCTTGTGAGAAAATCTGCTTGTATTCTCATATTTTGCTATAATGTTGACTAACAACCCCATTACGCATTCTCTCCATCCTTCTCATCTCCAATCTCCCTCCCTCTTATTATCCTGTTCTGTATATCTACTGTTCTGGATACCAAGCTTGGTAGAGTTTATATTCAAGACTATATTTTTGTTTATAACGCTCTGATGATTCCTGCCCCATGGTATGGATGAAACATTGTCAGCGAATAAAAATTGTTTGAGTATATAGGCGTTCTTTGATTTCTTTTATCTATAATATATACCCTGCATTTAAGTTATTTACACCAACAAGTCAATAAACCTTTCATTGAACAACTACAATAAACACTTCGATTGATGGAAAAAATACCTATCGAATACAAACCTCATGTATTGATCTTAATTAAGTGGTGCTAGTTACATATAGGTTTACAACCTACTGAAGTCATGATGTTACAACAAAAAGGTCTCCAGCTTATTTGTAAGTTAAAATCTTAAAATATTTATTTTATTGTATTGATGGCAGTGGATTGGCAGTATCGGTAAAGGGTCGGACGCCATGCTTTGCAGCATAAAGTTACGACTCCTTTACAATCTGACTTGAAATCCCACCGAGGTTAGCTTTACCTTCCATCCTTACGGGGTCGATAAAATAAAGTACCAGTAATGTACTGGATAATTGCTGGCCTTGTGCCAAAAGTAGAAACAATTATAGTATTATATTATATCATATTTATATTGTTATTTTAATGCTTTAATTTCTTTTAGCCATGCATGAGCACCATATATATATATTGAGCACCATGTATATATATTGAGCTGTTTTATCTTCTCCACCTACCTCTTTCCAATTTTTATATTGTTTTTTGTAAAAAACGATATTTTTTTCATATATATCATCATCATCGTTTAACGTCCATCTTCCATGCTAGCATGGGTTGTGCTGTTTTGTTCCACTTGGGGTGAGATTGGTCGGGTGACCGTGTGTCGCTCGTACATAACTGTCCCTGGCAGGTTTTCTACAGCTGGATGCCCTTCCTTACACCAGCCACATTTGCAGTGTGGACTGGGAGCCTTTTTACTGTGTCTCCTACATGATCACTTTACAGTGTGGACTGGGTGCTTTTTGTTGTGTCACCGACATGACCACTTTACAGTGGACGGAAGTGGGAAGATGGAGTAGGGTGTGTGAGGTGGGGTGTATATTGGGTAAAGAGGTGCCTACTGACTGTAGGTTTAAGCTTGTATGCGAGGGAAGGCAGGTCTTCTGTACAACTGTGTAGCACCAAAGGTCTCAATCCAGAGACATTGTCTTAGAGAGGTATAAGTGAGCAAAGTCAGATTTTATCACCTTGTTCCAGGTTTTTCTTGGTCTCCCCACTCCGTAGCTTCCATCAATTTTGATCACTCTGCACTCTTTTATACAGCTGTTGTCCTTCATATGCATCACAGGTCCATACCAACGCAATCTCCTCTCCAGCACACAACATTTGATACCTCTTATGCTTAGTCTCTCTCTCTCAATTCATTTATGCTTCACCGTTCGCGTACATTACTATTACACATCCATCGGAGCATGGAAGCTTCATTTCTTTCTAATCTACACAAGTCTTCAGCACACAATGCTCAGGTCTCACTACCATGTAATATCGCCGTTCATATATAGCAGTGTTAGCTCTCTGAACTTTTTTCATCCTGTTCTAACTCTAGCTGTACTTTCAGAGCACCCTCCTCCATTGCTGATTTTGTCACCCATTTTACAGAAAGTGTCTACTATTTCTATAGAACCATCTGGGCAGTAGAAGGAGATAGCATCCAGTTGGCCCTTGCTACTCACTGCACCTGAGCATCGGCCACATATAAAATCTACATTCTTAGATAGCTTGCCTGTGATCCCACTACATCTTTTTTTTGTACCCATAGTTTGAATTCAGGGCATAGAATGTAATTTCCACCTACTCCCTTCTTACACACTGAGCATGGCCATTTCCCAGAGGGCACCTGTGCCATATTCTCCTTTCTACATACTAGAACTTTAGCCTTACAGAAGTTAACTCTAAGGCCTTTTGATTCTAGGCCATGCTTCCATGTTTGGAATTTCTTCTCTAGTTCAGCCATTGATTCAGTTCTGAGAGTTAGATCATCTGCATATACAAGTTCCCATGGGCAGCCAGTCTTAAACCCTTCTGTTATAGCCTGTAGAACAATAATAAACAGGAGCAGGCTAAGGACTGAGCCTTGGTGAACACCTACTATTACGCTAAATTCTTCACTATATTCATTGTTAATTCTAACCTTGTTGACTGTTCTTCTATACATGGCTTGTATAGTTCTCACAGGCCATTCATCTACTCCTAGTTTTCTAAGGGCCCACCAGATTAAGGTGCATGGGACTCTGTCAAAGGCTTTCTCTAAGTCAACAAAAGCTAAGTAGAGGGGTTTACTTTTAGCCAGGTACTTCTCTGGTAGTTGCTGTACAAGGAAAAGAGCATCCGTGGTGCTTTTACCTGGCACAAACCCAAACTGCATTTCATCTAGATCAATTCGGTCTCTAATCAGTTGAGTAATAACTCTTTCTGTGACCTTCATGACCTGGTCAACTAATGCCCCTATAGTTTCCTCTATCTAGGCCACCTCCTTTGCCCTTGTAACAGTTAACGATGATGATGCTACGCCAGTCATTTGGTATTACCCCATTCTGTATATTTTGAAGGAAACATGTTGTTACATATAGTGATAGACTATAACAGTTGGCCAATCAATGATAAACATTGAGTGCCAGATAAATTAACTATGGAGATATAAAATATACAGAAGCAAAAACCATTCCTTCAACAGCCATCTCAAACAAAATAGATAATTTACCACAAAACAAAAAAAAACAAGCCTAGCACCTAAAACGCACGTTAGCGATTAATTTATAAAGAACTAGCAGTAAAGCCCGGCGTTGCTCGGGGTCGCTCAGTAGCTGTGTTAAAGTTACAATGTTAAGTTTCTTTCTTGGCTTAAAAACTGTAGTGTCTACTGTGCAGACTTGCATGTGGTGTTTTTGATTAATATTCCCTCAACCAACAATATGCCTTATGAAGTTAAGAAAACATAACGATAACCCGAATGTTATAACAAAAGAGGATGCTGGGGATAGAAACTGCACTGGTTATTTATTAACAAAGATCGAAAATGTAAACACTGCAACGCAGAGAAAAACATTAGCGTAACCAAATTATCAGTTATGTCTGTCTGCACGCCTATATCACCTCTCTGCACGACTGTCTGTCTGCACGCCTATATCACCTTTCTGCACGACTGTCTGTCTGCACGCCTATATCACCTCTCTGCACGACTGTCTGTCTGCACGACTGTCTGTCTGCACGCCTAACGACGAAATATTTGCTTGTTTTACGTAGTCTTTAAATAGACTTGTTTTCAAGTAAAAATATTGTTTTAAAATGCTTTTAAATGGAAATGAAGCAAAACGGAAGCTTAGTGTTCGAACTGATGAATTTTGCAGGTCAATATTTTGCTGGCTCGACAACTGTTAATGTCATTTTAAACGCTGAGAAAGCCAGCGTAATTTTTTACGTAAGACGCTCAATGTAAACAGAACAAAGGGAAATAACTGATAACTTACGCTCAAAAATCGATACATTATATTCGATTTCGTCACATAGGGTGGGTCAATTTGAAATATTTTTTTTCCGGTGTCTTCGCTAGGGCTCAATGTACAAGTATAGCAATTTCGGTGCAATTCCGTGAGAGATTCTAAGAGGAGATGTGTGCCAAAAATCGATAGACAGACAGACAACCACAGTTTTATATATATAGATAACATATAAAAAAAACTAATGAACTTTACAAACAGAAAATTCAAAATCTCACCACACCAAACAAGATAAATAAACTCATGAATATCATTTGACATGAAGCAAAATATGCTCAAAACGAATGCAATAAACATTTTAATAAAAAATTAAAATGGATGAAGGACAAAAAACAACAGGAAAAGAGACAAGAAAACTTACAAAAATATCCTGACAAGATTGACAATATTCATATGGTAGATGTTACCTACAGAGTTTACCAAAGACCATCCACTAAATATCTATGGTAACACTATAACCAACGAACAAGAACAACATATTATACAACTACCACCAAAGTTCATTATTTATAATAATGTAAACCCAATACGATGCTTGTAGGAAATTGAAAAGTCCTTCACTAAAATCCGTTGGAATACGAACATAAGTAACAACAATACGAACAGTAATAACCATAACAACGGAAGTGGTAACATAAACAATAAATTCGGCAATAGAAATAACGACTATAATAATAATAGTCATAACAATAACAACAGGGACAGCAGGAGAGATAAAAATAATTGTTTCTACTTTTGGCACAAATTGTTTCTACTTTTGGCACAAGGCCAGCAATTACCCCAGTGCATTACTGGTTCTTTATTTTATCAACCCCGTAAGGATGAAAGGCAAAGTTAACCTCGGCGGGATTTGAACTCAGAATGTAAAGGGCCGTAACTATGCGTCAAAGCATGGCGTCCGACCCTCTACCTATACTGCCCTTAGAGATAGAAATAATAATAATAGAAATAACAGGAACAATAACGATAACAATAAATAGAACAATAATAGCAGAAAGGCGTCCAAGAGAGATTCACAATGGTGCAATCCATAAAGGTAGCAATTCGATGCTGGACTGATATTCAGGAAAATGGGAGATGTGATAATGATGTTCATATTCCATGCTACTTTATCGCAGCAGAGTAATTTGGTCGTGCTTGGTCAGTCACCAGCCCTTAGGGTTGGTGGCGTAAGAATACTAAGCACGACTTCCGCCCAGCAATCGATTTCAAGCCTAATTATCAATTCTCCCGCAGTTACATCCGGGATTTTTAACTGAGCAGTACCATGTAACTCGCTTCCTGATTTTCTTGATCTTGCCCTCTAAAGCCGAGGGTAATCTCGATATATAACTCTGCGGAGAATTACATTTCTCATTCAACTTGATTATGCAATATGTTTGCAGTTCTTCACTCGCATTGTACTTGTATTAATATGAAGAAGAAAATAAATCTTTATTATGTTTTGAAATATGCCTTCTGATCTTTTTTGCTACCATGAAACATAAACACGCAGCCTTACATCTCTATCTTCTTTAAGAATATAATCTCCACTACCAATACAGACAACAGCCAAAAGACCTCTCGCTAAAAGAGCATAACAGTAACTATTGACTACCCTTCCAAACACCCTAAAAATAGACTACCAGTATTAGACACTGAACTCTGGTTAAACACTATAAACGAGAGGGCCCAAATTCTCCACTCACATTATGCTAAACCCGTGGCCTCCAAATACCTTATACTCAAAAACTCAGCAATGTCCAATAGTGCTAAGTCTAATATTCTGATCGTAGACTTGGTAAGAGTGATGAAGAATGTGTCCCGCATGTGCGATCCAACTGAAATGGAAAGACACATCCAACATTTCATCAACCGCATGCAGTTCTCTGGCTACAACCAAAGAGACAGAATCAGAGTGTACAAAGGAGCCATGGAGAAATATAAAACCCTCATAGAAATGGACATAAAAGAATTTTCCCGTTGTACAGGAGCAAATCATGGAATAGCATAGATAGGACTAAACATAAGATAAGGAAAGCCACTTCATGGTACAACAACCAGAGATACCAGAGTGTCATGTTCGTGGATGGTACCCCTGGAGGTAAATTAGCTAAGCAATGTAGAAAGGCCCTAAGAAAGACGCATCTAAAGATCAAAGTGGTAGAAAAGCCAGGAACTACCATAAAATCCCTGATCAGCAAAACATACCCCTTTCAGAAAAGTCTCTGTACGAATAAGAAATGTGTTATATGTAGAATAAATCCTCAAATAAATTGTAAAACTAGAAATGTAGTTTATAGCATAAAATGTACAGAGGGTACTTGCAGCAACATGACAACGACATACATAGGTGAGACAGCTCGAAGCATAGAAGAAAGAATAGACCAACACTGGGGGGAACTAAAAGGACAAAAAGACGGTTTGGTACTATATGAACACGGCAGACAAAGATATGACGGTAATATAGACGACATAGAAATTAAAATAATATCTAAACATAGAAATTACTCAACAGATAGTCAAATCAGAGAAGCAACCAAAATAGAACTAAGAAAACCAAAGTTGAACAGAAAAAATGAATAGAATAACAACACCCACCATACACAAACACACAATACTGACCTAATGGAAATATAAATAAATAAATATACAGAAGTACAATAACAACAACCACACATAAACACACACTAGTGAACAAAGATAGAATACAAACACACAGACTCAGACATGAACACACACACCAAACAGAAAACATGTGCAAACAGAGACAGAGACAAGAATAGATAAATAAATAAAATAAAAATGGCGTAGACATTACAATGGGAGGAAACATAATAGTACCACTGATGATGTCACAGGTGTGTGATGAAAGAACTTTGATAGATTATATTTATATTTATATCTGTATTTTTAACCATTGGTTAATCAATGATAAACATTGATTGCCAGATAAATTAACTATGGAAGTGTAAAAGATACAGGAGCGAAAACCAATCCAAACCAAATGGTGAGTGAGTTTTATTATTATTTCTGGCAATATTATAACAATATGACCCTTCGCAAATATAACAATATTTGTTTCAACACAAGATTTCATATCAAAATCCTTGCAAAACAAATACATATATATATATATATATATAAACGGAAAAAATGAAACGAAATTTCATTTCCCACTCTTAGTACGGCTGTTACTTAAATATAAGTATGTACACGTACATACATATATGTATACAGACATACAGTAGTATGTATATATATATACATGCACACATATATATATGTACATATGGATTCACCAAACATTTATTATAATGCTCGGTGTGTTTGTAAACAAACATCCCGTATTAAGCTGTAGTGTCTAGCAACCATCGTTGCTCGTTTGTTCAACACTGATAAAGGAACGCTGTACTAGTTTCAAGCTTATTAGCTATCATCAGCAACGTATACCTTCTTGCCAGATTGTTGAACGTCTGAAAGTATATACTTTCCTTATGCATATTAACGGCTGAGTAGCCCAATTTGCTAAGAGTGGGAAATGAAATTACGTTTCATTTTTTCCGTTTATCGTTTTCGGTGCACCCGGCCGATTAACCCACTCGATATGCAAATTGGGCTACACAGCCGTTAATATGCATAAGGTAAGTATATACTTCAACAATCTGGCAGGAAGGTATACGTTGCTGACGATAGCTAATAAGCTTGAAACTAGTACAGCGTTCCTTTATCAGTGTTGAACAAACGAGCAACGATGGTTGCTAGACACTACGGCTTAATACGGGATGTTTGTTTACAAACACACCGAGCATTATAATAAATGTTCGGTGAATCCATACGTACATATATATATGTGTGCATGTATGTATATATATATACATACTACTGTATGTCTGTATACATATATGTATGTACATGTACATATATATATATATATATATGTGTGTGTGTGTATATATATAGTATATTTTATATATGATGGCTACCCCCTCTTTATTGAGTATGGCCATTGCATGATATAACATTATTAATAATTATCAATTGATGTATTGCCTGTGTGTGAAGATTTTTTTAAAGTGGAGAAAGACTTTGCACTGAACTAATCCCACTCTCTGAGCGACAGTAGCTATAACCCGAGAAGAAGAAAAGATCAACATCATCAGTAACTACTGAGCTGCAGGTTTTATGTCGGAGTTATCCCAGTTTCCTGAGTTACCTTCTCCTAGAAGAATGCCCTGACAAAGGCTAGGGGTCCTTCCCTCCCAATGGTTTAACTGTGCAATCGGGTATCCAGCCCGATTATTTCTATGTCTCCGCGCATATTCATACACATGCATACATGTATATATATATATACACATATATATATATACATATATATATATATACATACACATGCATACATGTATATATATATATATATATATATATATATATATATATATATATATATATGTATAGATAAATCTACCAAGAGTTTACGGTAGTGTCCAATCCGTATGAAGAACTCAATGTATTCCGGATATCATGGAAAGAAGAGATGTAATGAAAAATCACTTTCGGTGAAAGATAAACGGTATACAGAGTCAAGATAAAATATTAAACAAATAATGAATAAACAATTCCTTATATTAAACAAAAAAAGTTCATTATTTAACGATCGTTTCTAGGATATATATGTGTTAGAATTGGTATGCATATTCAACAGATCTATGTACAAAATTATACAAAATTATACAAATTATCAAGATTAAATATACATACCAACACATATATACGCCGTCTTCAGAAATAATGAAGTATATTTATTGATAATAACAACAATTCAAAATTTCAGGTCCGTTTGGGAACAAAATTGACCAATGAAAACACAAAGGGTTAAATGCAGTTCGGTGTGTGTATATACATGTAAAACCCTTACACATATTTTACAAAAATGTATGTATAATTTGTATACGCATACTAAAAGGATGGATGCAAATACAAAATTTCAAGGTTAATGTCTCTGTAAGTTTATAATGCACATATAAGATGCGTATTGACACAAGTATGAAATTAAGTATATAAATATATTTTTTCATACTCACACATATCCGTACAATCACACATACACACGCGTATATGCATAAATATACACATAACCACGAACATACAAACACACACACACCCCCACTCACATTTATATATGTGGATATAAAATCATAAGCACATGGATATTAATTCACTCACATAAAACACTGGCACACACATTTTTAGATCAAGATACAGAAATTAGGTGGGAGGGGGGGGGGGAGAGGTCAGTATTCAACGGTCTGAGCAGACTGCCTAATATAGATGTATCTATAAACTAAGAAAGTAAAAAAATAAAAAATAATAAATAAACATTAAAGAGGAAAGAATAGAAAGAAAAAAGAAAAAAGAAAAAAAGAAAAAAGAAATATATCAAGAAAATATATATATATATATATATATACATATATATATACACATACACATATATATATATATATATATACACACACATTTATATATATATAATATACATATATATACACATAGACACACACACACACATACATAAATATACACACATATATACAAACACATACATACATATACACACATCCACACTAAGAACATACATACACACACATATATAAACATATACATATACACACATACATACATATACACATATACATACAAATACACATATATATATATATATATATACATATATATATATATATATATATATATATACATATATATGTATATACACGTACATATACACACACATATACATATAATCACACATACTATATAGACACACATATATATAACCACACACATACATGCACATATACAACACTTACACACTAATATACATACAGATATACACATACATAGCTATATATACACACAAATATATACAGACTTACATATATACATACAGACAAATACTTACGCATCTATATATCGGTATATACATACAAACACCACTACACTATCACACAACTTAGAAATACAAAGAGAAAGGTATATACCTATACACACATACATATACAAATAGAAAAACATATAGATATATATATATATATATATATATACACACACATATATATATACATATTTATATATAACATATATATATATATATATATACATACACATACATATACACATACACACACATACACATACACACACATACATACATGTACACACACATAGAAATATATACGCATACACACATACACACATACATATAAAGTCATACACACACAAACACCTACACGAACATACACATACACATATATAAAGATATATATACACACACACACACACACAACACATACACACATACACATATATATAAAAAAAAAATAAATAATAAAGATATATACATATATATATATATATACATATATATATATATATATATATATATATATATATACACATACATATATATATACATACACATACATACACACATACATAGACAAACATGTACATACATACACGTACATCGATATACATACATATATATATACACACATAGACATATACATACATACACACACAACTTTCATACACACATATATATACATGTATATTCATACATAGAATTAGATATATAATCATACATACATATGCACTTACTTATACTCATATATACAAATACATACGCATCCATATATGCGTATATACATAAAAACGCCACTACAACCTCACCTAACTCGGACATACAAATAAAAATAAAAAGGCATATGTATATACATATATACACGCATTAATAGAGACATATATATACACATACACATATATATATATATATATATATATATATATATATATATATATATACACACATACATTCATATATATATATATATAGATACCCACACACACATAGCACCATAAATACACATACAAACACCCACATATACATATATATACACACGTATATATATATATATATATATACACACACATAAAAAACAGACATGCACATATATATATATATTTTTTTACACTTATATATACACATATTATATACACATACACAACCTCACATATACACACATACACATAAGTTATATTATAATAATAAAAAAAAATAATATATATATATATATATATATATATATATATATATACATACATATATATATATATATATATATACATATAGACATATATATACATATATACACACATACGAATATAGACATATAATCACACATAGACACCCATATATATATATATATATATATATATACACACACATACATATACACAGACACATATACACACTCACATATATATGTGTGTGCACACACACATATATACACACATACACATATATACACATAAACACATATATGTGCATACATGCACACACACACACATATATCACATAGATACGAAGATAGACATATAAATAG
>OZ024748.1:30695311-30770311 GCA_964016885.1 Eledone cirrhosa | reverse complement strand
TTTCTGTCCCCCAGTATACAAATGTCCAACGTAACTGGGACAACATCAAATGCAGGCCTTCTTTCAGGCGGATCGAGTCTAGCTTTGACCAACACTGCCTCACCTGCCTCCACTCCACTTCACAGCCAAACAGCAGCACATGGCTCAATTTGGTGCCCTTTTTGATGATGAGTTCACTCACATCAGAGTGGCCCAACACCTCGGGCTGCACCCACTGTCTTGCTGCTCTCAACAACATATTGAGAAGGAGCCTGGTCACAGCTGGCTTCCCATCACAACTGGAGCCAGCCGGCCTTGACCACAGAAACAGCAAGTGCCCCGGCGGAATTACCCTCTTCCCATTCAAATGAAGTTGATCTCTTATCTGAGATTCCACATGTTGTGACACATTCTCTGTCTCCAACTTAGTCGCTTCAGCCACGAACCCCAGTACTGCAGCCCGCTATGCAGAGGAAAGGAAGATAAACAAATACTGGGGATTGTTCGGCTGCTTCCTCTTCGCACCGGTCGCCATCGAGACCTCAGGCATACTTGGACCCTGCACAGCAGTACTGCTCTGCAAGATCAGAACATCAGCTGCCCACCTGAGGAGGGAACCCCATGAGGTGGAGTGGCTGTTGCAGCAGGTGTCACTGGCCATAGTCTGTGGGAATGCTTTTGTGGTCTTGTCCACAGGGTGCAGCACTATTACTGCTGTGCCCTAGGCCCAGAGACCACCACCCTCCCCTCCCCATTCTTTGACACTAGAGCCCTTGCCTTTCCCTTCCTTTTCCGGTTTTTTTCATATTTCCTTAATTTTACATTCCATTCTTTCTTCTCAATCAAAACATTTTTTGGGTTCTTTTTCTATTAAATTGTATGTGAATGAATATGAAACAATCAATTTAAATTATTTGACAAAACCAATTTTCATTGCAGTTTTCCTCAGTGTCTTATGGAAATTTGAAAATGGTTGTAAGTAGATTATCATTATTATTTTGTCAAAAGGGGGTGAATTGGCAGTATCGGTAGAGGGTTGGACGCCATGCTTTCCAGCATAGTTACGTCCCGTTATGGTCTGAGTTCAAATCCTGTCGAGGTTAACTTTGCCTTTCATCCTTACGGGGTCGATAAAATAAAGTTCCAGTAATGTACTCGGTAATTATTGGCCTTGTGCCAAAAGTAAAAACAATTATTATTTTGTCAACAATACAGCATTAACAATATTTGTTCTGGCTTTATAAGTTCAAATCTCACCGAAGTTAGCTTTGCCTTTCATCCTTACGGAGTCGATAAAATAAAGTACCAGTAATGAACTAGGGTTCCACTTCATTTCAAATTGCTGGCCTTGTACCAAAAGTAGACATTATCATCATCCTCATCATCATCATTATAGTCACACATTTAGTGACTACTGGAAATTGTTCAAAAGTTCTACACTCAAGGCCACTATGGAAGATACTGAATTAATTCACTAATTTAAAAGAAGTCATTCACAGACATTTTTCTCAGACACATTTCAATATCTTCTAATCTACTCTTACAAGTATTGTTCATCAAACACACTAATATTCTATATCATTACCCTGAGTACCTTTTTGATTTCCATGTGTCTAACACACGTGGGCATGCCCACAAAGTCAGAAATCAAGCACATCTCCCATGACTTTCGGAAACAATTTTTCATGCTCAGAGTTGCTGAAGCATGGAACAAACTACCTGCATCAGTTGTTAGCTGTGAAAACACTGCATCCTTTAAAACCTCCATGCTTCCTGAGATTCGCCAACACTACACCTAATATTCTCCTTTCATACACACGCACACATATATATCATGACTTATACACTATTTACTTCCCCGACATTTGTATATTATTCTATGTACTATACATGTACCTTTGATGAATTGTAGTGCACCTGAGCACTGTACACAATAATTTCGTTATTATTATTATTATTATTATTATTATTATAACTGAATTATTAGGGTAGCAGTGTTGGTAGTATTGGTAGTATTGGACACCAAGCTTTGTGGCATATAGTTACTTTCCTTTATGTTCTGAGTTCAAATCCTATCGAGGTTAGCTTTGCTTTTCATCCTTCTGAGATCAATAAAATAAAGTACCAGTCAAGTACTGGGGTCGAAGTAATCAAATTTCCCCTCCTCACAAATTGTTGGTGTTGTGAGTAAATTAGAAATCATTATAACTCAATTACCTTTTTTTGACAATTGCTTATTTTTTATTTTATTTTATTTTATCTTATTTCATTTTATTACATTTACTTTATATGTGTGTCTTTGTATTTTTGTTTTAATCTAGCCGATTCTGTTACGGTCGACTACCTGGATCTTTTCATGAAAGTAAACAACAGTGTTCTCAATTTAAATAGTTCATGGTTTACCTATAATCTGGATGAATTCAACTGTTCAAAGAGATGTTTTCAATCTAGCCAATGTAAATCCTTTGTGCTCACTTATGCATCAAAGTGCATTTTGTACAAAGCTGATTCAAATTCCAAGGAATTAGTTCCATCAACATCTTCTGTTTTCTATCAGCTGAGAAGAACTGTGAAAACCAACAGAAAATTTGGTAAATTATTTTTTTATTTTTCTGTCTAAGTCTAAAGTCCGCAAGCTCATCGGGTTGGTGCTTATCCCAGTTTCCATAGTGTTAAGCGACTGAGAGTACAAGACTCCCCTCTGGACTGGAGGGCAGTCTATTGCAGAGTTCAGCCCCCAGCTATTACTGGTACTCATTTTCAGCTGGGTATACTGGAGCAATGTGAAATGAAGTGTTTTGCTCCAGAACACAAAGCCCTGTCCGGAAATCAAACCCATGACACTATGATCGTAAATCCAACACCCAGCCTAACCACTATGCCACACACCTTTGTTTTGTATGGCAGGTGGTGAATTGAGTCGTTAAGCCATTAGATAAAATGCTTTATAATTTGTTCTGGTTCACTGCTCTCTGAGTTTAAATCCCACCAAGGTCAACTTTGCCTGTCATCCTTCCAAGGTCAATAAAATAAAGCACCAAACATAAAATTTATGTCCTGTACACTTGATATTAAATGCACTCTTGATGCACTTCATTTGATGCTTTTAAACCAATCATTTTTAGATAAAAAAATACTTATAGATTTAGATCCTATACAATTGTAGCCAATATATTTCACATATGTAGTATTCTGTGCCAATGTCTGAGGACTTAACCCTCAAGGCTAGATCTACAATGTGTATCTGGGGACTTAGCCCCCTAGGCTAGCTCTACAATATGTATCTGGGGACTTAGCCCCCTAGGCTAGCTCTACAATGTGTATCTGGGGACTTAGCCTTTTAGACTAGATCTACAATGTGTATCTGGGCACTTAGCCCCCTAGGCTAGATCTACAATGTGTGCCTCCTTCTCCAAAATAGAATACATGCAGCAAAGATGTCAATACTATTGTATTCAATAGTATGTCTATATTATTGTAATCAATAGTATGCCTATACTATTGTTGTCAATAGTATGTCTATACTATTGGCAGTATCGGTAGAGGGTCAGATGCCATGCTTTCCAGCATAGTTACGTCCCTTTACAGTCTGAGTTCAAATCCCGCCAAGGTTAACTTTACCTTTCATCCTTAGGGGGTCGATAAAATAAAGTACCAGTAATACACTGGGACAATTGCTAGCAATTGTGCCAAAAATAGAAACAATTATTAATTTTAAATAATAAATCATGAACCATACACACAAAAAACTATCTATTTATCCTGACATTGTCCAACTCATGCAAGCTTGCAAAAATGGATGCAAAAAACAATGATGATGATGATGACAACTGTACTGGCTTTCTGAAATACTTATCAATCATTTATAACATAACTCACAATGCTTCATTTTAACTAATCTGTTTATCTATTTTCTTGTTTCAGGAGGATGTCCTTTGGAGATAGTTTACAATTCTTATTTTCATTATTTAAATTATACATATTTCAGTAAATTAAATTATTCTCAATGTTTACATGAATGTGTAACAATGGCTACATGTCAATCATTTGACTTTGATACTACACAATATGAATGCTATTTGTCAACTGAAACTCATGACTCTGGGGGGTTAAATTTTACGGATGGTTGGATGTACACTGAAATAAACAGAAGTAAGTGTGTTGTCATTTTATACATATTGTTTAACTAGTTCTACAATCTAATTGATGCAACGATAGAGACACAGTTTTCAAGAATTTTACTCAATTATATGTACTCCTTTGTTTGATGTCTCTATTTTATCCAATAGCTATGCACACTTGTGTATATTTTACACATGCAGTATCTAGAGCCAACATCTGGATATTTAGCACCCTAGGCTAGCTCTACAATGTGTGCCTCATCAATATCATCATCATCATCATCATCATGTTACGTCCGCTTTTCCCTGCTTGCAAGGGTGGCACAGGTTCTATTCAGCACAGCATCTCTCCACTTGTCACGGTCCTTCGTCATCTCCTCCGTGAGCTTCAGTGATCTGAGGTCTGCTCTCACCATCTCCGCCCAAAATAGAATATACGGAAGAAAGATATCTATACTATTGTAGTCAATAGTATGTTTATGCTATGGTAGCCAATAGCATGTTTATGCTATGGTAGCCAATATGTTTTATAAGGCTATGTTCCTTTCTCCTAGTTACCCCCATCCCCCACCCTATCTGCCAAAATAGAATATACATGGCATCAATATTTGGTGATTTATTTACTGATCACAGAAAAGTATTACGTATAATTTAATTATACATATTTACTTCTAGCAGATACAGCACCAACCACAAGTCTCTCTATATATATACATACACACTCACATACACACACATAAACACACATATATGTATCATCATCATCATCATCATCATCACTGTTTAATGTCCATGTTCCATGCTTGCATGGGTTAAACAGGTCGTCTCTATGTCTCTCTATGTCATGAGTCAAGTCTGGCCAGATTGGCCATGCTGTACCTTGCTTAAACGGAACTGTAAATTTGGCCGGAATTTTTACAGCTGCATGCCCTTCCTAACACCAACCACATTTGCAGTGAGGAACTGGATGGCACTGTTATGAGGAGGGGCAGGCCAGTTGGCTATGCCAAGCCCTTCTCACAACAGAACCATATTTTGAGAGTCCCAACCACACCGACAGTGTGGAACCAGATGGCACCATAATGAGGAGAGACAGGCCAGCTGGCCATGCCATACCCTGCTTACAGAGGCACCATAATTTATAAGGGAGGTTGGGCCTGTTGGCCGCACCAAGCCTTACTCATAAAAGGAACCATGTTACTAAATAGGCCTGCCGTTGACCTTGTTTACAATGTGGAGCTGTGTGACGCTGTTATGAACTGAATCCAGGGTTGAGTTGTCGACATGGGTCTTTTGTCATACATTGTAGTGTCTCAGTCCTGTGTCATCCCTATTGGGAGGTTCAACTGAGCCAGGTCTGACTTGATCGGTTCATCTCACATCTTCCTCTTTCGGGACATCCTGCAACCGATAAAGCCCTGCACCATTTTGACACAGAGATCTGTCAGCTTATCTCCCTTTGTTTGTTGAAAAAAGAAGTAAGTGACATAGTCACTACTTTAAAACAATAGTGTAAGGTTTTCAAAATGTTTTTAATTAAGCATACAGTATATTGCCAAATATACTATATATACATTCATATAAACATCGCTATTTCAGAGCACCAATTCTAATTTTCAATTTTTGCTGGACCGGCAACCGCTCTGTATAATCAGTTCCTGATTATTACTGGAATTCTATAAGAATCCAACATTTATAATTTTCAACAGACAAAGGTGAGTGCTAAGCTCTGATGAATACCAACAGTATGAAACAGAGATCTGTTAGCTTATCTCCCTTTGTTTGTTGAAAAAAGAAGTAAGTGACATAGTCACTACTTTAAAACAATAGCGTAAGGTCTTCAAAATGTTTTTAATTAAGCATACAGTATATTGCCAAATATACTATATATACATATATATATATATATAAGAATTTTAGAATCTAACAAAATAAATAACCTGAAAAAGAACATCGGGCATCCACAGGAGATTATATTTCTGATTACCATTCTATATAATTGTTTCTTGGCAATCTTCTATGTTTCTTGCTGTGTTAGTCATAACAGTCAAATTTACGCTAAGGTCTTTAAAATTATGATATATCTATGGGCTACATATTGGACAATGGCAGCACCAGATATAGTGCTATTCAACATACATACACATACATATACATATATATATAAATATATATTTCAATGAAAACAGAAGGCTAGATTCCAAATATTCCTTTAATGTTGCAAAAATCCTAATCCATATTTCTATGGCCTGCTTACATCATGAGATCATGATGCAAGACATGTGGTGATGTTATCAAGTGTAAATTGCAAAGATTGAGCAATCAATTACTGGATTACAGCAAATAGAATTGATAATGAGGCGGTTCACCAGTCTGTGTGACTGCTATGGTGCTATCCATCACAGCAGTCACACTGACTAGTGGACCAACTCTGTATCAATTCTATTCTCTGTTTATCTTTGCATTTGCACTTGATGACATCAATACGTTATGTGTTATGATCTCATGACATAAGCAGGCCATAGAAATACGTATTGTGATTTTTGCAATATTATAGAAATATTTGGAATTCAACTTTTTGTTTTCATTGAAGTATCTAATTCAGTCCTTGCACCAACCATAAGATATCACATCTACGATGGATAATAGGCATAACGTTGCGTGGTTTTGTTTATTGCATCATGGTCTACTAATCAGAATGACCAGATTTACCCATTAGTTAAACCATCCAACATATATATATATATATATATATATATATATATATATCTTTGCTCCCAAATACAGGAAGTCCTCAACCAATTCCAGCGGCTTCCCGCCTACATTAGTGATCCCCTCTGGCTTCTCAACATTCTCTACCAGATATTTTGTTTTAGTCTCATTCATTCTCAGCCCCACACTCATCGACACAGTCTCAACCTCCCGCATCAAATCCTCTGCCTCCTTCACTGTATTTGTCACCAAAACTATGTCGTCGGCAAATTCAGCATCCGATACCTTTTTCGCCCCAACTCTCCTGCTCTGAGCCGGTGCTACAGTAAAGCCAGAGTCCTGGTGTTTCTCCAGTGCAAGGCGCATACAATAGTCCACTACGATGATAAAAAGGTAGGGAGCCAATGTATCTCCCTGGAGCACTCCAGCCAGTATCTCAAAGAACTCTGTCATCCCATCAGGTGTAATGACTTGGGCTTTGGTGTTGGTGTAGAGCAGTGATATCAGGTCCACTATCCTCTTGGGGATTCCATAAGCCTGTAAGATCTTCATCAGGCAGTAACGGTCCACAGAATCAAAGGCCTTCCTAAAGTCAATGAAAACCATGACCGCAGTAAAGCACTTTGCTCTAGCTCCCTCTAATATCCTCCTCAGCATCAGGATGTGACTGGTGGTTGATCTACCCTCTCTGAAGCCGTTCTGGTTGTCCCTGAGCTTCTTCTCCATCTCAGGCTGGATCCTGTTAAGAATCATCCTGTTGAGGGTCTTTGCCACAAGTGACGTCAGTGAGATCCCCCGGTAGTTGTTGGTGTTAGAGAGATCTCCCTTCTTTGGCACTGGGACGATGTTACTGATCCTCCACTGATTCGGGGCAACTCCTTTCTCCAGCACCCCGTTACAGAACCCCAGGATGATATCATCAAAATTACACCTCTTCATCACCTCTGATGCCACTCCATCCTCTCCATGAGCCTTGCCCTCCTTGATCTTCTTCTTGGCTCTCTGAAGCTCCTCTCTGGTGAAGGGCTCTGTCTCAACATCCAGTTCCTCAAACAGCCGCCTGATCTCCCCAGTGCTCTGGGCTGTGGAGGGTGGCTCTCCTAGTAGGGTCCTAAAATGGTCTAGCCATTTCCTCTTCCTATCCTCGGGCCCCGTTCCCTGGACCTGACTCGAACACCTTTTCTTCCTCCCTGTGATCTCGTTGATGATCATCCAGCTCTCCTTACATCCAGAACTGTCAACCGCTCTCTCCACACTTCTGATCCTCTCTATCAGTGCCTCCTCTCTGACCTCAGTGTAAGCGGTACAGAGCTCTTCCCTCATCACCTCCACAGTCTCCATCCTCTCCTCCGTAGGATCAGCATAGAATTGGTCCCTGGCAGCTTTCAGGTGTTCTCTGGCTGCACACACTTTGGGGTTTGCAGAGCTGACGTGCTTCCCTTTGTTCTTTTTCCTCGGCACCAGGGTTTCACTTGCATTGGTGAAGTGCCCGTACCTCCTCGTCACACTCTCCTCAGTCCATCCAATCTCTCTCTCCTCTGACTCTCCACACAGAGCACTAAACCTGTTTCTCACTTCCACTGTGAACCTCTCCTGTAGCTTATCATCTTCCTTGAAAGCTCCCCAGTCATAGATTGTTCTCCGGGGCTGAGCCTTGCTCTTTCTTAAGCTCACGCGGACCTCACTCATAACAAGCCGGTGGTCACTACCCAGTGTACTGAAATAGCTGTATGGTTCCGTGTTCAGAACACTATTCCGCCACTTTTTCCTCACCAGAATGAAATCAATCTGGGACTTGGACAGGTGCACATCTGAGATGTAGGTCCACATCTTCCCCAGATTCTTCCTAAACCTTAGGTTGGTCGCCATCAAGTTCGCCTCCAGCAGGGTGTCTCTCAGTAGTCTTCCATTTCGGTTGGTGTTGTTATGGAAGTACCAGCAAGGATCTTCTCTGCCCTCCTTACTCAGATGTGCATTGAAGTCCCCCAAAACAAGCAGGATATTGTGTGCCTGGGTGGTGTTGACAGCTCTACACACCTCCTCATGGAACTCCTCCGCATTCACATCACTGTCCCCCTCGGTTGGACTATAGGCTGAGATGACTGTCAGTCTTGGGTTTCCATTGAAGGTCACCCTCAACACTCGCGGGGAGATAGGCATTATTTCCCTCACCAACAGATTGGTTTTTGCACTGAACACAAAACCCACTCCTCCTACTGCAGCATTTGTTGTGTTCTTCACTGCCGATGTAGTGATGAGCTGGCTCTTCCTCCCGATCATCACACTCCTCACGGGCTCATCGTGTAGAATCCTGTGTTCTTGGATCGCAAGTATCTGTATACCACTCTCCTCGAACAGATGTCCCAACTCCTCTCTCTTCTCCAGCGTTCGAATAGTCCTCACATTCAAAGTGCCCATTTTGATGGCTCTTCTGCAGGACAAAACTGCATTCTTTATATTTGTCTCAGAGACAGCTGATCCATCATCCACTGGCCCTCTCTGTGGCTCTAAGCCAGCAGAGTCATAACGACCAGGCTGCTCCTTGACAGTGTAATTAGGGGCTCTAACCCTAGTGCTGTTAGATCGACTCTCCATATTTCTTTTCAATGGCTGACAATACCTTACCGGCGCCACTCGGAGCAAAGATTGGGAATACGGAAGATGATGTGGTTGAGAGGAAGAGCAAGGCCTGGGCGGCGTGTCACAGCTTGAGATCGGTGTGGAAGTCGGACCTTCGTAGAGACCTGAAAATCCGCCTCTTCATTGCTGTAGTGGAGTCTGTGCTGCTGTATGGGTCTGAGACTTGGACACTGACCAAGAGACTCACTCAGGTGGTGGATGGGTGCTACACGAGAATGCTGAGGATGGCTCTGAACATTAATCAGTATACACTGAGGATGAAAAACTCAAAGCTGTATGGGAGCATCCCAAAAGTCAGCTCAAAAGTGACACAGAGAAGACTGAGGTTGGCTGGACATGCTCACCGACATCCAGAGTTGACATTGCACTCAGTGCTCCTTTGGGAGCCCCTACATGGACACACTAGAAGAGGAAGACCAAGGTTAACATATGTTGATGCCCTAAGGACAGACACTGGTCTGTTGGAGATGCAGGATATGGCAGCGATAATGAGGGACAGAGACCGCTGGAGAGAACTCGTCCATGGATCTCGGGAATTTTACCCGCCTTAGATATATATATATATATATATATATTATTAAGTGTAATGAATTCTTTTACAATGGAATTAGCTCGAAGGAGGAAATACCCCTGAGCCGTGTATAAACTAATATATATGATGAAACACAGATACCAACACATCTGTATTTATATTGCAAAAGAAAATTTAGCCAGAATGAAGTATACTAATTATTATACTACAGCTTGTCCATATCGATTTAAAATAATAAATCAACAAAGACGAACTGCATTGCCAAATGGCTATGATGTTTAGACACATTTAAATTTCAAAATCAAACCTGTTCCGTAGATAAGTTTAAACTTTAAAATCCAAATATGTTTTGAGATAAATAAGTGTAGGAATATCATGTCCTGCTCTCCTCAGTAAACATCCAGGGACAAATTGATATGCTTCACTTCTAAATAATTTAAAAGACTGTGTAACGCACATGGCTCACAGTTTCTAGCTAGTCTCATAACCGTACTGCTAGAAATAACAGTCGTATATATGAGGCGACTTTCAGCTCAGACTAGGAGCAGTTATATTATTAAGTGTAATGAATTCTTTTACAATGGAATTAGCTCGAAGGAGGAAATACCCCTGAGCCGTGTATAAACTAATATATATGCAATATAAATACAGATGTGTTGGTATCTGTGTTTCATCATATATATATATATATATATATGTATATATATATATATATATACATATATATATATGTGTATATATATATAGTAATAATGAGTTTCGGAAGATCCCGTTAAGGGTGAAAGCAACGATTCTTTGCTTAAACTTTAATCTGTTATTTTAATAAATATGTGTATATATATATAGTTAAAAGAATAGAGGTGTAACACACAAGTTATAAAAATACTGGTCCACCCACACACACACACACATATATACACACACCCATATATACACACACACATACACACGCGTACATCAACATACAAAGAGACTTATATACACACACACACACACACGCACTTCTCCGTATAAGACAAAAGCTGAAAAATATCTTTTGACATGCTAAAATACCCCCCATTGCTTTCAGACACATTCTTACTGACCATCCCTGCCACCACAAATTACTCTGCTATACACACACACACACACTTATCTTAATAGCCATTTGACACACATCACTGCTAACCATTATCACAACATCGAACACCTTACTACTACTACTACACACACACACACACACACACACATATTTGTTGTGAAAGAGTCATTTCTCAATCTTGGCGCAAAACCAATTTTTTATTCACATGACCTCTACCGACCAATCAAAATTGTTTTGACCACAAGAATTTTTGCTGGAGCCACTTTTTTAACATAAAAACAGTCTTGGCGCAAAATCAATTTTTTACATTCACATGACCTCTACCGACCAATCAAAATTGTTTTGACCACAAGAATTTTTGCAAATTGGAGCCACTTTTTTAACATAAAAACAGGTAGAATTCCCAAAACTAATCAGATCAGAGCAAACAGCACGGACACTCTATCTCAAAATTATTTTTGAAAAGCATTTAGAAATGCGCAACCGGTAAAAACTTAAAAACTTAAAACCACAACTGAATACTAACCCATACAATCACTAATACTCTTTTATTCCTAATTAAACCATTTTTCAACTGTGAACAATTTGTCAGCATTTTCTATTCCGTTTACCAATATATATATATATATATATATATATATATATATATATATATATATATATATATATATATATATATGAGGTTAGGCTGAAATGTTCATAGGCTGACTATGAAGGAGTGATGCTAGAGCTGTGAAATCTTTCTTGCATTAATTTCAACTCTCCTTATTAATAATTGCATTGTTTCTTTCCGGGGACTATTTTCAAAGTAAACCTCATTTTGTCATTCCATGAGAGTATCTTGTTCCGCCTATGAACTTTTCAGCCGACCCTCCTATATATTCCAAACTATCTAACTATTAATCTATCTATTTAGCTGTTTACCTACCTATCTATTTGCCTACCCACCTACAACCTAACTGCCTACATCTGTGTTCTTGTTCTTATAATTAAAAAATATTAATTATAATAAATAAGTATCTATTATATGTTAAATGAAGGTGACGAATTGGTAGAGACGTTAGAACATTGGATAGAATGCTTTGCAGTATTCATTTCTGCTCTCTGCTCTCTGAGTTCAAATCCTGCTGAGGTCAACTTTGTCTTTCATCCATTTGAGGTCGATAAAAAAAGTACCTGACTGGTACTGGGGTCGATTTTTCCTATATATTTCTTTCTCACTTCCATTCTTTCATTCTCTCTATCCTTCTCTGGAAGAAATCTGCTGTGGTCAGACCTGGAGAGGAGATGGGCTCCGCCAGGTTTAAAAAATACCCTAGAAACACTGTATGTCAATAAGTCGCGCCTACGACTTCCCAGGAGTTACGGGGTCCATGCATATGTTAAATGACTAATAATATCTTATGTAGACACATTTTGGAAGGTTGGGAAGTCGATTATATCAAAGCAGTAAGAATTTCTTTATCAATATGAAAAGAACACGTTTGTATGAACCCATAACTCCTGAAGGGTGCTATTTTGACATTTTACACCCGGCGGAGCCCATCCTCTCTCCAGGTCCGAACACAGCTGATTTCTTCCAGAGAAGGAAAGAGAATGAAAGACAGAGAGGGAGAGAGAGGGAGAGAGAGGGAGAGAGAGAAAGTTATAGAGAGGAAGTGAGAAAGAGAAATAGAGGAAGAATGAAACCCAGTACTGGACAGATAATTCTTTTATCCTAGAAAAGTTAAAAAGCAACATTGACCTTGGCAAGAACTCTGAGCTCAGAGAGCTGGAAAGAAAACTACAAAACATTCTATCTGACATTCTAATGAATAATTGTTTCTACTTTTGGCACAAAGGTCATTAATTTGAAGGGAAGGAAGAAGTTAATTAAATTGACCCCAGTGCGTTACTGGTACCATATTTTATTGACCCCCCCGTAAGGATGACAGGCAAAGCTAACCTCAATGGGATTAGAACTTAGAATATAAAGGGCGGTAACTATATGCCACAAAGCATGTTGTTCAATACTACTGATACTGCCAATCATCCGCCCTCATTAACGGAATAATGAAAAATAATGAAGCCTGTTGAGAAAAAGAAAATTTCTGTTTTCATTTCAGCACTTTGGAATATTTTCATACAATCTAATGAACTGCAGGAGATTAATAGCAAGGGATGTGGTCTAAAAACTGAAAATTTATATTTTTTCATTGACGGTAAGTAATATCACATTTTTCTATATATCTCCATTACCATATTTCTAATGAAACACACTGCCTATACTTCATTTTTGTATCTGTTTTGCAAGATTCTTAATGAAAGAATAGTCACTGAGATGATAGGATGTGTGATAGCTTTAACAATTAACATGACAACAATTAAACAACCATCCAGTTACTAAACTAACCAATGAATAAATTAGTTACTCACGTAATAATAAACTGGAGTGAATCTCAACTGGTACATGTGTTTTTATTGGCAGCAGGACCCTGCCAAACTATAACAAAACACTAACTTTGAAAATAATAATTAAAAATTTGGAGGGATTTAGTAATATAACTAACTTACTCATTATTAAGTTGATGTTTAGAGCATAAATGTTTTTATATAAAATAATATTTGGAAGGCTTTTAGATAAATATGGTATGGTATGGTCCCATAACTCCTGATGAAGTTGTAGGAGCATTATATTCACATACAGCATTTCTTGGGCATTTTGTGTCTAGCAGAGTCCATCTCCTCACCAGATCTGAGTACAGCTGATTTCTTCCAAAGTAGAATAGAAAGATTGAGCGAGAGAAAGTGAGAAAGAGATGTAGAGGAAGAATTGACCCAAGCACTAGATAAATATATACAAATTTAAAATAAGCAACTGTGTTTCACAAAATCATGGGTGGTTTCAGGTGGTTTGCTATCAAAAGGGTTAATATTTAATTAAATGATATCAGAAATGGTAATCAAAATAGAAATGTCTTTAGTGCTGGTGGAATATGTCACCTAGCTGATAAGAGCTTTGAAAACTGCATGAAATGAAGATTCCAAGAATATAAAAATTGTAACTATAGACATGGACAATAAACAAAGAATATATTTATAACATTTACTTATAGAAAAGAGGGTGCAGTGTCTACACTTATTACTGCCAAACCACAAAACCATGACCACAGCTAATGAATTAGGAATTTCATGGGATTGATAATTAAACCATTTGAAACATAGTAGTTTTTTTTAGAGAAGGAAGCATAATGCCTAGAACCTTTCTCAGGGCCTCTAAAGTTGGTGTACAGAAAGGAGGTTCTCAGGGCTTCAGGGTTTGGTGTACGGAAGGGAGGATCTCAGGGCCTCATGCGTTGGTGTACAGAAGGAAGGATCTCAGGTCTTCAAGGGTTGGTGTACGGAAGGGAGTATCTCGGCCTCTGGTGTTGGTGTACAGAAGGGAGGATCTCAGGTCCTCAGGGGTTGGTGTACGGAAGGGAGGAAATTATACTGAGAACAAAGCCTTGGCCAAATGCTTTCAAAAGAGTGGACACTGTTAAGAAGAAGAAAAAGGAAGATGAGGAGGAGTCAGCGATACTTATTGTTCTACATGATTCACCCTGTGTTGTATCAATATGAGTCAATCATTTATTATTGTTCCTAATTTTCTTTTCTCTCTGTTTTCTGTTCTAGAAAGAGAAGTGAACAGTTTTACGGCATATTCAACATTCACCTTTAAAAAGAATGTCTATCACAATATTGTAAGTGATATAACAAAAATAGTTCATTCAGAAATTCAGTGTTCTAGCATCTGTTTGAAATATCCCACATGTATTGCTTTTCGTGTTTATAATCGTTGTCACTGTACCCTTATAAAACTTTACTGAATATAATTATCCCCCCCCCTCCCTCTAAAATGATTTACCTGACTATGAAAGAGGAAGTCAGAAATAATATATTTACCAGTACATCATAAATAGCTTTTTTTAAAAAACATCTGATTATCTGTGAATAAAATATAATATATGTCTAGTTTAAATAACTAATTTGTCAATTTATTTTTACATGGCAGCATTATTTTAGTTTTTAAATTAACCTTAACCTTAGACACCATCATGATCATCATCATCATCTCCTCCACCAGCACCACCACTGCCACCACCACCACCACCAACACTGCCGCCACCACCACCACCACCACCACCACCGCCACCACCACCACTGCCATCACCACTACGATCATCCTCATCACCACCATAACTGCCATCGCCACCACCATCACCACTACCACCAGCACCACTGCCACCACCACTACGATCATCCTCATCACCACTATAACTGCCATCGCCACCACCACCACCACCAACACCACCACCACTGCCACCACTACCATCATCCTCACCATTTAATGTCTGCCTTCCCAGCTTAGATGGCTTAACACAGATGAAATCATTCCTGAAGCAGATCCACTGACCTCTCTTATGAGCCAAGGGTCTCCATCTCACATACATTCATTCTCACAATCTACTGAGTTCATTTTATCATGGTACTAGTAGTAGTATCACCAACTACTCTACAGGGAGAATGAACGTGATAGATGTTCTTCAAAGTATAATTATGCTCCCTCATATTCATCATGTGCGATAGGTGAGCTATGGAATGTGTGTTGATCCACTGTCACTTCTGACAATAAGTATTCTGGCTGTTTGATCAACTGTGTAAACTGCTCGTGAAATTATTGTGCAAGTGACAGAGCCATCCATATAAACATATACACACACACTTATGCATATATATATATATATATATATATATATATATATATATATATATATAGTAGAATAATCGAGAATCGGAATATCAGCCCACGAAATCACGATAAACAATATCCGACATGTGTGGCAGAGGGCTCAATAATTTGGATAAATCAGAGCTATAACTATCGTTAAAATACCAACACATAGAGATCATGCCTAAAATCACCCGTGCAGCCGAAAAAGAACGACCAGGAAGATTCGGGTCACTCAAATAAAATATCAATAAATTAATAAATTAAATGAATGTAAAAAACTCACCCGGACCCGCTAGAAAGATGTAAAATCTAGCTTCTTGGGTTTCTGCAATTCCTTAATCCAATCACTATCAGCCCACATAAAAAATATATAAGACTTCTAGAGAAGGGATGAACGCGGAAAGGCTTCGTCAACGAGTTTTCGTCCAATAATACAGAGGGGACCCAAAGCCAAAAACGCACATGGTATTCAGCAAGGGAGGGAACCCCTATATTAGCGAAAGAATTCGGTGATGTGTAAATTATGTAAGAATACAAACTTAGATTACATTTATTGTATTCAGCCATGTAGAGCGAAATTTTCTTTTTATATATATATATATATATAAAAAGAAAATTTCGCTCTACATGGCTGAATACAATAAATGTAATCTAAGTTTTTTTCAATATTAATAATTGTTTCTACGTTAGGCACAAGGCCAGCAATTACCGAGTGCATTACTGGAACTTTATTTTATCAACCCCGTAAGGATGAAAGGCAAAGTTAACCTTGGCGGGATTTGAACTCAGAATGTAAAGGGCCGTAACTCTATACGTCAAAGCATGGCGTCCGACCCTCTACCAATACTGCCAATCCATCGCCCTTTGAATATTAATAATAACATTCAATTCGTTTGCAATTTTGCAAACAAGCCTCAATTGTATAGCCATGTCAGTAAAATGAACACTTCATTCTTGCTCTTGCGTTGGCATGCGAACAGAACTGCAGACACTAATGTTTCTGGGTATCACCCTTCATCAGTACAGTTCACTGTTCACCTGCCAAACTGTCAGAGCTAGTGAATTTGAGCTGTGTATTTTTGAAAATAGCATATATTTTCACTAGCTCTGACAGTTTGGCAGGTGAACAGTGAGCTGTACTGATGAAGGGTGATACCCAGAAACATTAGTGTCTGCATTTTTGTTCGCATGCCAACACAAGAGCAAGAATGAAGTGTTCATTCTACTGACATGGCTATAAAATTGAGGCTTGTTTGCAAAATTGCAAACGAATTGAATGTTATTAATAATATTCGAAAAAACTCAGATTACATTTATTATATATATATATATATATATATATATATATATATATATATATATATATATATATATATATATATATATAAGCAAGTATTGCAACAAGAAAAATAAAATGTTGGTGTGAAGAAATTCAGAATTTATTTGCTTTTACATATAAACAAAACCTTAAATACCTTCACATATACATATAAATTTGGTGGTTTACCACTGGGTAGAATCAGTCATTCTGCAATGTTAACCATGATTCAATATGAGAAAAGCACTCAACGTTATGCCTGGTGGGCCCTTAGAAAACTAGGAGTAGATGAATGGCTTGTGAGAGCTATACAAGCCATGTATAAAGAAACAGTCAGTAAGGTTAGAATTAACAATCAATATAGTGAAGAATTTAGTGTAAAAGTCGGTGTTCATCAAGGCTCCGTCCTTAGCCTCCTCCTGTTTATTATTTCCCTTCAGGCTATAACAGAGGAGTTTAAGACTGGCTGCCCGTGGGAACTTCTATATGCAGACAATCTAATTCTCATAGCTGAATCTATGGCTGAACTAGAGAAGAAATTCCTAACATGGAAGCATGGCCTAGAATCAAAAGGCCTTAAAGTTAACTTGTCTAAGACTAAAGTTCTAGTATGTAGAAAGGAAAATAGGGCACAGGTGCCCTCTGGGAAATGACCATACTCAGTGTGTAGGAAAGGAGTAGATAGAAATTCCATTCTATGCCCCAAATGGAACACAGGCAAGCTATCAAAGAATGTAGGTTTTATGCTCAGGTGCAATAAGTAGCAAGTGCCCACAGGATACTAGTTCCTTCTTCTCTCTAAGAATGAAAGGCAGATTGAATGATGCTTGTATACCAACAGCAATGTTACATGGCAGTGAGACATGGGCATTGTGTGCAGAGGACCTGCGCAGATTGGAATTGAATGAAGCATGCATGCTCCGTTGGATGTGTAATACATGAACAGCAAAACATGAACAAACTAAGTGAGAAATTAGGAATAAGAGGGATCAGATGCTGTTTACTTGAGAGAAAATTATGTTGGTATGGTCATGTGATGCGCATGAAAGACAACAGCTGGATAAAAAAGTGCAGGGCGATCAAAATTGATGGAAGTTACAGAGTAGGTAGACCCAGAAAAACCTGGGATGACATGATAAAATCCGACCTTGCACCCTTACACCTCTCTAAGACAATGTCACTGGAACGATATCTTTGGTGCCATGCAGTAATACAGAAGACCCGCCTTCCCTATGTCCAAAGTTAACCTCCACTCAGTAGGCTCCTCCTAACCAAATATATACCCCATCCCACTACCCCTACTCCATCCTCCCATTCTCACCAACACCACCCTTTCTCTGTAAAGTTATGTTGGTACCACCACAACATCCAGTCCAAACTAAAGAGGTCATGTAGGTGTCATAACAAAAAAACACACAGTCCCCACTGTAAAGTAGTCATATAGGAAACATGGTAAAAAGGCTCCCAGTCCACATTGTAAATGTGGTTGGTCTTAGGAAGAGCATCCAGCCGTAGAAACGCTGCCAGATAGTCCTATATGAGCGAGACACAGTCACCTGATCAATCTTGCTTCAAGTGGGACTATTCCCGTCTAACCCATGCTAGCGTGGAAGATAGACGTTAAATGATGATGATGGTGATGATGATGATATATAATATCAGTCGGAAGTGCATGATATGTTGAATATATAAATATATAAATATATATATATATAATATAAGATCAAAAGATGGTTAAAAGAGTTCCAAGTATTTTATTGTGCGCATTTCAAAAACAAATATCATCATGGAATGATATCTGCGTTCTCATCAAATAAAATAGGGAGACATATGAAGCTTAAAAAACACTTGTGAGCAGTGAATTTTTAAATCAACATATGAAAAATAAAAGTAAGATGGATATATGAGATTGGGAAAAAAAATGAGGGGCTTCCCAATCTCATATATCTATCTTACTTTTATTTTTCATATGTTGATTTAAAACTTCACTGCTCACAAGTGTTTTTTAAGCTTCATATCATGTCTCCCTATTTTATCTGATGAGAACGCAGATATCATCCCATGATGATATTTGTTTTTGAAATGCACATAATAAAATACTTGGAACTCTTTTAACCATCTTTTGATCTTATATTATTTTTACTCCAGTCCTATAAACTGTAGAGTGCTACTTATCTGATATTTGCATTGCTTTATTGTACTACAATAAAACTCACCTCCTACACACACACACTTATATATATATATATATATATATTGTTATACTTGGGGAGGGTCATATTTGTGTAATAATATTGCCAGAATTAATAACAGAACACACTCACTGTTTGGTTGGTTTTCACTTCTGTGTCCTTTATATCGGTTAATTTAATTTATTCGGTCCTCAATGTTACAATTGACTGACCAACAGACAAAAATACAGATACAATATAGACACAAACACATATATATAGTCTAACAAAGTTCTTTCGTTGCACATCTGCAACATCGTCAGTGGTGCTATTATGTTTCCTCCCGTTGCATTGTATGCCTACGCCATCTTTATTTAGTCTGTTTATTTATTTATTTATTTGTTTATTTTTTTGTCTTCTCTGCGCATGTGTTTGCGTGTGTGTATAGTGTTTTGTTTGATGTGTGTTCATGTTTGGGTGACTGTGTATTGGTTATTGTATTCTATCTTAGTTTACTAGTGTGTATTTATATGTGTTTGTTGTTATTGTGCTTGTGTATGTATTTATTTATTTATACTTCTCTTAGGTCAGTGTTGTTTGTTTGGGTGTTGTTGTTACTCCATTCATTTTTTCTGTTTAACCTTGGCCTTCTAAGTTCTATTTCGCTGGCCTCTCTGATTTGCCTATCTGCTGGGTCATTTCTATGTTTAGATATTATTCTAATTTCTATGTTGTCTATGCTACCGTTGTGTTGTTGTCTGGCATGTTCGTATAGTACTGAACCGTTTTTTCGTCCTTTTAGTTCCCCCCAGTGTTGGTCTATCCTTTCACCTATGCTACGAGCTGTCTCGCCTATGTATGTTGTTGTCATGTTTCTGCAAGTACCCTCTGTACATCTTATGCTATAGACTACGTTTCTAGTTTTACAGTTAATCCAGGGCTTTACTTTACATATGATACATTTCCTATTAGTACAGTGGGTTTTCTTAAAAGGGTAGGTTTTGCTGATCAGGGATTTTATGGTGGTTCCTGGCTTTTCTACCACCTTAATCTTTAAGTGGGTCTTTCTCAGGGCCTTTCTACACTGGTTAGCTAATTTCCCTCCAGGGGTAGCGTCCACAAACATGACACTCTGGTATCTCTGGTTGTCGTACCATGAGGTGGCTTTC
Source organism: Eledone cirrhosa (assembly GCA_964016885.1). Taxonomy (NCBI): domain Eukaryota; kingdom Metazoa; phylum Mollusca; class Cephalopoda; order Octopoda; family Eledonidae; genus Eledone; species Eledone cirrhosa. The sequence goes on along the minus strand of OZ024748.1, from coordinate 30,749,835 downwards.
CCTATCTTATGTCTAGTCCTATCTAAGCTATTCCATGATTTGCTCCTGTATAATGGGCAAATTCCTTTCATGTCCAGTTCTATGAGGGTCTTATACTTCTCCGTGGCTCCTTCGTATACTCTGATTCTGATTCTGATTCATGAATGTTTGATTCTTATAGAATTCTATTTCAGAGCACCAATTCTAATTTTCAATTTCTGCTTGACCGGCAACCGCTCTGTATAATCAGTTCCTGATTATTACTAGAATTCTATAAGAATCAAACATTCATGATTTTCAGCAAACAGGTGGAGTACTTAGCTTTGATAAGTACCAAATAGTACGAAACAGAGCTCTGTCAGCTTTATCTCCCCGTTTGCTGAAAATTTAAAGTAAGTGAGACTGTCACTACTCTAAAACAATAGCGTAGTCTTCAAAATGCTTTTAATTAAGCATATAGGGTATTGCAAAATACACTATATATACATTCATATATATATATATATATATATACATATATACACCTTCTTAGTGATTTTTATTATATATTTTTACCCATAATCTTGCAATACTTTAGTGTATGTACACTCCATATTCTTCGGAGTTTTCGGCTTGTATTGGCCGATAATACTTCTTGTTGTTTTAATTGCCCTGATGAGTCCTTAATAGGACGAAACATTGTTGGCTAATAAAGACTTTTGATGTATTGAAGGCTTCTTTGTTTTACTTTCATATATACATATATATATATATATACACACATATATATATTTATATATCATCATCATCATCATCATCATTATCATCTTCGTTTAATGTCCATCTTCCACGCTAGCATGGGTTAGACTGGAGTTGTCCCACTTGAGGCAAGGTTGGCCCTGCGTACGAAAAGCTGGTTATATGATGCCTGTATGAGATGCGCGATGCTGCATGGTAGTGAGACATGGGCAGCAACTGCAGAGGATATGCGATGGCTGGAGAGAAATGAAGCAAGCATGCTCCGTTGGATGTGCGTGAATGACAAAGCATAGATGAGTTGAGAGAGAAACTTGGTATAAGAGGGATAAGTTGTGGTGTGCTGGAGAGAAGACTGAGATGGTATAGACATGTGATGCACATGGAGGATGACCGCTGGGTAAAGAAGAGCCAAGAAATCCCAGTAGAAGGAAGACGCAGTAGAAGAAGACAATGTAAAACATGGGCGGAGGTGGTGAGAACAGACCTCAGATCTCTGAAATTCATGGAGGAGATGACAAAGGACTGTGACAAGTGGAGAGCTGCTGTGCTGAACAATATATACAGAAAGAATTTCAAATAGAGGATCAAAGGAAATCCCCAACTACTAAAGTATACTTCACTGGGAGACCTGTATGTTTCACTAGAAGTTTTAACAGTGGCCGCAGTATAAAACCATAAGGAAACTTGGATGATAATTTTTTCGAAAAAAACTTTTTTAAGAATTTTTTAAATTTCTGATTTTGTAAGTTCACATCCTTAGGAGGAAGCTCTATCAGCTGAAACTTGTGTTAGTTTAAAGCATATTGACTCTTTGGTGCTTCTTAATCTTTATATATATATATAAATAAACTTGGCTGCTATTTTTAGTGGTGTAGGTTTATGAGACGCGCTGAGATGCCATGTGCACTAATATTATATATGGCACACTGTTTAGTTTCTTAATATACTTAGAAGTGTCTAGGATACTAATTTATCACCCACTGATGAGCATAAATTGGTAATTCTATTCACAATTAATTTTGCGAAACAACACCAAGTTGTCTGGGTGATTGGTAGTTACCACAATTCCGGTTTGTATTTATTTTCTTGATTTTTTCTTAAATTGAGAGAAGCAAACCCAATTGTCTATAGTTAGTATTCTCTTCACCTTAGCAAATCTGGTCCCTTACAATTTGAACACATATATGTATATGTCTGTGTTCGTTTTTCTTTTATATTCAATTATAATATATGGCTCGGAAATATCTCTTTCTTAGTGTTGTATGAGACTATTTTGAGTTCCTAACTCAATATATACCTTTGATATATATATATATGAGAAAGTATGACCCCCGACAGCAGAGCTCAAGCCGTTTTGACAGCTATTTCTGGACAGAAATAGCCGTCAAAACGGCTTGAGCTCTGCCATTGGGGTCATACTTTCTCCTATTACCCACTCTACTACCCTAAGTATTGAGTACTCTGGTGCGTTATGGTCCATCTGGTTCCTTAACACAACTCCTCCGTTATATATATATATATATATATATATATATAAAATACTCAGTCCACATTGTAAAATGGTTGTGTAGGTGTCATGAGAAAAAGTACCTATCCCACACTGTAAAGTGGTCGTTTTGGTGCCACATTAAAAAGCACCCAGTACACACTGTAAATGTGGGATGCTAGGGAGGGCATCCAGTCATAGAAACCAAGACAAAATCAGTTTGTCTGAGCAAGACATGGTCATCTGATCCTGCTTGTCTCATAACGGAACAACTTGTCTAACCCATGCTAGCATGGAAAAATGAATGATGATGATAATGATACATATATGTGTATGTGTGTGTGTATGTGTATAAAAAAATGGCAGCTGTGTAAAGAAGTGCAGAGAAATGTGAGTGTCTGAGGTCTGTGGAAGAGATAAACCCAGGAAGACTTGGGATGAAGTAATGAAGACTTCCCCTGAAAAGCTGAACCTGACAATGGGATGACAAAGGACCATGAGATCTGGTGACATATTGTTCTGGAAAAGACCACCACCACCACCACCAGAATGGTACGCCTAATTTCAAAACTGCCTTCAAATGTTTTAGTAGTGTGGTCTGCCTTGTGATGAGCTACATTTTATGTGGCCCACTGCTTGTAAAAGGTTTCCCATGCCTGCATTAATGGCTCTGTACGCAATCTGTGTGATATAGAGCAAGTAGGTTCAAAGGAGTAAAGATTACTATATATGATACATAAAAAAGAAGCGATAGAAGAGACAGCTCCTCAAATTAAATTCTCGCAGCTTATCTGGCCAAGTTATCATATCTTGTGGTGCCTCTGTAAATCTAAAAATGCTATAAGCATTTGAATTAACAATCCAGATGTGGGCTACGTAAGCTGTAGTAAAGGCAACCAGTTTAGGAGAGTAGACACTCCAAATAAAAACTGACACAAGGTAGAGGACTCTTTAGTCCAGTAAGATAACCTCTCTAGTGCTGGTGGCATGAATAATGCACCCACTCCATGCTGTAAAGTGGTTGGTGATAGGAAGGGCATCCAGCCAGAAAACACTACCAAAAATATGCTCAATCTGTTATACTCAAGTTATCACATCTTATGGAAATTCTGTAAATCTACATCAATCTGTCCACTAATAAAGATGCTATAAACATTTGAATTAACAAACATGCAAATCTAAAAGTCAAAAAAACCTTGTAGTCACCAGGCACCAATATATAATTTTTTGCTTGTATGTTCTTTCTTTCTAAAGTACAATTCCCTTATATTTTTAGAATATTCTTCAGTAACACAACTATCTGTTGCCTCAGTTTACATATACATATTTCTGCTATTTACCATGTTGAAATTCTAGCATATTGTTAACATTAACTTATTCATAGGAAATATTCATCATAGCTTGCTTTTGGCATCAACCCAAGCCGTGACTAAGGAAGCAGCATTTCTTGATATACCTTTCTGGAATGGGGTGAGGAAGGATACTCAGAAATGATAGCATGTATATGAGTCATACATATATCACCACACACACACCAATATATATATACATATATACATAGAGCACTCTTTTTTCCTTTGCTTTTCCTTTGGAACTTCGTAACACACACACACACACACACACATATATATATATATGGCTACTGAGATAGCCTAAAATATGCATAGCAAAACTCTTGCATGTTTATTATAAATAAGCATATCATAATATTATATATGCCTTCATACACTCCACTATATATATTTATATATATATATATATATAATTGTTTCTACTTTTGGCACAAGGCCAGAATTATTTCAGTGTATTACTGGTACTTTATATATATATAATATAATATATATATATATATATATATATATACAGTGCCCCGCAAAAGTTTACAACACATTAGGAAAAATGCAGTTTTAGGTATTTTTAATAAAGTTAGGGTAATGAAAATTTAACTACTGATAGAACATATAATGAGGCATTTAATGATACAATCATATTTTTAAAAAAATAACAAGGAAATAACACATGAAGAAAAATCAATATTTTTATAACGCAAAAGTTTACAACACATTTTATATTTATCGCTTTTTTTCAAGAAAATTCTTAAATTTTCAGATTTTATATTCAGTAGAATGTTCTAGATTAGGTTTAAGGGCTATTAAAAACATTACATCATTATTTGTCTGACAACATTGACAACCGTCCTGTAAACATGGACAATATGGGGAAAAATAAACTGATTGATCACGACCTCTGTAAACGCAATGTAGACCTTCATACAAATGGTGTTGGTTATAGAAAGATATCTGTCAGTTAAATGTGCCATTGAGTTCAGTTGGTACAATAATTCGTAACTGGAAATCTCATCATTCCATCTGTCCTCTAATTAGTTCTGGTTGTCCTAGAAAGATAACGGAACGTGCAGCTAGGTTATTGACGAGAAAGGTTGGCAACGAACCCCGGTGTACTCTTAAAAATCTTCAAGATGACCTAGAAGAAAGTGGAGTAAAAGTGAGCACAGATACAATTAATCATTCACTACATCAATATAATATCTTCTCGGGGTCTCCAAGGAAAACACCACTTCTTACGAGGAAACACGTTCTTCGTCGATTAAACTTTGCAAATGAGCATCTCATCAAACCTGCGTCATTTTGGGAAGATGTACTTTAGTCGGACGAAACAAAAATTGGCAAAAGTCTGGAGAAAGAAAGGTACTGAATATTCGCTGAAGAATACTATTCCAACTGTAAAATTTGGAGGTGGATCAATCATGGTCTGGAGTTGCTTTAGTGCCACAGGAGTAGGAAATATTGAAATAATAGAAGGAAGAATAGGTGGCACTTATTATAGAGGTATTTTCCAAAGGAATTTACATCAAAGTGCACATTCTCTCAGCTTAAAGCCAGGTTGGTTTTTTCAACAAGATAACAATCCAAAGCATACTGCAAAGCTAACACAATCTTGGTTAAGTACGAATGGAATAAATGTTCTAAAATGACCATGTCAGTCTCCAGATCTTAACCTGATCGAAAATTTGTGGAGAGAATTCAAAAAAGGAAACCCCAAAATATCCCTGAACTAAAGAAGATTTGTTGTGAAGAATGGATAAATATTAGCCAAGAAACATGCAAGAAGTTTGTAGGAGGCTACTCCAAACACCCTACAGGCTGTAATTGGCAACAAAGGTTACGCTACGAAATATTAAGAGATGATTTAATAAATGTGTTGTAAACTTTTGCGTTATAAAAATATTGATTTTTCTTCATGAGTTATTTCCTTGTTATTTTTTTAAAACTATGATTGTATCATTAAATGCCTCATTATATGTTCTATCGGTAGTTAAATTTTCATTACCCTAACTTTATTAAAAATACCTAAAACCGCATTTTTCCTAATGTGTTGTAAACTTTTGTGGGGCACTGTATATATATGTATATATTTATTTATGTATGTATGTATATATATATATATATATATATATATATATATATATATATATATCACTGTAAATGAGGTTGGTGTTAGGAAGGGCATCCAGCTGTAAAAATCAAGCCAGAATCAGTTCCCGTCCCACCCTTGCAAACAAGGAAAAGCGGACGTAAAATGATGATGATGATGATGATGATGATGATATATATATATATAGTGAAAGAGTGAAGAATAACATGGTCGGCTGTACAAAAAAGGTTTTATTTACAGTATTAACAATTATTTCATTGATCAGGTGAGTCTAAAGGCCGCTAATCACTCGAAGTTGCGTCACTCGACCTTAAACACAGTGTGTGTCTCTGATCAAATCATCAGAATACTGATGATAGCATGTGTATGAGCCATCCATATATCACCTCACACACCAATATATATATATATATATATATATATATATATATATACATAGACCTCAGTCTCAGATGCATACAACAAAGAGGTCAAAACACAAGCATTATACATTTTTAACTTTTTCTCAGTATATATATATATATATTTATTTATTAAAATAAGAGATTAAAGTTTAAGCAAAGAATCGCTGCTTTCACCCTTAACGGGATCTTCAGAAGATCCCATTAAGGGTGAAAGCAGCGATTCTTTGCTTAAACTTTAATCTGTTATTTTAATGAATATTTGTTCTACGGTTTTATATATTTTATATATATATTATCCTTATCGAGCCTTCTTCGGATTTTAGCCTGAGTTTGTTTTCTCGTTGCTTTGGTCCTTGCGGCTGGCTTACCGGTCGCAATCTTCAATTTGCCAAGCTGTCTAAACATAATGTTATTACTCTAAGGCAAAATACCTTATTGAGTGCTTAGCTGCACATTCCGGATTGCATTCGTTAGCTGCAGCCAGAGCTTCTATTATGCTGAACTTCCATTTGTATATATATATATATATATATATATATATATATATATAAATATTTAATATAGAAATGGCTTCTACAGGACTAGAACTGTTTCATTTGGAAGAAATCATCAGGAAGCCGACTGTGAATGGAAGTCATTGGTTGATAGAATTTAAAAAAATGACCTCCACCCATCCCAATCACCACCCTCTCCTACCACCAGAAAATGTATAAATACCACCATATTACATTCAGTCGGCTTCCTGATGATTTCTCCCAAATTAAACAGTTCTAGTCCTGTAGAAGCCATTTCTATATTAACTATTTATACTCTGCTATGTATTGAGTACCTTACTTTCTGTGGTTACCCCCGATTGAACCCGGATAAACATATATATGGGTATAAGAGGGATAAGTTGTGGTGTGCAGGAGAGAAGGCTGAGATGGTATGGACATGTGATGCGCATGGAGGATAACTGCTGGGTGAAGAAGTGCCAGGAAGTCCCAGTGGAGGGAAGACGCTGTAGAGGTAGACCACGAAAAACATGGGTGGAGGTGGTGAGAGCAGACCACAGATTGCTGAAACTTCCCGAGGAGGTGACGAAGGACCGTGACAAGTGGAGAGATGCTATGCTCAATAGGACCCGTCCAACCCTTGCAAGCAGAGAAAAGCGGACATAAAATGATGATGATGATATCTATATATATATATATATAGTGTTGTAGATAATACAAAGCATTGTGAGATATATATATAGTAAATTACCTTTTTTTTCAAAAGCCAGTACAATCCAATAGAAAATAAGAAGGGCAAATGATAATAAATGATGGTAAACAAAACAAAGTAAAGTAATATTTTACCCAGTGTATTATAACATGATATTTCAGGGGTATTACTCCCTCTTCAGATGTGGAGCTGAAACAGTCCAAGATAAAACAAATGAACGATTTGAATTTTCTTCTCTAACTGATCCTAGGTCAGAAAGGCATGCGGTGGAATGGTTACTATAGAACCACCGTCCATGCACATACATTTTTCCAACACATAGGATCAGTTAGAGAAGAAAAGTCATATTGTTCATTTGTTTTATCTTATACTGTTTCAGCTCCACATCTGAAGAGAGGGTTATGCCCGGAAATATGTTATAATACATTGGGTTATTACTATACTTTGTTTTGTTTACCATCATTTGCCATTTCAATTTTCTAACGCATTGTACTGGCTTTTAAAAAACTTATCTGTCATTTACTATATATATATATATATATATATACTGGCTGGTTGGATATTGGATGGCTGGCTGACTGGCTGGCTGTTGGATGGCTGGCTAGCTGGCTGTTGGATGGATGGATGGTTGGCTGGCTGTTGGATGGATGGATGGCTTTGGATGGATGGCTGTTTAATCTATAAGAATAGTTATAGTGGTTAGTTAGTGACTAAGTTGGTTCATTGGTTAGTTAATCAGAGAAGTGACTAGCAGGTATATAATAATTGTTTCTACTTTTTTTTGCAATAATTGTTTCTACATTTGGCACAAGGCCAGCAATTATCCTAGTGTATTACTGGTACTTTATTTTATCGACCCCGTAAGGATGAAAGGCAAAGTTAACCTCGGCGGGATTTGAACTCACTTTTTTCTGTAATAATGGTTTCTAGTATATGCACAAGGCCAATAATTTGGTGGTGGGGAAAGTCGATTAAATCAACCTCAGTGCATTACTGGTACTTTATTTTATCGCCCCAGTAAGGATGAAAGTCAAAGTTAATCTTGGCGGATTTGAACTCAGAACGTAAAGGGCCATAACTCTATGCGGCAAAGTCTGGTGTCTGACGCTCTACCGATACTGCTAATAATAATAAGTATAAATCGTAACTAGCCATAGTAGAGCAGATATATATATATATATAGTTAAATTATACTACATGTAGCTACGTAAATAGACATGTAGCTAGCTAGATAGATATAGATGGTGACCCCATCCTTTCCGCCCTTGCCCCCACCTAACACACACACACTCATACACAAAAAATGTACAAATTTTAAGTAGTAAATGGTTTGGGAATGTTGCTGTAGGTAAAGGAAGAATTTATTTGGTTGTTTGTTTTTGTTGTTTTGTTGTTTTTGTACTTCTTTTCCAAAGTGAAATAGATATTGGTTAGCAAGAGGAGAAGGAAGAGGAGCTAAATAAAGCCTGTTTTATACATAAACACAAACATACTTTATCTACCATTCTCACTCACTTTCTCTTTCCCTCCCTCTCTTTATCTCTCTCTCTCCCCTCTCGTTCCCATCTCTTCATTTCTATTTGTAACTGCTACTGATATAAATTGGAATATTTCTTCTAGCAGAATCTCACAAAATAAAACAACTGTGTTGCCTCTTTAGCTGCAATCTCACACAAAATAAAACACATAAAACATACAGTTTATACAAAAATACCAACAACAACAACAACACCAAAAAACAAACGCAGCAACAATAACAACATTGTCATCAATAAGGGAAGAAGTTCTTGACAAGGTATTTTGCTTACCTGTGAAAATCTGTGAATCAATACGATGACAAATCCTCATTATCCCTATTCGCGATCCCTCACACCATTATACAGCAGACTGCCCTCATGGAGTATGTGGGAAGATCCATGGACTGATATGCCACCACTCACTCGACTTTCCGACCAACATTTCGGAATGTCGCCAATGATGGATGATTTCTTTAACCACTGGCAGAATTGGCGTCGTACTAACATGCACACTGGATTTCAACATACCATGCCAGTCAGCCAACAACATACAGCTGCTGCAGCCACAGGATTTTCAGAAGTAAGGCAACATTTTACAGCCCAAACTCTGTTACTCTCACATTTATCTGTTGATTTTTGTTTCCATGTTAGAAAACTTAACTCTTAATATCCTGTAATGATTTAGCAGAAAATACAAGGGTTAGCTGAAAAGTTGACTATGAAGGAGTGATGCTAGTGCTGTGAAATCTTGCACGCATTAATTTCAACTCTTCTTATTAAGGACTGCATTGTTTCTTTCTCAGGACTAAACTCATTAGGTCATTCCATGGGAGTATTTAGGTAATCATATGAACTTCTATGAATGTTTATATCATCTTTACTAGTGGACATTGTGTAAATTTGTAGCAGAAAATATCTAAAAACAGGTTCATTAATTCAAATGTTTATACTATGAACATTTATAAACTTTATGGATCTTTACTGAAGGACAAATCGTTGTAAAAATGTTCAGTAAATTAAAGTGAAGACTTTAGTTTTTAATGTACTCAAGAATGTCTTACTAATGTGGTTTCATGTAGTACAGGGTATTAAAAGGTAACACTTAACATCCAATAATGATTTAGTAGAAAACATCTAAAAACATGTTTGCTAATTCAAATGTTTATAGTACATTTTCTAGTGGACAGATTGTGAAAATTGTAGTTTTATTGTGATGCAGTCTGTATTTCTCAAAAATTTCTTGCTAATGCAATTTCAGAATATTAACAGTTAAGTCAGATAATTTAATTTTTTTTTTCGATTTTGATAATAATAACAATTAGCATGCTTAATTAATTTTTAAAAATAATTTTCAGAAGTTTTTTTCTTTTAGTTAAAGTTTATAGCTTAATAAGTGTTGTAACAAAAATTATAACTGATTTCACAAATCTACAGGGTGGGTGGAAAAAAAACTCTTTATGGAAAATGATTTATAACTTTTGATTTACTGTGTCATCTTGGGACAGCATCAATGACCTCATATTCATGCAAAATGGGGCTGCTCCTCATTTTCTGTGCACTGTTCATGAGTGGCTTGATGCCCAATTTCCAGGATCATCGAGGTCCACAAATGACCATGCAATATTTTCCTGTGGGGTTGGATGAAAGAAGAAGTTTATAGCTTAAAACCAAAAACTCTGATGTCTCAGTTGGAGTGACATTCGTTATGTACTGACCAACATACCGCCTGAGTTCCTGATGAGGTCAGTCGTGGACAACACTAGTAGTCAACACTGGTGCCCATGTTGAATTTTAACAGTGTTCTGTACTTCTACCATTATACTGTTCAAAATAACAAAATGTTTTACGAAAATTGACCACAAAGTAATAAAGTTATTAACAATTTAAAATAGGGAGTTCCTTCCAACCACCCTCTATATCAATACGATATATATCAAGCTGAAATAAGTGGTGCAGTCAATTTAATTGGCTAAAATTCATGAAGGTGATGCTCCAGTATGGCCATAGTCCAATGACAAGAACCAGTAACTGAATAAAAGAATGTAAAATGTATGTGTATGTATGTAGGTATGTATATATGTATGTCAGGCCACCAGTTGGTGCTACTGGTAACATGTATCCCAGTACAACTTGTCCCATGGTCGGGTCGTTGGCGACTAAACTGGCAACCCCACCAAGGTTTTTTGGTGAGGAGGGTGACTTTGGACATCCTGCAGGACTAAAAACAAAACCTGTCAAAGGGCAAAGGAGCTCTTAAGAGTCAATGGCCATCCAAAATCACCGGGGGAGATGACCCCTTAGCCTTTGTCAAGGTAGAATTCTAGGAGAAGGAAAACTCTGATATAATACCTGCAACCCTGATGGTATCCAATGATGTTGACTTGTTCTTCTTTTTGGTAAATATCATCTTGGTTAAGAGAGTGGGACTGGCTTTGTGCAGTGCCTTTTCTCACTATAAAAGCTTCACGGCACAGGCATTGCTTTATATCTGGAGATCTCTCTGCACTTGTCGTCACATGGTACCATGGGCCCAGCACTATGTGTCAATAATTGTCACAAGTGTAGTGTTTGTACCAGAGCTTTCAAGTCGCTGGCTGGACTAAAAAGTCACATTTGTTCAGCGCATCGGTAGGAGTTCTCCTACATGGATATAAAGTAGTGGCCGTACTCGAAAACGAGTTGGCAGCCACCATATATGTGTGTATGTAAGTGCATGTATGTATGCATGTATATGTGTGTATGTATGTACGTGTCTATGTATCTATCTATCTATCACCTACAGGAAGTTATGTGCCAGTCTCGCTGGTAAGTTTTTGTCTTTTTGCTTATAAAAAACAAACACTATATGGATGATAAAATTGAAGCATTTCCCGCCGTAAGTGGCAATGGGAACGTTGAAATGAATATCACTATGACAACAATAAGTATGGAAACACAAACGACACAAAAAAATATTGAACAAGAAAAAAACACAACTTCACAAATGAACTCCACAACCATAAATCAAACAATTGAGAACAACAACAGCAACCATAAAAAATCTTTTGCCACAATAAGCAAAGGAAGTTTTACAAATATCGATATTTCCAGTGCAAAGGAAATGATCAATGAAGGGGAAAAATATGTTACCTTCGAGGAAAAAGGGGATTTAAAATCGATTTAAATCGATTTAAAAGCCGACAGAATGCGAAGGACTGATTTTTTGAAACACAATATAAATGCATTACAAACATTAACAGGGGATAATTTAGAATGGATACAGCTTCGGTCGTTTCCGCACTCAAGTCTGTATTATTAAAATTCAAACCCAACAGATTAGAGTGAACACATACGTTAATCATCGAGGAAGATGACTTTGTGCGAGTAGGAAAATTGAGATACCTGAACTGATGCGCCAGTTTCTGCGATTCTAATCTGCTACTGAGGGTCCGATTGGAACCACCATGTGCAGAAATTTCGTAATGCTAGTATGCATTACATAATTTGGCAGGGAATTGCATCATATATATAGTGTGGATTTTTACAGAAATGTCCGCCATACACCAGTACAACAGACTAACATAGTAGCTAGAACAGTTGAGCACTCTTCGGCCTATGGGTTCAACATTCAATATAATGGATACATATGAAATGAACTACTCTTTCAAGAACATATCGGCACCATCGAACCATGCCTTCTCCGAAATGTTACAAGAGAAAGTGGAAGAAATTGTATGGAGTCTAAGATGGAAGGCCCTGTTTTTTGATGGAGAGATGGAAACCACCGCCACTGAAAAATTCAATATCAAATCCACCAAGCACCCACCCAAAGTTGGGGACCTTGCAGACTTTGAAGCAAACCTCTTAGACTTAATAGCTAGCATAAATTTCTAAAAGTCCTCCTAAATGATACTAAGAAATTCAGATCATCAAATAATGTATTTGTTTTCAGACAAAACTAAGAACCCATATGGAGTAAATAGGGATAGATATAATCAACTAAGCAATATAACTAGCAAATAACAGAAAGCCACACCTGACACTTACAACTTTGTTAACAATGAAGCCAAAGAATTAGCGAGAAATTTGAAAATAGACTAGAGAGATTAGCAAAGCGTGATGCCTTCATTACCCTGAAGGATCACAAAATGGACTTTACATCCTGCAGGCTCATAAACTTGAGAACAGAATTAAGCCTAGCTACCAAGATCTTAGGAGAAATAAACATACACATCACACACAACATGAGCATGTTACTCTGAAACAATACCACATTGGTTATATCCTGGTTCAAAGACATCCCATCAAAAGCCAGGGCTAAGTTTACCCAGTTCAATATAATTGATTTTTGCCCTTCTATCACTAAACCAATGTTAGACAAGGCCTTGGACTTTGCACATACCTTCGTAGCTAACAGTAACCAAGAACTCAACATTATTGGCAGTATTGGTAGAGGGTCGGACGCCTTGCTTTGACGCATAGAGTTACGGCCCTTGCCATTCTGAGTTCAAATCCCGCCGAGGTTAACTTTGCCTTTCATCCTTACGGGGTCGATAAAATAAAGTACCAGTAATACACTGGGTAATTGTTGGCCTTGTGCCTAAAGTAGAAATAATTATTTACCATTCACAAAAGACGCTTTTATTCAACAACTAGCTACAGTAACCAGTAATACTCAGGAAAGGTGGGGGTTATTGCAGTTATTGAAGAAATTATAACTGTTGTCTTGTCCTCTCTTTGTTACTTTTCCTAAGTTTATCATTACTAATCTGTGATGAACTTGTTATATTATCTCACTCAATTAATTCCGATGACTTACATTTCTTAATACATATCTTACTTTCTTCTTACTTTTTTTCTTCCTTTTCCCTTTTGTTCATTTCTTTTCATGAGACTTTCGTGTGTACTTGTTATAGCTTAATTGCTATAAGTTATTGTTTTGTCTTGTCTCTTACTCCACTGGACAGTGCTTTGGCTTGTGTCAGACGCTGTGACGCCAGGTTGACCAATAGTACTATTAGTAGGGGGTTGAAACTGCTAAGATACACCTCAATGGCTAATGAATGACCCTGGAGTTCTGTATCTTTCGTTTATATTTTTATTTTCAAAAAATTGTTTTTCATTTTGCCTTATTTTCATTTGTTGTTTTGTCCTCTCCTTGTTAATTATCCTAAGTTTATCATATGTGTGTTTTGAATTATTTAAACTTATTTTTCTGCTTCTGATGAAGTTATGCTATATTTTCTTTTTCTTTATACATTTTTATCATAAATTCATTGTTTTAACTGTATAGAACATTTAGTTTATTACTTGACTCCATCTCTTTGTTTATGAAAACCATATGAAGCTGTGTATAAATTTATTTTGCTGGGGTCGACAATTAAGTGGTATGATTTCCACATATATGACGGCCTCAATTCATCAGATAGCACTAAGAGATGTAAGCAAGCAGCTTCTAGATTTTTCGATATTGTATATACACACATATATATGTGCATATATATATATTATATATACACACACACACACATATATATACACACACACACACATATGTATGTGTAATATATATTATATATGTGTATATATATATATATATATATATATATATCCAAAATTAAAATTAAGGGTTGTCATGTCTGAGAGACATGCGCCATATCCACCGTAGAATAAGCTCAAAGATTAGATCCGAGCATTACATATCAACTAGAAATAGATTGACATATATATATATAAAATAAATACATGAAACGATCACAGGGAATAATTTGTAAAGAATGTAGGCACACATAGGTATGGATATATATACGGCCCCTTGATTGTTGAGCTAATTCAGTTGAATAGGCTCGGCTGCTATTTCTGGCTGTATTTCACGCCACTGGGATGACGTTCAACGAGTGTATTTTTTTAAAAATGCAACACGTGGTTCGAGTCATTCACAGATTTGCAATTGCTTTGTAAACACAGATGGTTATTTTTCTTCTCCTTTGGTGAAGATCCAAGAATTTAACTGCTGTGATTTACGGATTAATAGGTGAAATATATTTCTTACTTAAAGAAATATATACAAAGAAGATTAATCATTTTAAAAGGTATCTATCTATATTTGAAGTTCTAGTCAAACTTTAATTAGTTACCTACCTAGCTATGTGTGACTACATTCTTTACAAATTATTCCATGTGATTATTTCATGTATTTATTTTATATATATGTCAATCTATTTCTAGTTGATATATATATATATATATATATATATAAGCAAAAGGGATATTTAATTTGTTGGTAATTCAACAAATATATATATATTTGTATTTTATCTGATGAGATCGTACCAAAGTTTTGGTACCCTTGAAATATATATAATAAAATAAATATGGTTTTATAAATATAGTTTCCATTTATTAATATCATATATATATATATATATATATATAAACCAAAACTGAATACTAACCAATACTTATTACTAATTTTTATTTATTCCTAATTAAACTATTTTTCACTGGGAACAATTTGTCAGCATTTTGTTTTCCTTTTACCATTATATATATATATATATATATATAATATATAGTAAGAAACACAGTAAACCGTGTGTCTAAAATTACAAGGGTTGAAAAACCACATTTGTTTGAAATATTTAACCAAGAAGCAGACAGAATGATAAAATAAAAATATATTATTATACAAACCGCCTCAATAACCATTATATCTCTCGGACAGATTAGGGATAATCTGTCCGAGAGATATAATGGTTATTGAGGCGGTTTGTATAATAATATATTTTTATTTTATCATTGTCTGCTTCTTGGTTAAATATTTCAAACAAATGTGGTTTTTCAACCCTTGTAATTTTAGACACACGGTTTACTGTGTTTCTTACTATATATTATTAATCGGCTCAGTATTTTTATACTTGGAGCTCAATAGTTACAGGGTTCCAATTGGAGTTTTAACTCTAATTTTCATATATATATAAATACACACACGTGTGTGTGTTAGCATGTGTGTGTATGTATGTACTTTTATATACACATACACAGCAAGCCTGGTTACTTTTACAATTAAAAATATTTCCATAAAATGAAAACCAATAAAACATCTGCTATTATGTTTTATTTAAAGGTGACCAATGATGAGAAGGAATTCAAAATACGTCTAGATGTGAGCCATTTCACTCCCGATGAAATAACTCTCAAGATTATTGACAATAGAATAGTTATACATGCCAAACATGAAGAAAAACAAGATGAGCATGGATATATCCAGAGAGAATTTAAACGACAGTATCTTCTTCCAAGGGTCAGTATTTTATATATTCCCTACTGAAATAACAAGAGCTCGACCGTAGGGTAGAACCTCTACTTTCTTGTGATTGGAAATTTTTGGTTTGTTTTTGTTTTATAATTTCTTGATCCTCAATTGCTTATAAATCATCATCATCATCAGCATCATCATTATCATCCACATCATCATCATCACCACCACCATCATCAACATCATCTTCATTACCACCACCATCAACATTATCATTGCCACCACCACTACCAACATCAACATCATCATCGCCAACACCATCACCACCATTATCATCATCACCATCACCATTATCACCACCATCATCACCATCACCACCACCATCACTATCACCAGCACCACCACCTCCACCACGACCATCATCACTATCACCACTACCATCACCATCACCATCATCATGTTATATATTTTCTACTAAATCATTGGAAGATGTTCAGTGTTTCAACCAATATTATTTTTCTGCCGAGGTTGACTTTGCCTTTCATCCTTACGGGGTCGATAAAATAAAGTACCAGTAATGAACTGGGTAATTGCTGGCCTTGTGCCTAAAGTAGAAACAATTATTTTTCTATTGTTCTTCTCCAGGAATGTGATGCAGCAAATGTGACCTCAGCGCTGGCATCTGATGGTGTTTTAACTGTCCGAGCAATTAAATCATCTTTAAATAGTGGTGAAAGAATCATACCAATTACTCAAGAAAGTGCTGGTGCTAATCTTTAAGTATTTCAGAGAGAGGAGAGAAAAACAAACACAACAAAGAAAATGGCTAAAATGTTTTACTGCTCTGCAATATTTCAAAAAAGGAAAATTGCTTTAATTTCTGCTGCAAACTTTTGCGGTTTTATAGACCATGTGAACATTTAAAATCAGTCTTAATTTATTGTTTAATAAAGTATTTATTGTAAATTTTGTTACTCTATTTGAAATAACGGTTCAGAAATATATTTTATTTTTTTTTACTCACACATAGTACACATACATACATACATATATAACTGCATATACACTTGTACACATACAAACCATATGCACATGCACACATATAACTCAAAACATCCACATCTATACCTGCACACATATGCAGACATTCATACATATCTACTTAGTTGATGTTGCTTAAATTCCAATGAGAGAGTCTTGTGTCTAAGTTAGAAACGAAACCGACTCACTCTCTCTATTGGTAAACATTTGTGAAATTATAAAACCAGAACATACATACATATATATACATACCCACACATACAAACATACATACATACACACACACACACATACATACAAACATAAATACATATACACACCCACACACATACATATATACAAACATACATACACACACACACATACATACATACACACCCACACACTTACATACATACATACACATACATGCACACATACATACAAACATATATACATACATAGATTGATAAATGAGCTTTAGAGTGTCTGACTTACTTTATATGGGCATGTGTTTACAAGGAAAAGACTCAACTTACATTCTATGTGACAAAATGAATGGATACAATACAGCTGATGATTGACTATTGATTAACCTGACTATTGAGTGATAAGTCATGAAATGTGTGTGGCTATTGTGTGATGTATCATGAAATGTGTGTGGCTATTGTGTGATGTATCATGAAATGTGTGTGGCTATTGTGTGATGTGTGTGGCTATTGTGTGATGTGTCATGAAATGTGTGTGGCTATTGTGTGATGTCTCATAAAATGTGTGATGTGTCGTGAAATTTGTGTGGCTATTGAGTGATATGTCGTGAAATGGGTAACATTGAATGATTTTCAGAAACTAATCTTCAGATGATGCTAACTTCGATTTATTTAATTTAAAAAACCAAAACAAGTATTGTACATAGTTCAATTGATATAGAAACATATCTGGTGGGTGGAGATGGGATAATATTAATATAAATAGCAAGAGGGTAATGGATTAGCAGAATTAATAAAGCGTTGGATAAAATTCTATTGCAGTATTTGTTCTGGCTCTTTAAATTCTGTGTTCAATTTATTATATATTTTGTTCTATATTCTTATATTATATATTTTGTTAGGGCGGTGGATTGGCAGTATCGGTAGAGAGTCGGACGCCATGCTTTCCGGCGTAGTTACGTCCCTTTACGGTCTGAGTTCAAATCCCGCCGAGGTTGACTTTACCTTTCATCCTTACGGGGTCGATAAAATAAAGTACCAGTAATGCACTGGGTAATTGCTGGCCTCGTGCCAAAAGTAGAAACAATTATATATTTTGTTCTTAAATCTCTATTTTATTTTCAATTAATCAAATTTTTTTAATTTTGTTTGAATAGTTAATGAATTGATGGAGGTATTAGATAAAGTCAAGGGGGTAGGGGATGTGTGAAATTATTAGTGTCAGATGTTTTGTAGTGCCTGTACTGGCTATGTGTAATCTGAGTTTCAATCTTGTCACCAAGAAAAAAGGTGCCACTTCTACTAGGAATTTTGACCAACGGATAGTATCAGCACATCCTACACTTCAGTATGCAAATGAAGCTAATTGTCCCATGTACATAGGCACCAAAACTATATGTTTGCACTTATTTTAAGTTCCAGCAGAAATCGAGGTGAAGGAGAGCATTATCTTGGTAATGACCATCAATCAGAAGCAACCATCGGTAATTTCCTCCTTGCTTCTGCTGGAACTCACTATGTGGCACACCCTACCACCAGTTTCAAAAATTCATAGCTGACGGCTTTCAAATGTTTATATGTAAACATACTATATATATATATATATATATATATATATATATCAGATAGGGTATGGTAAAACCCAGCTAGACCATAACCCACCAGAGTACTCAATAGTTGGGGTAATATGAAAAGATTCAGGACTCCGACCGTTTCGACAGCTAGATCTGAACTAAAATGCCAGTATTTGAGCAATTCTTCAAGGTTAGTTTTGCCTTTTATCCTTATGGGGTTCGATAAAATAGAGCACCAGTTGCGCACGGGGGTTGATTTAATTGAATTTCCCCTTCCGCAAAATATTTGGCCCTGTGCCTAAATCAGAAGCCATTAATTAAAAAGGGTAGGATAATAAAGAAGAAAAAAGCTGGGAAAAACCCACACCACAAGAAATAATGCTGTAACTTCTCTCATTTTTTTAGTTTTTAGGTAAATCTATACACACTCAACCAAGGCCAGACTTTCACCTACTGCTGCCCTAAGCTATACGGAATTTGAGACCCTTCTCTAAAAATGTTTTAAATAATTATACATGACTAGCAGAAAAACCACCCTTCGGGTGATTTTCTGCTAGCATGTGTTGTGTGTATATTGATATACACAAGTATATATGCATGTAGATATGATACGTCAAATAAAATCGTAATTGGCAATATACACAGAAATTGAAGAGAGTCTGTGTTACACTATCTTCTGTAATCAGTAACGTAATCCATGATACATTAAAAAAAAGACAATATTATATATAAACTGCATTAGGAGAAAATTAATGTTTATTTAAGCGATCGCCACCGGAAGTGTTGACATTTGAAAATGTTAAAGAAGTGAATCTTTAAATAAATAATAAAATATATTTAATGAACAGCCACGAAATTTAGTAGATAAATTATGTAATATTCATTTATAATTTATTCAAAGTAATCCAACTTATTTTACTAATGGGATAAAAAATTATAAACCGTACGCAGTCCCGCATTTCTTACTTTATTATAGTTTAGATTATTATTTTTTATATTAATGTTAATGATAAAGAATAAAATCTATATATATACTGTATATATAATTCAAATTAAAAGATATATGTATATATTGAGAGAAAAAGAGTCATATATAGTTAAAGAAACAGTATTTTGTGCTTATAATATATAGAAAAAGGTACATACTTTAAGGTGGAAAAGTTCTTATTTTCCTTTCAAATTTCAGAAACTGAAGCAAAAATCGATCTAAGTAATCGATTATCAATTTTGGTAAAGCTGTGGAAACGTGAAACTAATTATCAGAGGAATCGTCTTTGGATAAGTTCCAATAAAGAACAAAATACCTATATATCTGTTAGGATCCGAGAGTCAGCCAAAACTATAGACTGTATGGTGTGAAGAACGTTTTAACTGTGGCAGCAGATACAAATAGGACTGGACGTCATATCTTCTAGAAAGTAGTGTGAAGTACTAGTCACAATATAAGCAGCTCAACAAATTAAGAATTTGGAGCAGTTATATACGGAGAAACATAATGATCATATATAATATATATGATGATTATGTTTCTCAGTAGAAAAGCTCAATGGACATCGCAGAGCATCAATAATTCAAATTAAAAGATATATGTCTCCATGCTGGAAGAAGGTGTTCATAATAGAGAGTCCATTGTTAGAACAGAAGTCTAATAAGGCTTCTCCATTTGTATTTAGATCAGAGTCGTCATTCCTTCCAATCACTCCTTTTCATGTCAGGTATTGAACTCTTTGTTTAGTGCATAAAGATCCAGTTCATAACACATTCTGACATCCCACCCATGCAGTCATTTCTAGTGCCACACCTGAATAGTGGAGTTTCACTCCTCTATCCAAATCTACAATATTAGAGCTACGGAACTTTGTTGAGGAAACCTTGACTATATCTAGCTGGTAGCATCTAGCTTCCTGCAGTAGTTCCTGCTCCTTCCCTTGTAAGGGTTGTGATGTTCCAGGTTCCAATTGTCAAGGTTTTCTCCCTGCTGGACTCTTTTTGGGGTCTCAGGACACGCAATCTTTATGCGTCCATCCCACACCTCCTAGGACAAGTCACAGGCCCATCACCAATATATGAAATGGAGACTGCAATATATATTTCGAACAGGCCCCTCTACCTAAGGCCTGAATGCGTTCTTTCTTAATCCGCGCAAAAGACGATGCGATATGGTTCTTTTTTGTTTTCCTCACCATAATACAGTTTCAGTGGTCTTATTCACGCCAGTCACCAATCTGGTAGTTTGTCAAAGCCGTGAAGACTGGGCTTATTTAGAGGTTCAATGCACATTTTGGCACTGACTACCTGGCATGGAAAGGAGTGATTGGAAGAAATGGCGATCCTGATCAATGGAGAAGCCTTATTAGACTACTGTTCTAGCAATGGACTCTCTATTATGAACACCTTCTTCCAGCACAGAGATATCCATAAATATACATGGTATAAGGGGAATAAAGGACAGAGATCAATAATTGATTTTGTTATTGTCTCTGATCTTTTCGATTCTGTGTTGGATGTTCGTGTTAAGAGATGGACTGAGCTGTCAACTGATCACCATTTAGTTATCTTCAACTTGAGACCATCTAAAGCCAAAGAAGCCCAAAAAACCGGCAGGTCTAGGACGGCATACAAGAAGCATTGGTGGATAAGGACCAGGTATGCAGAGACTTTTACATCCAAATTCAGAGAACTCCCTGTGCAAAAATCGATTTAAGTAATTGATTATTGATTACCAACTATCAATTTTGGTAAATCTACGGATGATGCAAAACTAATCATCATAGTGGAAGATTTTCAATAAAGTATAAAATACCTTTATATCTGTCGAGATCCGACGTCCAGTCCTATTTGTATCTGTTGCCACAGTTAAAATGTTCTCTCACACCATACAGTCTATAGCTTTGGATCCCAACAGATATATAGGTATTTTCTTCTTTATTGGAACTAATCCAAAGATGATTCCTCTGATAATTAGTTTCGTGCCTTCTGTAGCTTTACCAAAATTGATAGTTGGTAATCGATTACTTAGATCGAATTTTGCTTCAGTTCCTGAAATATGAAACGGTACTGTAAGGAAAATAAGAACTTTTCCACCTCTCTAAATATGTATGTAAAAACTAATAATTTTTCTTCCCCATTTTATTATTCGTATACATATGCAACTTAACTGCACTTTGCACATCTGCCGTTGAAAAAGCATATAATGCTGAAACCGGTATTATTAAATGCAGAAATATCCATTTTATAAATAAATGTTTTGATATTATACTGAAAAAATCTCTTTCTACTGAAAAATGTTTTTTCCTTTTTACTATTTGTTTATATATATATATATATAACCAAAGTTTATATGGTTCGTTGATTATTCAACGAATACAATTTTACAATAGATTAGAAGCACTCAACAGGAATTTTTCATAACCAAAATATATATTTTATTATACATATTTCAAAGGTACAATGGTGTTTCAGTACGTTTTCATCAGATAAAATATATGAGAGATTGGATATGCAACATACCGCTAAGGTTTTGATTATTCAATTTATATATATATAAAAGGAAAAGAATCACTTCACTTGTAGTTCTAAACAATTTGATTTAATTTTATAATATTATGATTTGGTAGATCTAAATCATAAAATTATAAAACCAGTCTGTCGGGCGCCCGACAGACTGGTTGGTCAAGATGATATATATATTTTAGCCGTGCTCGCACCAACCAGAGGTATATGGTCTTTAAAGCGATGAAATACCAATGAAGGCTGGAAGATCACTGATGAAGGACTAATTTTATTCATATGTAGCCCATTTGCAACCACGCACCACGCCATTTTTTCATATTTTTCATATATTTATATATTTTCCTCCGCTGTGACCCGTCTGTTTCTTTGTTACTGCTTCCCCTTTCTCTGTATCTCACTTTCTTTTTACCCCCTCTGCCAGTCACTCTCTCTCTGTTAGCCTCTTCCTCACACTTTCACTCTCTGCTACTCCCTCTCCATCACTTCCTCCTGTTTGACTTGTGCGAAATTCTTTCCTCGCTCAGATTTCGACCAGGTTGGATATCTTTATTCTCTCTCGTCTACGATTTCACAGAATTTATGTTCATCGATTTCAGGGACTTGACTCCTTCTTCCTCACTTTTCATTGCATTACCATCTTTGTTTGTTTACTGTCTCGCTCGTTCCCCCTATTTACGTGTCCCAACAACTTTCTTTAGCCGTTGCTCGCACCAACCAGAGGTATATGGTCTTTAAAGCGATGAAATACCAATGAAGGCTGGAAGATCACTGATGAAGGACTAATTTTATTCATATGTAACCCATTTGCAACCACGCAGCACACCATTTTTTTATTTTATATATATATATCATCATCATTTTACGTCCGCTTTTCCCTGCTTGCAAGGGTGGGACGGGTCTTATTCAGCACAGCATCTCTCCACTCGTCACGGTCCCTCGTCATCTCCACCGTGAGCTTCAATGATCTGAGGTCTGTTCTCACCACCTCCGCCCATGTTTTTCGTGGTCTACCTCTACCACGTCTTCCTTCAACTGGCATTTCCTGGCACTTCTTCACCCATCGGTCATCCTCCATGCGCATCACATGTCCATACCACCTCAGTCTCCTCTCCCGTACACTACATTCTATCCCTCTCAGACACAGTTTCTCTCTCAACACACATATATATATATATATATCAGGCCAGAATTCTCTCACCTCTTTCTGTTCAAACTGGCTGTAGCCAGCCACTCATACTGATGTTAAGGTATTGTTCTCAAAATAAATAACATCAAAATCTCATAGATTCAATATTATGTGAGGTAAAGCCTTTACTGTGAAAATACAATAGTATATATAGAGTAATGTAAATGTAATGTGAGGTAAAGCCTTTACTGTGAAAATACAATAGTATATATAGAGTAATGTGTAAGTTTGGGGTTTGAGAATGTTTTTAAATTAATTGGGGCATTTACGAAAATATAATTTCTTTGTTAAATGAAACAAATTACTCCGGTTCTAAAAACATTTCATGTGGGAACCTTTAAGTTATGTTCCAAACACTAAATTAATGAGAAACATGTTTCTAATGAAATATTTTTAATGAAAGGGCTAAAGTGTTTACACTTATCTAAAAACCTCCCATTGTAATTTTATGTATGAACCTTTGTTAAGTTATGTTCCAAACTCCAACTAAATAATCATAATGTCAGTTATATTACTAAATCTCTCAAATGATCTGAGAATTATAGGAAGTATCCTTCACTAGAAATACGGTTAGGAAACAGTTAAGGAAGGAAACTAAATATGTGCACACAGACCCACACAACTAGTTTAGACTGGATTAAACCTAAGTGGTAGTTTATCAGGAAGTGTCATTGAACCATACTTGACACACTTAAGGTGTGACCACAACAATGACATCAAGATGTGGTAATATCTGATTGTTACATCATCCTATATACTGATTCTTCCTTTATGGAGAGAGACATTAGACAGGGTAGTGGAATGGCACAATTGCTAGTGGGTCGGACACCATGCTTTGCAGAATAGAGTTATGGCCCTTTACGTTCTGAGTTCAAATCCTGTTGAGGTTAGCTTTACCTTTCATCCTTACGGGATCTATAAAATAAAGTACCAGTAATACACTGGAGTCGATTTAATTGACTTTCCCCTCCCCAATTGCTGGACTTGTGCCTAAAGTAGAAATTATTATTTAAACCAAGGGTGGTGGATTGGCAGTATCGGTAGAGGGTCGGATACCATGTTAGGGTGGTGGATTGGCAGTATCGGTAGAGGGTCGGGCACCATGCTTTGATGCATAGTTACGGCCCTTGCCATTCTGAGTTCAAATCCCACCGAGGTTAACTTTGCCTGACGGAGTCGATAATAAAAAGTACCAGTAATGTACTGGGTGATTGCTGGCCTTGTGCCAATAGTAGAAACAATTATTATTAAACCACTCTACTTGGGTTGAATGGTCTTACCTAGTGTGAAGGTAGTACAGTGGTAGTGTGGTAGTTGTGGTGGTAGTACAGTAGTAGTTGTGGTGGTAGTGTGGTAGTTGTGGTGGTAGTACAGTGGTAGTTGTGGCAGCTGTTTTCTATATTTAATATATTATTATTTATATTTTGTTTTGGTCAATTGTTGAATTTGAGTGTATATATGTATGTTTGAGTGTATATATTTATATATATATGTATGTATATGAAGGCACATGGCTTAGTTGGTTAGAGCATTGGCCTTGCAATTGAAAGGTTCTTCTCAGACCGGGTGATGTGTTGTTTCCTTGAGCAAGACACTTTATTTCACATTGCTCCAGTTTACTCAGCTGTAGAAATGAGATGATAGGGACTGGGTCCATATCATTCCACTGTGAAGTGGTCGTGGAGGTGCCATGGCAAAAAAGCACCCAGCACTCACTGAAAATGAGGTTGGTGTTAGGAAGGGCATCCAGCTGTAGAAATCAAGCCAGCATCAGTCCCCGTCCCACCCTTGCAAGCAGGGAAAAAGCGGACGTAAAATGAAATGATGATATATATATATATGATGGCTGCCCCCTCGTTATCGAGTATGGCCATTGCATGAGGAGAAAAAAAAAAAAATTAATAAATAAAAAAGAAAATAAAAATAATATATATATATATATATACACATATACATATACATATATACACACATATACATTAATAACAATAATAATAACGACAACAACAATAATAATATACATATACACATACACATAAACATATCTATACACACACACACACACAATAGCAACTAACAGCGCTGCGATCGAATGTGGCTTTTTAGCCCAGCCAATGATCTAAAATGTCTTGCACAGAGTCGGCAACCAAAACATTCACTGGGAATAGTCGGCTGTGGTTAGAGTTTGTGTACTTTTGCATGTCGCTTGAGCCCTCCTGCTGATTTACATTCTCTACCACATGTTTGGCAAGCATGATGAGTAGCATCTCCAACAGCAGCCTGGTAGTCAACCACTGGTTTTACTTTATGACTGCGAAGATGATTTTCGAGTCCAGCTTTGCTTAGGCACAGACGCTGCATGTCAGCACCATAGGACCCTCGCCGTCTGGAAGTGCAACAGCAATGCCCTTCCTCACATCCCGCTTTACTTTCTCGTATGCGATTCGAGATGCCTCAAAGGCAACTTTTCCCTCATATAAAGTCTTTCTCCATTTATTACGATCAGCACCAATATTTTCTCATGTATCAGCAGAGATGTTAGCGTCTTTCAGAGAGGCTTTCAAGGAATCCTTATACCTCTTTTTTGGTTTATGTGGCGGTCGTTTTCCTTTAACCAACTCTCCATAAAAGAGTTGTTTTGGTATTCTAGAATCCTTCATCCTGGCAAGGTGACCACTCCAACGGAGTCATTGCTTAAGCACAAGAGCTTCTATACTGTCACACATAGAGCTTTTCAAAATCTCAACATCACTGATGTGGTCCCTCCAGTGAACGCCATGGATCCGTCTGAGACACATCTGATGGAAACGCTCCAATTGCTTAAGGTGGTGTCGATATGTGACCCAGGTCTCGCAGGCATAAAGACAAGAGAGCACACATGCCCTGTACACCTTTACCTATGTCCTCCTGCATATGTCTCAGAGTTGCCTTTCTAGCTTTCCGAAAGCATCACTTGCTTTCCTAATCCTAAGTGAGATTTCACTGTCAAGGTTGCTGTATCGATTGACAGTGCTTCCCAGGTAGACAAACTGATCAACCACTCCAAGTCGTTTACCATACACATAGATGTTTCGTTCAGTGTACTGCTTACCAGGGGCAGGTTGGTACATGACGACAGTTTTCCTGAGACTGACAGTCAATCCTAGGGCAGTGCAAGCGTCAGAAAATGCATACTTATATATATATATATATATAAGTATGTATACATACATACATATATGTATGCAGACGTAACATACATGCACACATATATATATATGTACGTATGGGTTTTACTGAACATTTATTATAATGCTCGGTTTGTTTGTAAATAAACAGCCCAAATTATTATTGTTCGGCAACCATCATTGCCATTTTGTTCAACACTGACAAATTCTAAAAATTGTTGTTTTTCTTTTCTGTCAGTGGGAGTGTTAACAGATTTTGTATACATTGTTAAATTCCGGAGTTAAGGTTACATAATAATTGTTTCTACGTTAGGCACAAGGCCAGCAATAACTCAGTTCATTACTGGTACTTTATTTTATCGACCCCGTAAGGATGAAAGGCAAAGTTAACCTCGGCGGGATTTGAACTTAGAATGGCAAGGGCCGTATAATAAAAGTAAATGATAAAGTAGAAAATCAAACTTTCCAGTTGTTGTCTTCCTGTTTCTTCTACACCAACTACAACGGTACGCGGTGGGGCCCATCCTTCATAGGGGGGGGGGGGGGCTGAACCTGCCTATAGAACTAAGGGGACGGAGTAAGATGACAATCTGATCTGTGGATGCCAGGTCGGTTATGCGTTAAGAGAGAATTCAAAGCAGCCGTAAGGAGTGGGTGGGTAAGTAATAGAGGCGTAGTAGCTCTCTATGTCAAACTTTTGGGCTGAAGAATAAAACCTAATTATAAAATAAAAATATATATTAAATATATTTAAAAAATGAGGCCTCCAATGGTGTGTGACCCTAAGCTTATAGTTAAATCCTGCACTAAATGCAGCACTGACGCTGGTAACAGCGAAAGTTTAGGCACTGGATTAACCAATCACCCTACCTGACCTTTACATAAAAAAAAAAATGGAAATACATAAAATAATATAACAGAACTAATGGAATACAACTTGCGTATACATGTTGTCTATTTATTTTATATTTTATATATACATGTATATATATTTTTTTTATTTTTTTTATGTACATGCTACGTCGAGTATTCCATGAATAGGGCGTGGTTTAAAAAGTTTGGGTTTACTGTGTAAAAAATATATTTCTTTGAGAAAGTTGGAAAATAAAAGAAATTTCATTGGTTGAAAGTATTGATGTCACTGGTGGAGTGCGTTAATTTACAGAAATCGTTTATTTTTAAAGTAACCAAGTCTCAATTTCCAAAAGGCTGAAACTTTCATCTTTTTATTCTACAGGTAAACTAATTCTGTTACTTTACATTTTTTCATGTCACAGCATAGAAATCCTGCTCTTTATATTACGTTAAATATATATACACCAGCCATGTCTCTCCATGTGCGTTTATTTTTCATAATTACGTACGAGGTGAACTTAGCCTGTCTTTAAATTCCCTTTTTGGAATATTCTACAGTGGACTAGGGTTATCGTGTTTTGAGCTCTGCTGATGAACAACTCCAACCGTGACCATCCCCACTGAAATTTTCGCGAAATAATCTTTTTAAGACTATACAGAGCATTTGTAGTTTTTCCAAATAGAAGGATGAGTATTTAAACGGCGATATCCAATTTTAGCGGCCTAAATGCCGCTTACTTGCTGTAGTTGCTGTTTACTTCAATGTATGAGGCTATTCCAACAAATTTACATTCCCTTTTTTTTAGCCGTTAAAAGAAATATAGATTTATTTATTGTTTTTTTATTTTTTTATTTGCCACTGGGGCATAGATTTCTTTATTTGCCACGTTTTTGTTTGTTTGTTTTTTTGCGATTTATTAGCCTTTTGCGGTCACACACACCCCCGTAGAAAGTGTGCGACCTTTCTGCCAGGGAGCACAGAGAGAGAGGGGTACAAGCCGATATAGAGAGATGGCCCACTTACATGGGCCATTATTGCTACTTTCACCCATCTTTCATGGAATTGGCTGGGACTGAGTGCCTTTCTCTCCACCTTGATCCTTCTTTCGAAGTGGTATCGGAAGAAGAGGACCATTTGTTGGCCGGCGACATATCCCCACAGATCGGAAAAAAAAACAAAACAAACAAAAACGTGGCAAATAAATAACAAAAAAAAACAATAAATAAATCTATATTTCTTTTAACGACTAAAAAAAAGGGAATGTAAATTTGTTGGAATAGCCTCATACATTGAAGTAAGCAGCAACTACAGCACGTAAGCAGCATTTAGTCCACTAAAATTGGATATCGCCAAAAATAAAAAATAAAAAACGCGTGAAAAAAAAAATTTCATTTAAGTAACTCCACTTACGCGTGGTAGTAATACGGAAATAAACGATGTTTTGCTTTTATCGGCTGCTTCGACTGAGTACCAACTGCAGATTAAATGGTAGTATTGGCCTTGGATTTTAAATGTTGTTTAATGACCATAGTCAGTATGATCTTTTTCAGCTCCAAAGGACGTCATCTGAAACAGCAATATACCGCATAACATTACTTCTGAAGCGTTGCTTCGTTAGTACGAAATCTAATATGGAGGGTAAATTAATTTCAACTAGTTTCAATTTTTCTTTGTTCTTTAAAATTAAGGGCTGTAAAACGAATTTATAAAAGCTAACGCAATATTGTTAAACCTTCCTATAGATCCTTTGATCTATACTTTAAGCCGTTTTTAGACTTTCGAGGGACATTACTCTCTCTCTGAATATCTAATACTTTAATTGTATCTTTTCCTGTATAACGGCATATCTCTCTCTCTTTAGATGTGTGTGTGTAGTTTTCGTGTGATTCAACCAATAAACATCTTTTATATATATATTGTTTATCTGTGTGATATTGATTCAGTACCGAAATAAAGTTTAAATATTCTTTATTGTGGCTAGAGTCAGCAGCAACACAACCACATTTTGCTACCCGCTCACCCAACAAAAAATTAGACCAACTAGGGAAATTGTATTATAGTCATGGTGTTTCACATGGAAATAGAATTAATGGACCCTTATCAAATAATTATTGGGCGATCCTTGGTTTTAGTGTCCTAAATTATCATCGCCATTCAATTATTAGCTCCATCTCTACACGATACGCTGCTGCTTGATTTTGACATGTTCATTTTCTTACATGCTTCATCATTTTTACATGAATATTTATTTAGTTTTTAAGTTTTTAATAGAAACACTATGCTTCATTTTTACTTGAATATTTATTTACAGTTTTTAACAGAAAAAATATTGCTGCGAAATACATTTCTTTTAACAGATTTACAGTTTTTAACAACAGAAAAAAAATTTCTTTAAACAATGTATTGTTGCGATATACAGTTTAAAATCTTTTCAAAACATTTACCTTCACCAGTTGGATACGTATTGTGTAGAGCTAATAATTGAATGGCGATGATGATAATTTAGGACACTAAAACCAAGGATCGCCAATTATTGTTTCCAGTCTGTGGCGTTCGAGACGTTTGGTCGCTGACAGCGAAGTACTTTTCACTGGCAGCTCACCTTACTGAGGTGTCAGATGATGCATGTGAGAGCGCCTTAGACTCACCATCACCCATGGCAATGCTGCGAGCGTGTTGGCTTGCCTCAAAGTGTGTATGTAACCCCTAAGGTGTGAGGTGCGGCCGACTGTCGCACGTTAAAGAATTAATAAAATTTAAACACACACAGAAATATACGATCAAAGTAGGAAAAGGCTACATATAATCTAATAAGGTTAAATAAAAAAACTGAAAAGAAAAGGGGAAAAAATCATTGAAATTCTATAAAGTGTCCTGTCTTATTTATAAAAATCTTCCCTCGCAGAATTGCATCGAATTCGTTTGATGTTAGTGTGATCTTCAGTTGGTTTCTTGATTGACCCAACACAAAAGACTAATATGTAGTGCTGAACTTTTTGATTTAAATGGTAACGCTGTTGGAACCTTTTCTTCTCTAGAATCACACATATCCAATAAAAATTATTAATTTCAACAAGAACATTTTGGCTAAAACCAATAACACTAACAAATATGTTTGCTTTGAGCGAAGGAGCGAAAACCTCTATGTGGTCGCTTGACCTGTTAGAAATAACAACCAAATTTCTTTCAGGTTGCATTATACCATCTTAAATTAAGAAAGGACTTTTTGGACGGCTCCTTCAAGCCCCAGTTTAATGCCAATTCTGAACTGAACGAGGGCGAGTTCTGAAAAGAAATATAAATATTAAGATTGAGAGTTGGAAGTTTCAGTTTAACATTTTATTCGTAATCAAGCGTAACATGTGTTTCATGAATATATTATATTTTTCCTCCACTGGAGTCGATAAAATAAACTACCAGTAATACACTGAGTAATTGCTGGCCTTGTGCCAAAAGTAGAAACAATTATATTTTTCCTCCAGTTTTTTTTCTAACCTATATCCCCCTCTATCGTCGGATTCAGTCGAAATTAGCCTTGTTGAACCCCTTATTCACCCCACCACTCCTGTAACAGCTAGCTTGCCTCCAACGCCACCTACCCCCCATCCGAGCCCCACTGCCAGAGTTAATGTTGTTCACCCAGTTCCCTCTCTACCTCTATCGTTAACCTACCAATCTTGAATTGGAAAAACTATTCTTGTTCTCTCTAGTTTCTCTCCACGTGTCCAATGTGAAATGCGGATCCCATCAACACCGAATGTTTTGTCAGCGCTGCACCTCAAACATCCAGACCCTCCTGCCGACGGCTTGCACCTCAGTCACCTCCGAGACCTCACCTCATCTCACGAGGTGGAAGCAGGGGTTAATGACTGCTCCAGTCATTAACAGCCCTCACCAACTGTCTCCTCCGTGCCAACTTTCCCAGCCATGCCCGTGATCTTTTCTTCTCAGCCAGCTTGACTGCCCCGAGGAAGAATGACGGAGGCGTCCGCCCCATCGCTGTGGTTAATGTCTTCCGATGGCTTGCAGCCAAGATAGCTTGCAAGTCAGTCAAAGATGACCTGAGTGAGGTGCTAAGCCCTCTCCAGCTCGGAGTGCGAATCAAGTGTGGTTATGAGGCCGCAGCTCATGCGGCCAGACACTTCATAGAGCACGCGCCTCCTCATAAAGCTGGACATGACTAACGCCTTCAACAGCATTAGACGGGATCACATCCTAGAGACATGCCTCAGATGAGCCCTCTCAATCTACCCCCTCGTTCACCTTTTGTATGGAAGACCCAGCTCACTGATGGCCGTCAACAGCAGGGTTACTTCTGCTACAGGTGTCCAGCAGGGGACCCACTCGGCTCGCTCTTATTCGCATTGGTAGTCGACAAGGTAGCCCAGTCGTTCCGGTCACCCCTCAATGTCTGGTACCTCGAAGACCCGACCCTGGGCTGCCCAGCTGAGACGGTAGTTGAGGACCTTCAACAAATCATCCCAGCTCTAAAGCTCCTCGGACTTGAGATCAACCCAACCAAGTCCGAGGTGACCAACATCAGCTATGGAGAGGCTCGCAACGCCATACTCTGCTCCCATCCCATCCTGGCCGGGGCTCGGCTGACACCCAATGACGCCGCATTCATTCTCAGCTCCCCCATTCCTCCGAAAGCCATAAGAGAATGCCTGGAGACCAACCATGCAGATTTGTCCTGATTAGCAGAGAGGCTGCGTCTCATTGACGCTCACCCCGCACTCTTCCCCTTGAAGAACTGTTTCGCCCTCCCCAAACTCATATTCACACTGTGCGGTCCACTTTGCACCCCCACCACTCTGTGCAGATCTTCTTGGGGAATTTGACGCCACCATTCAACACTGTGGAACTCATCTGCAATGTCAGTTTCGACAGCGCAGGCTGGCAACAGGCGACACTCCCAGTGAGGTTCGGTGGTCTCAGCCTCCAATCAGCTTCGGACCTAGCTTTACCTGCCTACCTCTCTATCTCCTCTTGTCGCGCTCTCATCAGCAAGGTTCTCAGCCAGACAGCTGAACCTGAGATGGAACAGGCTCTATCCCCCAGTATACCACGGTCCAATGTAACTGGGACAACATCAATTGCAGGTCTTCTGTCAGGAGGGAGCCCTGTAAGGTTGGGTGACTGTTGCAGCGGGTGTCACTGGTGTTCATCCGGTGGAATGCTTTTGCCGTCTTGTCCGCAAGGCGCAGCACTCCGGCCCCCTTGCCCTAGACCCAAATCCCAATCACCCTCACTCCCCTCTCTTCTGCAACACCACAGCTCTTGCTATCCCCTCTCCTTTTTTTTTTTTTTTATATATTTCCCTATTCTTTCTATTGAAATATATATCATGTGTTAAACACCACTGCTGTATGTTGAATATATTGAATGAGGCAAAACACTGCCTTATTTCGTCAGTGGATCTGTAATGAAAGGATTATATTTTTAAAGTTTCTTTTGAAAATTTTTCTGTGCAGGAAAACTTGGCACTGTCGTTAAACTCTTATTCAGAACTTGCCAACAGATGAGTCATTGAGGGATTCTCTGTAGACATTGTTTCAATTATATGGCTGTTGTAATGATAAAATACACCCAGTATACCCTGTAAAGTCGTTGGCATTGGAAAGGGCATCTAAACATAGAAACCAAGTCAAAAATGGAATATATTGAGCTCTCCTACCATTTAATGGAATATATGAGCTCTCCTACCATCTAATCATTTTAAACATATGTGAGCTCTCCAATCATCTAATCATTTTAAACATATTTTTCTTTAATTTTTCAGATGAATCGAGATATCAGTGGTGGAATGCCTCTTCACGTGGCTTGTGAGGAAGATTTCTCAAACATAATAGAGTTGTTACTACAGTCTAAACTTGATACCAATTTGGTTTGATAAGTCTAGCAACATCCCTCTCCATCTAGCTGGTTGCTATAAAGACAGGAGACCAGTAGAAGTGTTGATTGACTCCAATGCTAACATCAATGTTCTCAACTGGGGCAATCATAGCACACTGCAGCATCTGGTCTGTGAGAGCGGAAAATTTTACGTGACTGAGGCAGTGTTGGAATTTAACTGTGATGTTAATGTTGTTAATGAAGAGAGTAACACACCTACATATGGTCTGTTGTCGAGGATACTGGAACATAGTGGATGTGATACTCCAGGAGTATGGTGTCCATGACATTAACATGAAGAATAAATATGGTAACACACTGCTTCTACACGTAGCTTGTTGCAATGGAGGGCACAATGGACTTGTTGGGATTTAAAGCAGATGTGAATGTCTTGAACAAATATGGCAGTACTTATCCACAACATGTGGCCTTTCAAGATGAACACTCAGCTACAGTAGAGTTGTTACTACAGTCTAGACCGAAGGGAAATCATATAAATGAATATGGGGACACCCTGTTATATATTTCTTGTTGGGGTAGACAGAGTGGAGGTGCTAATGAAGTCACAACACCCCAATGTCAATGTGGAAAATAACAATGGAAACACACCATTTGGAATTTGTATGGTAAGTTCAGAATTATCTAAGATCTTTTGTTCAACAAATTTCAATTATATAATTTTTTCAATAAAAAGATTAAAGTGGTAATTGTGAGGAGAGCTGGACAGCATAAGTCTTCAGAGAAGAAACACCTCTCGGGTGTTTTAGTTCTTAACTTGTTACTCTAAGGGGGCCAGGCCACATCTAGGTCATGACTCCTGGGTGCCCTGCTTCTGATATTTAGTCATTTGGATATTGGAGACTTGTGTATTTAAACCATATGGAGATTTTGTTCACAGAATTTAACTGGAACTCCTTAATTTAAATATTGAATATGATTAAGAACTGTAAAGGATTTATTAAAAGTATATGACATAAAATAATTGTTTCTACTTTAGGCACAAGGCCAGCAATTACCCAGTTATTCTATCGACTCCGTAAGGATGAAAGGCAAAGTCAACCTTGGCGGGATTTGAACTCAGATCGTAAAGGGACGTAACTATGCTGGAAAGCATGGCATCCGACCCTCTACCAATACTGTTGATAGGAAGTTTTAAATTTAGATACTAAAAATGGAATTAGTCAAAGTTACGGCAAAATCTAAATAAAATAGTCAAACTAACCCATGCTAGCATGCAAAATGGACATTAAATGATGATGATGATGATCATGAATAACAGGGTGTATAAACCTGTTATTATTAGACTATTTTAATTAGTCAAAGTTACAATAAAGTCTTCTAATTCAATTATCAAACTCTTACTGCTTTCTAAACATATGTTCTTTAAATACGTTTAAATAAGTTGGTTATGGATGATAGAATGAGGTGATCTCAAGGAGGGGCGGTCTTTAAAGGGAGTACATTTTAAAAATCACATTTCTAATGAATTGTTTGATTTTTAAGCAAATATACTAACATATAATTGTTTGTTTATCTTTTCAGATGGTGCCAAGAACTTTTACCCTTAAATTTGTTCCTGCCTTCCCTATTTTTCTTAACTCTTCAATAACACCGAACCATCCCTAAATTCCTTCTTTTTCTCCTACTTATTCTTGAGAGGGTTGTAAGGACAGAGTCCTGAAACACTCCTTCCAGCAAGTCCTATCAGAAGAAACCATCTCCAATTGATTCACCTAGATCTCTATGTGAGACAAGCTGAGCTCTTATTTATTTTTACACACACAAACATGATGTCCATTTCTACATTTTACATATATTTCCACGCTTCACAAACCAGTAGCCATCACCACATCATCATCACGACCCCACTGCCCACCTTGGAAAATAGAAAAATGTTTTAGCTTGGCGTTGTTTTACGGAACCTCACAATTCTTACACACCCCATGCATGTAACTGTTGCCACCATTCTGTGAAAATTTTGTTGAATTCCAACAAGTATTTTAAAAATATAATAAAAGAAAAATGTTACATCATTAATAATTTGAAACACAGTGTATATATTTCTGTCATCATCGATTAACATCCATCTTCATGTCTGTATGGGTCTGCAACTCCTTATGGAGTCCTAGGGTCACTGCCGTAGAGACATACATCACTTTAAACCTGGAAGAGCTCATCATCTCTCTAGGTTTGAACACACCTGATTTTTTTTTCTATAAGAGAGAGAAGTATGAAAGAAACTTCCTGAGATCCCGCTACATCTCTTGTGTAACAACATTTTGCATATGGGGCAGAGGATGGAATTTCTACCAATACCTTTCCTATATACTGGACAAGGCCACTTGGGTTCTGTTATCTCGTCTACTTACTAGGACCTTAGTCTTTGTGTGGTTGACTTTAAGACCCCTTCTTTCTAGGCCCTGCTTCCACATTTGGAACTTCTTTTCTAGTTCCACCATGGATTCAGCTATGAGTGTAAGATCATCCACGTACAGAAGTTCCCATAAACTCCTGTTTATAGCCTGCAAAATGATAATAAACAGGAGCGGGCTAAGAACAGAACTGTGGTGGATGCCAACCTGTATGCTAAATTCCTCGCTATAGTCATTGTTAACCCTAACTTTGCTGATTGCTTCCCTATACATGGCTTGTACAGCCTTCACAAGCCACTCATCTACTCCTAGTTTTCTAAGAGCCCACCAGATTATGGCATGGGGCACACATTCGAAGGCTTTTTCCAAATCGACAAATGCCAGATAGAACAGTTCACTTTTAGTTAGGTACTTTTCCTGTAACTGCCTCACAAAGAAGGGGGCATCAGTGGTGCTTTTGCTTTGGCACAAATCTAAACTGCATCTCATCTAGATTTACCCTGTCACTAATCAACTGTGCTATGACTCTTTCTGTTACTTTCATTACCTGGTCCATCATTTTTATACCTCTATAGTTACCTCTATCTAGAGCATCCCCTTTACCCTTATAGCAGTTGACAATGATGATGCTGCACCACTCATATGGTATGATGCATCTAGTATTACTTGACCCAGATGTTTTCAGCATCTCAGCAACTATTCCTGATGACCAGCTGCTTTCCCAGCCTTCATATCCTTAATTGCCTTACTAACTACACTGCTAGGCTCTCAATGGGGTTTGGTCTCTTTCTCCCATACAATCTCCTCATTCAGTAATATGTATATATATGTATGATCATCATTAAATATATATATATCGATATAGTATATATAGAGAGGGATAGATATAAATATAGTATATATAGAGAGGGATAGATATAAATATAATATATATATTAATGCACAAGTTAATAAAAACTAACAGAAGAATCCAAGACAAAATGGTAGGATGTATTTTATTTACAAATTGATTCCAGGTAAAAGATTTATTCATATTTTTTACCCACAATGGAGAAAAAACAACAACAATTTCATCCAATATTTATCCATATTTCCTAATTTTCTATGCATATGTTACACATTACATGTACTTCTATATAAACATGTATATATACATACAAATATCTATCTATATGTATATATTGACTTAGACTAAATAGTCTAATAAGACTATTTTATTCATTCAAAATTATGGCAAAATCTAATTCAATTTTCAAATTCCGCTCGCCATTTTCTAAAACATATGTTCTTTATATATATATATATATATATATATATATATATTTCATGTATACATACATATTTATATGTAAATATTCATACACATACACAACCCGCAAAAAATATTCTAAAAAATATATATTATCAGTATAAGAAAAATATTCCATTTTCAGATTGGCCCAATCAAAATTTAAAAGTCCATTTATGTGTGTTTGTAAGTGAGTGAGTGTGTGTGTAGGCATGTATACACATAAGTATATAGATGTTTGTTCTTTTTTCTATACACAGCTAAAGACTAAAGAGCTGTAAATTTATTGCTGACTAAGAGATTACACACAGACACATGCACACACTCATCATCGTTTTTACATCCATTCCTTCCATGCTAGCATGGGTTTAGACGGGTTGTCCTATTGTGGGCAGTGCCCAGTCAGGTGACCTTGTCCTTGCTCATACAGGAAACTGATTTTGGCGTGATTTCCTACAGCTGGATGCCTTTCCTAACACATATATATATATAAAGTAAGCTGATTCCAGAAGCATTCAGAAAATTTTTAAATGTGTGTGTTCCAATGCAAATGACCATAATAATAGTTGAGAGAATCATTTTAAGTTCACACATGTATTTATTATAATATATATATATGTATAAAATTATAAATGCGAGGAAAGAATAGACAAAAATGTACCTATTTTTTTCTTCAAAGTTCTGATTGCAGTTTCTTTAGGCCATTGAACCAAAACTGGTCAAGGCATGACACCATACACACACACATACTTATGCATCTGTGTATGTATCTTACTACTATTTGTGTATATATATATATATATATATATATATATAGGGGAGTGAGAGACAGATCTACTGTAGAAAGAGTTAAGGAGACGAAATGTACTTTGATAAGAGAGGAAGCAGCATGATTATTATTATTTGTCATCTGCTCATCTCTATCGATGTGTCCATTGAATTTTTCTAAGTCATTGTTAGTAACACCATTGCTGCCACAGGGCCAGGAATTCTGATGCATATGTAGTGTTTACCAATTGGTGGCCATTCATACATTCGTAGCAGCTGCCGATCCAGTTTTCTTATGTAGTTTTTACTTTTCTCTTCCGCCAGTTACACTTTTTCCGCAAACGAGATATGATATTGAAATCAACAAATATAAACTGCAAATAAAATTAGTATTTTTATAATATAAAATAGTTTTGGTAAATTTATAGAAGAACAGCCTCTTCATTTCAGTTGTTTTTTATCGTGCGTTACCAACTGATCTATATTTTTCTTTAAAGCCAGTCATTTCTAACTTCTTTAGAGGTTGTATTCATTGATAACATGGTAGAGAAAACACCAAGAAAAAAAGTTGATAGTACATGAAAAAAAACTGAGGAAAAAATATTATTTCCCACTGAAAATTGAGAAGAGCCGTTCTATAATAATACCATATTAAAAAAAGAAAATTATTAATATTCAATAATTTAAATTTAAAATGTTTTTTTTAATTTTTCAATATCCATTAGGACATTGATTGCCCTGCTAAGACTAGCCAAATCATTTTTGAAATCCCTCAAAACCATTTTATAAACTGAAATAAGAATATAAATAAAAATTAATAAAAACCCCAAAATAGGGACTATTTCTTTCCTCAATTTTCCATGATTCATCATCATCATTTTTACG
This sequence comes from Eledone cirrhosa, assembly GCA_964016885.1. NCBI lineage: Eukaryota > Metazoa > Mollusca > Cephalopoda > Octopoda > Eledonidae > Eledone > Eledone cirrhosa. The sequence continues at coordinate 30,711,079 of OZ024748.1, read as the reverse complement.
TCCTTTTCTATGCTACCATGGATTTGGACGAAATGGTCTGAGGAAATGTTTTACAGCTGGATGACAGGACACATATACCTTTAATGTATTTCTTGAGGAAATTCAGCATGACACAGTGTATGCTAAGTCTTGCCCATTGAATTGCTTCTGTCTACCCAATTTCACTCACAAGGCATGGGTTGACCCAAGACTATGGTAAATGATATTTGCCTAAGATACCATACAGTGGGTTTGAACCTGGGACCTAATGATTGTGAAGCTAACTCTAACTATTTGGCCATGTCTACTGCTAAGATAGGGGGTGTGATTTGTGGGGAGATTTGTTCCTAAGTAATTAAAAATTCATTTGATAACATAAGGTTTGGCAGTTGTTTCTAGCAGGTGGACCACTATATTCATTGCCATGTGTATGTGTAATCTCAGTGATAGATCAGTTTTACCAAAGCCAATGCCACTTACCTCAATAAATAAACAACTAACAGCATTACATGCCACAATCAGCAAAAGGATGTTTTTTGAAGTAAGTATCTTCAAATGTGACCATCTAATCAGAGAGAAAGAGAAATGGAGAGGAGTTAGTTGATATATCAGCTAATGTGATAGGCTGTATCAGTAAATATAATACACTATATCAGCTAATGTTGTAACACATCAAATATTGTTATATTTCAGATATCATAAACTATAAATACAAAAAACAATAACAGTATTAATAATAGAGATATAAAGACAATATCATACCTGGAAGAAGTCAGCCAGAAATGAAAATGGATGAAGCAGAAGAAATAGTGTGAAAGCCACAAGTAGTATTGTAACACATGTATATGGTACTGTAAATAGAGAGAGAGTAATATTTATATATAGTAATAGTGGTGGTATTAGTAACCTATGTATGCATATGGTGTATATATGAGAAGAAGGAGTTAGCCTCGTTGATGAACCAGAAACGGCACCATTAGAGTGCTCTCCCTTGCTTAGTTACTAAAGACCAGTGATGGTTAATCACTGCTTCTAGTGAAGTTATAAAAATGTTTATTTCTATGAACATTTCATATGATTTAATATACAATCCCAGTCACAGACACACACATCTATCTATATATATATATATAATGGTGGTAGTACTGTAAGTCTTATCCGGCCCTCGCAATTTGGATTTATCCCTAACTCGAGCTGCTGTGATCAACTCATCGAGTTTCTTGAAGACATCACTGATGTCAGGTGTACGTACGCACACATCAAATCGTCTGCCTTTCATTCTGAGGGAGAAGCCTTTTGTAGCCAGCAGTGGTAGTACCTCCCTGAACTTCCTCCATCTCGCTCTTACTCTGGCTACTGTACTTTCAGAACACCCACCACTGCTGCTAATTCGATCACCTAAGTAGCAGAAGCTATCTACTGTTTCTACAGAGCCTTCTGAGAATTTGGTAACGCTTGTTTCCTGCTTACTGTTCCAGTGCAACTGCCACACGTAAAGCCTACATTCTTAGCTAAACTTCCTGAGATCCCACTACATCTCTTGTGTACTCACATTTTACATATATATATAAATGTCTGCAACTCCTTATGGAGTCCTAGGGGGACTGCCATAGAGACATACAGCAATTTAAACCTGGAAGAGCTCATCTCTTCTCTAGGTCTGAACACACCTGATTTTTTTTCTATAAGAGAGAGAAGTATGAAAGAAATATAGACAAAGAATCGACCTCAGTACATAACTGGGATTTTCTTTCATAGACCTCGAAAGGATGAAAGACAGTTGAACTCAACGAGATTTGATTTGAGATCAGAGAGTTGGAAAGAATAAAGCAAAGCATTCTATCCAATGTCCTAATGACTGTCTGTATGTGTGTGTGTGTATATATACATATATATATATATATATTAGGCTGTTCCTTGTCCTTCATCATCACCTCTATGTCCTGCGTCTCCAGAGACTAGTGTCTGTCCTTAGGGCATCAACATATCATCCTTAGCGCCCTTCTTCCAGTGTGTCCATGTAGGGGCACCCATAAGACCACTGAGTGTAGTGCTACCTCTAAATGACTGAGCATGTCCAGCTAACCTCAGCCTCCTCTGTGTCACTTGAGCTGACTTTTGGGAGGCTCCTACACAGCTCTGAGTTCTTCATCCTCAGTATCCCCGTGTAACACCCATCCACCATCTGAATGAGCCTCTTGGTCCAAGTCTCAGACCAGTACAGCAGCACAGACTCCACTATTGGTCTTTACAAAGATCCAACTTTCACACTGACCTCAAACTGTGACACGCTGCCCAGGCTTTGCTCTTCCTCTCCACTACATCATCCTCCATGTTCGTAATCTTTGCTCTCAGATACAGGAAGTCTTCAACCAGCTCTAGGGGCTTTCCATCCACATTCATAATCTCTGACTCCTTGATCAACTCTTCTGCCTTATGTCATCAGAAAATTCAGCATTTGATATCTTTTTAGCCTTAACTCTCCTGCTCTGAGCCAGTGTTACAGTGAAACCCGAGTCCCGGTGTTTCTCCAGTGAAAGGCACATACAATAGTTCACTGTGATGATGAAAAGGTAGGGAGCCAATGTATCTCCCTGGAGCACTCCAGCCAGTATCGCAAAGAACTCCGTAATTACATCACGTGTGATAACTTAGGCTCTGGTGTTGGTGTAGTACAGTGATATCAGGTTCACTATCTTCTTTGGGATTCCATAAGCCTGTAAAATCTTCACAGAATCAAAGGCCTTCCTGAAGTCAATGAAAACCATAACAGCAGGAAGGCTCTTTGCTCTCGCTCTCTCTAGAATCCCCCCTTATCATCAGGACACGACATTTGACAGAGTAATGTAAATGCTAAAGCGTTAAAAGATATTTGTTGCATAGAGAAACCCACTTACTATTTGTATAAAACTGTTTTCGGTGAGGTGGTCCTTTTGAGAAAGCAAAAGCTACAAAAATATACTGGAAGGATGACACTAAAAAGATAACAGTGGTTTCATTACACTTGACAACATTGTCAGAACTGACTTGCTTCACAGGTTTATACCTACAACAGACAGAATAGAAAATGAAAGCATTTTATGGGTTGGGGTGGCGGTTATATTCCATTATTCTTTTATAAAATGCAACAGACAGAATAAAGGATTAGGATTTTTAGGGGGTAATAATTTATTATTCTTTTTTATTCTTATACCTACAACAGACAGAATAAAGGATTAAGGCTTTTTATGAAATTATATTTATTATTTTTTTTTTACTTTCTTCACAGGATTACACTTACAACAGAAAAAAAACAAACATTTATGGAGCTACATTTTTATATTCTTTTATTGGTTTCAGTCATTAGATAGTGACCATGCTGGGGCACTGCATTTAAGGGACTCTAGTGGATCATAGTGATATTTTGTAATTTCTAGAATGTCTTGCAAATGCAGTTTCATGTGATTTGTTAATTCAAATGTTTATAATACCTTTACTAGTGGACAGATCGTTCTGGAAATTTGTGGTAAACTAAAGCTTTAATTGTTCATGTGATGCAGTCAGAGGACTGTTTTGCACTTTTCAAAAATATCTTGCTAATGTAGTTTCATGTAGTACAGGATGTTAAGAGTTAAAAAATGTGATATCAATAGGAAAAATGTTTTAAAAGATACAAAGGATACAAAGAAGTTCATTTACCATGTTTGATTCTGTAGATAGAGAAATGCTGAAGTTTGGAAACAAATAGCTATGAGGATCTGTGTAATGATGGAGAAGATATTGGTTAGTTTGATGAGACTTCCTGGAGGTTTCTTCACAGCTAACTTGTCATTGGAATTAGTGTAACCCACTGAAATTATACATACATATACAAATTATATACACATATATACATAATAACGTTGTGTCAAAGTATCATCATTATGTTTATTCATGTGAGAGATGTTTGTGGTTGCTGTCTTCACACATCACACAAAAACGAAAAGTGACAATCGAAAAGTAAGTACACCAATGGAATAAGGGTATACACAGAAAGGTTTGTTGATACTCATTTCATAACAACAAAGAAGAAAAACACCCTGGGTATTCTAACCAACCTGACTGCTATTTCTAGCAGGTTGAGAGACAATCATAAGGGATTCCCTCTGCATTGTCAGCGAGGCTTGTGTTTCACAGCCAGCATCTCCATGGATTCGAATGTTGGTTTACACACACACATTTATATGTAATTATCTATATCTATCTATAATATAAAAGATTGGAACTCTCATCGTTCTTTTGAGACATCTGTCACATCTATGCAATGACACACACTTTACAGCTAGGAGGATGATGAGCCATCTCCTAGAGGTCACTATTCTTGGAGGCAATCATTAAGGGGAAAGTGCATTTATTCCCAAGATTCCTCTTATCCCTTCCTCTACCGAGCTGCCATTCAAATTCTCAAGATTTCAGTTTCCTGTTAGAGCCAGTTCTGCTATGACTATACATAAACATCAGGGTCAGAGTTTCAAAGTTGTAGAATTGAATACAAGAGAATCACTTTTTACCCGTGGACAGTTATGTGGAGGCACATGGCTTAGTGATTAGAGCATTGGCCTTGCAATTGAAAGGTTGTGAGTTCAATTCTCAGACCGGGTGATGTGTTGTTTCCTTGAGCAAGACACTTTATTTCACATTGCTCCAGTTTACTCAGCTGTAGAAATGAGATGGTAGGACTGGGGTCCCTATCATTCCACTGTAAAGTGGTCGTGGAGGTGCTATGGCAAAAAAGCACCCAGCCCACACTGTAAAGTGGACGTGTAGGCGCCACGGAAAAAAAGCACCCAGCACTCACTGTAAATGAGGTTGGTGTTAGGAAGGGCATCCAGCTGTAGAAATCAAGCCAGAATCAGTTCCCGTCCCACCCTTGCAAGCAGGGAAAAGCGGACGTAAAATGATCATGATCATAATGATAATGATGATGATAAGTAGGACAGTCACCGGATCTGACTTGTCTCACAATTGGACATGTCTAACTCATGCTAGTGTGGAAAATGAACATTAAAAGGTGATGATGATGTATTCATCACACAGAAAAGCAGCAGTAAAATGGTGATGATAGTGATGAGGATGACAATAGCAATGTTGTATAACTTACTGAGGACAGCAACTGAAGTTGTGATGACCAAATCAATGTAAAGGAATTGGAAATCTGCCAGATTGACTGCAAACTGAAAGATAAATGGTGATACTTGTTGAAGATGTCTAGATGAATATAGGGCATGAGGGTACAGGAATATGGTATCTCCTTCTCTCTCTCTATATATATATATATAATATACATGGGGGTACAGGATATGCTATCTCTCTCTCTCTCTCTATATATATATATAATATACATGAGGGTACAGGAATATGCTATCTCTCTCTCTCTATATATATATATATATAATATACATGAGGGTACAGGAATATGCTATCTCTCTCTCTCTCTATATATATATATATATAAATTAATAAAAACAATGAAATAAAAACAAAGAACAAGTTCCTTATATTAAAAAATTCATCATTTTACGATCGTTTCTAGTATGTATATCATATAGATCTATGTAAAAATATTACAAATTATCAGAGGAAATATACATACCTTCACATATACATGCTGTCTTCAGTATATGTGAAGGTATGTATATTTCCTCTGATAATTTGTAATATTTTTACATAGATCTATATGATACACATACTAGAAACGATCATAAAATGATGAATTTTTTAATATAAGGAACTTGTTCTTTGTTTTTATTAATTTATCTTGACTCTGTTTTCATCGACAATTTTTGAATGCATCTTCTCTTTTCATGATATTTGGATTACATTGAGTTCTTCATACGGATTGGATACTACCGTATATTTTGGTAGATTTATCTACATATATATATATATATAAAAAAACGAAAAATCAGTGATGCATCTGAACCCAGTTTATTGCGTGTTACAATTGTTTCGCCGGCAGGTAGCTCTAGACATGATCACTGCATGGATCTGGCTGATTCTATGGCTGCAGGTTCCTTCGGAGCAAATTTTCTCACTGGGGTGTTATCATCAAAAGATCACCTTCAAAAAACATCTTCCACTCCACTCCTGGTCACTATTTACTGATACACGGGTCATCAACCATTTTCAGTCTGACACACTTCAATGGAGGTTTGGTGGGTTCGGTATCTCACACATCTGTTCACACTCCAGAGTATGTACCCACACATACACACCCACACATATATATATATATATATGGTGTGAGTATCTGTCAGTGTGGGTGTGTGTGTGGGCGCGTACGTACGCCCACATAGGACAGGGTTTGTCTATGTGTTTGTATACGGGTGTATATATACGTGTGTGTATACAGACGTGTCTGTCTCCGCATGTGTACGCGTTTGCGTGCATGTGGGACCGGATGTATGGCGCGGTTCAGGCAGGCGCTAATAGGCTTGTGGCGGTCGGTATGCCTGGGTTTGTGGAAGAGAGGGAGAGTGTGTGCGTGTGTATATGTGCATGAGGGTATGTGTGTCTACACATGTGCGTGTATATGTGTGGGTGTGTATGTGTGGGTACATACTCTAGAGTGTGAACAGACATGTGAGATACCGAACCCAGCATGACTCCATTGAAGTGTGTCGGACGGAAAATGGCTGATGACCCGTGTATCAGTAAATAGTGACCAGAACTTAATATGACGTGGAATGGGAACAGCGAATGGCATGACAGGAGTGGAAGATGTTTTTTGAAGGTGTTCTTTTGATGATAACACCCCAGTGAGAAAATTTGCTCCGAAGGAACCTGCAGCCGTAGAATCAGCCAGATCCATGCAGTGATCATGTCTCGAGCTACCTGCCGGCGAAACAATTGTAACACGCAATAAACTGGGTTCAGATGCATCACTGATTTTTCGTTTTTTTATACTATCCACACTCTACTCTATGAATATTGAGTGATAATTTTGGCACCATAGCTACCATTATACACAAATATATATATATATATATATATATATATATATATATATATATATATATATATATAATTAGTACATCTACCAACATATGCGTACAGATGTACACTAATGCTAGCAAATATATAAGTTATGTCAAAGTACCTAGGTGGTTCTATGCAGGGGATATGAAAGACGTAAAATAAGAAAATTTTAAAAATTAACTTACTTACTAAAATTTTCACTCCTAAACAACTGCCATAGGAGTGAAAATTTTAGTAAGTTAATTTTTAATTTTTAAAATTTTCTTATTTTACGTCTTTCATATAATTGTTCTGCATCCCCCTGCATAGAACCACCTAGGTACTTTGACATAACTTATATATTTGCTAGCATTAGTGTACATCTGTACGCATATGTTGAGATGTACTAATTCTCTATATTTATCTCCAAATTATTTGTTGAGCAAACTTGCCAAGTCTACTGCTAATTCATAGTAGGCTCTTGTCATAATACCACCCCACTCCTAACTGACTAACCTCAGTGTCACGTGATTGATTCTTTAGAATCTGCCATTGACCAGAGGCAGTGAACTTTTTCAGTGCTATGGAATTTAGTCCTCGCTAGCTTATTACATCCACTGAATTATTATTTTTATATGGGTTCCTAGTGTCCGCGCATTGCCTGGGAACTTAGCTGAGAATAGACTCCCTGATGACGTAATGAATTCTCGATAGTTATATTGTGTAACTATATTTATCCCATTACAGAAACTAATTAGTTGGAGTGAAAATTTTAGTAAGTAAGTTAATTTTTAATTTTTAAAATTTTCTTATTTTACGTCTTTCATATATATATATATATATATATATATATATATATATATATATATAATATACATGCGGCTACAGCAACATTCTACACACTCTCTCACTCTGTGTGTGTGTATATATATATAATATACATGAAGGTATAGGAATATGCTACACACAGACACATTATATAATATATATACATTTATATACACAAAGGTACAGGGATATGGTACACACACACATTGACAGACAGGCAGCTAGACAGGTTGAGAGATGGGTAAACAGATGTATACGTAGAGGGAGGTGGAGATAAAAGTAATAGATACTCACAGTATAAAGGATGAGGACTGATACAAACTGGATGATGCTGTAGAGGGCCATATATTTAAAACAACCAAAAGACGTGACCAAAGCAGCACGACCTTCCCTAGAATGACACAGAGGTCATGATAATGTTGATAATAATGATCAAATGTATAATAATAGAACTCCCGAATAGGGAAGAAGACCCAGGGGTAATTCAGGAGCCCCATACACCCGAAATCACCCTGATATCATAGGCAAGTACCCTTTTCCCCTCCGTTCTCTCTATCCTACAGATGCATGTTTAGCCATTCTGGTGACATTCACCCACCTTTTAACAAGTATAATGGTGGGTGGGGTAACACATATTTCTCCACTTTCACCTTTCTTTCCAAGAAGTACTTGAAAAGAGTTAATGAAGAATTGGCTGAAGAGGAATGTGTTTTGTCTTCTATCTTTTCACCTTCATCCACCAAGCAACCTCCTTTACCATAGCAACCAGACAGAGAAACATTGCCTGCCCTTTCTGACCGAAAGATGGTTGTGGGGCGAACTTCATGATGAAGTCAGGTCAGCCGTTAGCCATATTCACCAGCCGTTAGCTGCAGGCCCACCGACTTTTCCTGGTTAATCTTATCTCATACTCATTGAGAGCAGTGCTGATCATCTCAATGTGTTTGGTGCCTGACACCACTATAGTCGCGTCGTCGGCATAAACTGATATGGTTATCCCACATCCTAGTCATGCGGGATGCTCCTCAACATCTCCAGTTTGAGTAGTAATGGATCGAGAGTCAATACATAAAACAGGAATGAGAGGGGACAATCTTGGCAGAACGAGTGCATGATATTGAACAGTTCTGAAAGGTGACCATTCACTCTCACCACTGTGGAGTGAAATGATGGAGTGTGACCTGGCTTCTTTGGGGGTAGTACAGAGAATATCCATGATGCCATATTTTGTCCACCGGGCTATGTATGTTTTTTGTACCCAGACAGCATACATAGCCCTTTGGATTTGTGACTCAATCACCCATTTCACCTGGCACAATTTGTTTCCAATTGCACAGTATGAGACCATACACAGATGTCTGTTTTTCATGGCGTCAGGTGGGCGGGAGAGGCTGACCCTGTGGCCACTCTTCTTGACCAAAAGCTTGGCCTCCCTCAACTCCTTGTCGCTGACGTGGACCCTTTCTACATTTTTGGCTGCCCTCACGAAGGATATGGATGCTTGGGCAGCCCCTGCTTGCCTCGAGGGCTCGTCATCTCTGCTGCTGCTGTTGCTTCCGTTGTCGTTGTTACTGCTGCTGTTGGTGGTGACATGGTTGTTGTTTCTCTTTAGAGCGCTGTCCGATCACTTTTGTGATACATGCTTTTTTAGAGAATGTTCCCACCTTGGCAGGAGTTGGAGAGGGTGTAACCTCCATTTTTTTTTTTTACAAAAAAATTAATAGTACAATTTCAAATTTAAAGTTTGTATTTGGGCCCAAGGTCCAAATAATTGGGGAATCCCTTCTTCAGGGCAATGACTAAAGTTTTATGCCCCTTTTGAAACAAAAAATATTAACAAAAGGATTTAAACACGTTAAAATAACAAATTTACACGAGCTCATAATAGCACATCTTCACTGTCCAACAACCAATAATAATAATAATGATGGTTTCTGATTTAGGCACAAGGCCAGCAATTTTTGGAGCGGAGAAAGTCAATTAAATCAACCCTGTAAGGATGAAAGGCAAAGGTACCCTGGGCGGGATTTGAATTCAGAACTTAAAGAGACATAACTCTATGCTGCAAAACGTCTGACGCTCTACCAATAATAATTATTATTGCCCTTCTGATCAATAAAGAAATAATAATAATAATTATAATTACTATTTGCCACAGAAAATATGTTAATGACAGAACTACAATTCAACCCTACCACAGTTACAACACCAAAAGTTAAAAGGTCCTCAGCCCATAGCCATCAGAATAAGAGTGTAAAGGTCAACAAATAGAGCAACAGTCTAACTTACCTCATCACAGTTACAACACATTCAATATTCTGGTTTTTAGAAGTGAAAGGAGCAGCTACAGAAGCTTCCGTTTCTGACAGAGAAACACCAGCATGGGCAGCCTTTAATGCCTGTAAAGAACACAACGTATATAGGGTGGGTGAAAGGAAACTCCCTATTTAAAATTGTTAATAACTTTATTAATTATTGAATAAAGTATGTTTTATTTGGAACAGTATAATGGTAGAAGTAGAGTACAGTGTTAAAATTCTACATGGGCACCAGTGTTTGTAATTGTCTGGATATATCCTTGACTAAGTTCATCAGGAACTCAAGTGGGATGTTGATCAGTACATGACAAATGTGCTCCTCCAATTGAGTCAGGGTTTTTAGTTCTGAGCTATAAACTTCTTCCTTCATTCACCCCAACAGGAAAAAAATCACATGGCATTATGTCAGGGCTTCTTGCTGGCTATTTATGTGAACCTCGATGATCCAATTAACATCCCGGAAATTGGACATCAAGCTACCGATGGACAGGGCATGCAAAATGAGGTCATTGATGTTGTCCCAGTAGGCCAAAAGTTATAAATAATTTTCAACAGGGAGTTTCTTTCTACTCAACCTGTAGATTATAATGTTATATAACAGGGGTACAACATAACAAGTCATTGCCCACCAAAGGCAAATTTAACCTCAGTGAGATTTGAACTCAGAATGTATATAAAGGCTTGGAACAAATATGGTTTCTGATTTAGACAACAAGGCCAATTAGACCCAAATATAGTGAAATATGATAGGTCAACATCCAAGCTTCCATTTTGTATTCCTGTAGAATCTAGACTTACCTCACAATCATTGGCTCCATCTCCACAGAAACCAGTTCCATACCTGTAGAAAAATTAATAATTGAAGTGGTTAAAATTGATATACCTTACTTTAAGCACAAGATAGCATATATTTGAAAATCTAAGACGACTTTAACATAGGTGTAACTACAGTTTATAAGACTCAATGTGAAATCAAATGCAAAGAACATTTTGTTATTTTCTTCATACATAGAAAAACATAAGTGATTGCCTTTACATGTGAAACAGTAGATAAGAATGATACAAGCAATAACAAATTGAAAATAATTAAGACAGTAAAGGGTAAAGACCCCTTTCCATCACAAATGATCATGGGATTTTCACCTAGAAAATTTTCCTTATGAGGCACTAGTCCAGGCAAAGTTGTTTGTGGAAAAACAACAGTCTCCCATGCATACCAGTCCCCCCCCCCCCCTCCATGCCACCAATGTTGTCTAAGGGAAAGGCAAAGGCCAATACCGGTTGGCACCAGTGACATCGCAACTCATTTCCACAGCTGAGTTCATTGGAGCAATGTGAAACAAACTGTCTTGCTCAAAGACACAACACATCTCCTGGTCTAGGAATTGAACTCACAAGCTTGCGATTGTAAGTCAAATACTCTAACCACTAAGCTATGTACTTTCACAAGACAATAAAAGATCACAGAGCATTACTATTGGAGGAATATAACAGGAAAACTCACTCCAGTTCTTGAAACTTCTCCACTAACTGAGCCTTTTGGTCTGGAGACATTCTGGCAAATATTGTTCCTCTTTCACAGATCTGTATAAAGATAGATAATCAAATATAGAAACTATTACATATATATATGTATATACACACACACACATGCACATATGTGCATAAACATAAATATATTTGACAGTGATGGGGGTTGATCCTTCCACTGATGATTTAGTACAAATGAAACAGTTCTAGTCTTGTAGATGTCATTTTTACAACACACACACACATATATATGTCACTCTTAAGTGCTACTGGTAGCATGTAACCCAGTACAACCTGCTGCATGATTGGGTCATTGGCGACTAAACCGGCAACCCCACCAAGTTTACTTGGTGAGGAGGGTGATTTTGGACACCCTGCAGGACAAAAAACAAAACCTGACAAAGGGCGGAAGAACTCATACGAGTCAACGGCCATCTAAAAAAAAGAAAGAAAAGAAAAAGAATAAAATCCTGCCAAATCAATGGGTGGCAGTAGTTCCAGCTGCACGCATTGAAAGACTGGTGTAGTGGTTCTGAGAACAATGCGGCTTTGCAGATGCTCAATGCAAATTGACAATGGAAAGGTACTCGCGCTCGAGTTAGAAGAGAACTATTGACCTTCAGGAGAAGCAGCGAACCCTGATTGTATTCAGCAACCAAAACAAACATGAAGTACACCAAATCCAATGCTCCTAGAGATGGCCCTAGTTCTTCTTGTCCTCACCGCACTGCAAAGTCTACACAGATTCATGAATGTGCTCTCCCAGAAGCCTCTGATGGAGGAGAAAGCCTTTGGATCTGATGGCATCAGCCCAGAAGTTCTCAAGCATTGCAACCTGGATGACATCATGCTCAGCTATGTCAACAAGCTGATGGTCGGCAAGAAGCCTGACCAATGTTCAGAAAGCGATATGAAGACACTACCAAAGTCGGGTGATCTTGGCTATACAGATAACTACCGGGAAATAGCTTTATACTCCATTGAAGCTAAATTGGCAAATTGAGTGTTCCTCAACAGAATTTGACCAAAAATCAATCCACAACTACGTCTGAACCAGAATGGCTTCAGACCAGGAAGGTCGACTATTACGTATATTCTTGCACTGAGAAGATTAATCGAGGGTGTCCAATCACACAACCTAAAGGCTGTCGTGACATTTGTAGACTTTCGAAAAGCATTCGACAGCATCCACCGAGAGCATATGATGTGCCTGAAAAGATAGTTCAAGCTATAGGTCTGATGTACGAGGGTACTTGAGCTCACGTATTGACACCAGACAGAAACACTGATTACTTTGAGATTCTCGCAGGTGTTCGCCAAGGTGACACGCTTGCACCCTTCCTATTTGCAATTGTCCTCGATTATGCAATGAGATAGGCCATTCATGGGAAGGAAGAAGAGTTAGATTTCAAATTGGATCGAAGGAGAAGCTGGAGTCACCATCCAAAAGTTGCCACTGACACAAACTTCACCAATGACATTGCCTTGATCACAGAGGAAATCAGCCAAGCTCAAGTACTGCTCACACATGTCGAGGTTGAATCAGGCAAAATAGGACTTCATCTCAATGCAAAGAAGACTGAAATCATGCACTACAATCAGGTTGATCCAGCTCCAGTTCTTGCTAAGGACGGTACAACAATCAAAACAGTTGAGAACTTTAAGTATCTTGGTGCATGGATGCACAGCTCCTGCAAGGACTTTGAAGTTAGAAAAGCATTAGCATGGTCGGCATGCCACAAGCTACTGAAGGTGTGGAAGTCTGACCTAAACCAGAAAATCAAGGAGCGCCTCTTTCTGGCAACTGCTGTGTCTGTCCTGCTTTATGGCAGTGAAACGTGGACTATTGACAAAGTGCTATGCAAGAGACTTGACAGATGTTACACGAGGATGTTGAGAATGTTTCTCAACATTTCTTGGAAACGGAGGCTGACAAATTAAGAACTATACAAATCACTACCACCAGTCTCAAAAAAGGTTGCCTGCCAACGAATGAAACTAGCTGGGCACTGCATCCGTCATCCAGAAGAGACAGCATCACAACTTGTGACGAAGAAGCATAGGAAGACAGGCCATCTCATTCATTGACACCCTGCTGAGAGATGCCAACATTGATAACATCGATGAACTGAAAAATGTCATGCTCGACCAGGACGATTGGAGAAGGCGTGCTGAATCTTTGCAAATGTAAACTCAGCCGAAGAAGAAAAAGAATATATATATATATCTGTGTGTGTCTGCGTGTGTGTAACTAAATAGCAACAGACACAAAGATATAAACATCCAGTATGTGTGTTATCTTACCTGGTTTATTAACTGGGGGAAGTGTGTCTTTAACACAGAGAAGGCTTTCCCAGACACAGCAAAGTGATACCTTTTAATGTCAGACTCACATCTTACGGAATGGTAACCCTGTAATACAGACAAGAGATTCAATGATGAAGGTTCCTCAAAGATCATTGAGAAACCAGCAACAATGGTAAACTGTTTGATATTTATTTAGAGAGACAACAATAGATATCTCAATGATGAGTTCAATTCCTAGATGTAAAAATATATAACTAACCCTTGCTAGCAGGGAAAACAGATGTTAAATCATGATGACAATGATGGTATATATTTATAATACTTATATAATACTTATAAATGATGATATATATCTAGAATAGTTCTAAAAAAAGAAGTTACTTTGTGCGTTGACAGCTAATAAGATGAAATAAAATTGATAAAAATTAAGGTTTTTCATGTGTTTTCAACTAACCTGATCTCCATCAAGCTCAGTCAGATTATTTTTCAAAAATGGAATAAGGGGGTGAGTTGGGGGAGAATTCCCTGCTCTTTCTAGCAGTCAGGTACTGTCCATTCATCCCTCATGCTATCTATAGTGAAACACTACTTCAGCTCTCACTCACTCTACCCCCACTCTCTAGCTCTCACTCAATCCACGTCCCTCTCTCTCTAACTAACTAAAACTTGCTTTTTCCTATTTTGTTGGCTGGTCTGACATCTGACTCACTCTCTTTCTTCCTCTCTCTATATGTGTCTCTCACTCTTTCTGTATATATATATATATATATATATATATATATAGAGAGAGAGAGAGAGAGAGAGAGAGAGAGAGAGAGAGGGAGAGAAAGATTATATATATATATGATAAATAAAAGAGACGGTTTTATTCGTACATTTTCATTTTATTACATAATTCCATTATACATATTTCAAAGATGTCAGAATGGTTATATAATAACCCCCTGGCATGTTTTCATCAGATGGTGTAAAATGTATTTTCCTATCCATTGATATATTACTGGTTTTCTATGGTGTTTACATTTTTGGCCATTACCCATACAAATAGTTTTGCTTTTCTAACAGTTCTGTGACGTGGGAGACAATATTGTTGCTGGCATCAAGATGTACAAACAAAACCATCTCTGTTATTTATTATATTAAAACTCTGATTGATAGCTTACAGAGAAAATCCTAAGAAATACAAATCATTGAGTGCTTTACATTTGTTTCTGAAAAAGTCAGTAGATTATTTGATCAACTAACTTTCATCAATTAAATAATATATATATATATATATATGTAGTGACCTACATTCCGTGGGCTCACATACATTCTCTGTGCGTGATTTGGCTCAGCTCAGCCAATCAACGCCAGAAATTCCCCGCGAAGATTTGAAGAATCTCTCTCTTGCACCCGGAACTTCAAACCAGCAACACGTACATGTGACGGTGAGATTTTGCACTTTGGCCTGCCGGCTTTCCGGCACAATGGCACATTCCCTTTTGTAACCTCATTTTA
Source organism: Eledone cirrhosa (assembly GCA_964016885.1). Taxonomy (NCBI): domain Eukaryota; kingdom Metazoa; phylum Mollusca; class Cephalopoda; order Octopoda; family Eledonidae; genus Eledone; species Eledone cirrhosa. Next base: position 30,695,642 of record OZ024748.1, on the reverse strand, counting down.
TGTGTAACTTCAACCATACAAGTTAACAAACATTATTTGTGCTACAACAAAAATAAACATTCATTTCATCTCTAATTTCTGCTGTTGACATCATTATTATGTTACTCGTGTCTCAATAACATTTATATACTATGCTGCTAAATATATATATATATATATATATATATATATCTAGGGCAGGCAAAATCCCCAAGATCCATGGATGGGTTCTCTCCAGCGGTCTCTGTCCTTCATCCTTGCCGCTATGTCCAGTGTCTCTCCTTAGGGCATCAACATATGTCATCGTTGATCTCCTTAGTCCAGCTTGTCCATGTAGGAGCTCCCACAGGAC